>JABCPV010000139.1:0-109419 GCA_016584345.1 Suillus ampliporus | reverse complement strand
GTACGCTCGTTGCCGCGAGGAGTACATTGAGTCGACGATAAGTCGTAGTCGTTGAGTACGCCAATAAATCGACCATCCGAGGTCTTGTATACCATGACATTGCTGGGACTGACATCACGGTGACGGACGCCCTTCTTCCAGAGGGCATAATGACCTGGTGTTACAATTCTTGATGGACGGTAAAGAGCGCAAGAAGAAAGAACACCTACATCGCACGACTTCCCACCATGCCATGAGGAACTCAACCCCGCTCAGCGTCGTGATAGGGAGAAGTTTCTTGAACACGATGATATACAACACGCGACTGCCTTGGTCAGCGTCGTCCATTCCCAGTGCTCTCCTGATCTTCGCCATGGATGTCCCTTCAAACTTGTGCGACCAGATCATCTCCGGGATGTGACCCTTCATATCCTGCTCGCTTTTCGCAATCTCGTACACCTTCTTGAGTATCTGAGCCTCGCTTTCACGCGACTCTTCTGGCCAGTAGAGCTTGGCAACCAGGCCGTGGGTAGGGATGTCATTGTAGTGTCCCTGTTCCTCTCCACGTTCCAGTAGTTGTTTTGATAGCACCTTGCTTTCCACGGGGAACACAGTGGTTGCGCGGCCACGCAGACCGAAGTGAGTCGTACGTTGGTCAGACGTCAAGTCAAATTTGAGATCGACGCCGTCGACGACAAACTCGCAGGATTCCTTGAATTGCGCGTTCAAACCCCATTGCTCGGATGACATTCGCTGCATAGCAAGCAGCAAGACCAGCAAGCGGGGAAGGTCGTCAACGAAGTTGATGCCGGCGCATTGGATGGCGTCCTGCCGATCAAAATACCACATGTAGATGACGTCGTCTGGTGCGGACAATCAATTTGACGAGAAGTCTGCAGTATTCCGACGACTTACTGTTCACTACATAAGAGATGACGTGCTGCCTCGCGATATTGGCCGCAAACATCTCCGCAACATAAATACCATTCTGGACGTTAGGAGGAAGCTTTTTCGGATCCTTCTCTTCGGTACGGGTATCGTTGTTGCTCTTGGTGCGCTTGCTGGCGGGCTCGCTGGAGCGTAAATGATCGGAAGTACGCTTGTTTTTTCCTTTGCTTTCGGACCCACGAGTACGTCGGGCTGAATCGCGCAAGTCAGCAAGGAAGCAACAGGTAGACGTTCTGGGTAACTTACATTGACTCGATGGCTGGTTCGAGCTTGCAGCGGCAGACCCCGGTGCCAAATTTGTTGGCTCAACAGGGCCGTCCGAGTCCTTCGGAAGATACTGCGGTTTGGGAGCAACATATTCCTTCACCTCTGTATTTATCTGGTGGAGGAGCCAGAGGACCGTGCTTGCAGTTTGAACTCCAATGTCGATGTGACATCGCCCCATTTGAAGTGGTCTTGGGGCTTCTTCGCCGCGGATGTCCCTGTAAAGGTCTCGCTTCTTAGTGCTCTCATCCACACGCTTACCCGTCGTATCCTTGACCTTTCGGCCTTTCCATCCTTAGCCTTTTCATCCTTCTGCGGGCCCGAGGCGGTGGTAGCAGTGTTGCAAGATACGACAACGACGTCAGGTTTCCGTAGCGCCTGTTGATCCTGGTGCATTTGGGTTATGGGATAGTCCATTATAATGAAATAAGATGTCGCTATCGTCATTGCGCGGAGCAGTCAGTCCGGGCACGTTCAAGCTCTGTAGTTCGAGGAGTGCAGCGTTGGTGGCTTTCACGAAATCAGGGTAAGAACTTGTTTTCTGAAGTGCATTTGGCACTGGAACAATGCGTTAATATCCTTTCACACTATTTGAAATCCCCACTTACAAAGCCTTGACGTGCTCGGTGATCTTCTCATCGTTACAGATGCGCTCGACGGCCTTGAGAGAATCTCCAAATAGTTTCGACTTCTCAATGGGAGGAACAGAGGTATCTTTGCAGCCGTGTAACAGCTCCTGCAGCATTGTATCGGCACCGCATCGCCTGAAGTTCTCGACATCCCGCGCTATCCATGGGCGGATATCATCGACGCTGCGTGCATTCATGAAAGGTCAATACTTGTGTGCGGTTGGCTAGAGTAGAACCAACGTACTGAACGCCTACAGTACTGATGTGTTCGCTGATAACAGCAGAACCAACTGCATTCGGGGTGGACTTGAGCTTGGGGGCAGCGTTGACGCGGCTGGGGGGCGCTGTTCGGCGCAGTGGCACCAGGGAGTATTGGCCATGCTACTGTTAGGCAAAAAAGTGAACTCGTGGAATACAAAAATGCAGATTGAAGCTCGCTTTTAAGCCAGAACGACACTATCTATAGTGTTCAGACATTTCTAGGCCACAATCGATTCTTGGAACTTCGTCGATGCAGAATGCGGATAAGTAAGAACCACAGTCACGGTTCGAATCAAGATCACTGCCACCACGGTCCACCAATGACCTTCATCGACCACAGTGAATTACTACTCCGACGAGCCCTTTCTTTTGTTCAAGGCGCAAACCCAGGTCTGAGTTGGATGACAGAATTCAAATTTGCATCACTACCATCACGCATTTCGACGTCTTCCTCGCCCATCGTGATTTCTCCAATGCAACTTCGTTTTTTTCCAGCGCGCAATACCAGCAGTTATAGACTGTTATACCAGTTGTGGCACTGGAAAAAGGTCAGATCTGCAGATTATCTGCATTGCTCCCATCATGCATCAAGTTCCGATGGGCCGCTCACCGTGATTTCTCCAACAAGCATAATTACGACCTCAGTGAGCCAATTGCATTCATACCTGCTTCTCCTCGGTCTGGCCATGAGCCACAGACAGGCCAAATTATCCCTGTTATTTATCTTTGACCTGTATCGTCCAATGAACATGTACCGACAACACTCATACGGATTCGGATACACGTGTAAGCACGAGGAGGAATTCACGTTTCCTCGACAATATCAACGAGTACTTGAACGGATCCCTTGCTATCCTTGATTCTGCTGATTCTCTGGGACTCATGAACTCATGAACTCCACTGGCTCACTTGTGGTACTTGACACCACGGCTTCCACTACCGCGACGTCTCCCGGACTCTTCGGCCTCAGCGGAGAAAGCAAAGACTCGCTGTTCATGTCTACCCAGACGCCCACGACAGGACCTGGTCGCTGCCTCAAGTGAAGTTTTGCGGAGGTCCCGGTCGGAGGGATACCTCGAGAGCTCTGGTAGGTCGACATGAAAACATGTTATTCTATAGAGAAAGCCTCGAGCATGAGCGTGAAGGCCAGAACCTCGCAGATAGGAAGTTGACCCCGGTTACAGTGAACCGAATTACCGATGAGTTATACGACTATTTCAGTCGTTGATCCGAGATGAAAGGAATGGCGAACATCATTTCAAACGTCAAAGTCACGAACATTTACTTCACGGCGTAAAGTGACCATAGCGAGGATAGACTTAACGTGTCTGGCTCTCATGCACTCAGCGGGGACCTTTCCTTTGCCAGTGTTGGGCAATTTGTCAAACACGTGTATCCAGGGGAAGTAGTTAGCTGCGCCTTGCAGCCATTCAATGGACTGCATCGTACTCACTGGGTCTTAGACCCGGAAAGAACAAGTTGGTTTTACTGATTTATGTAATTGTTACTTACCCCAATTCGACCGACAAGAGGTATGTTGCGCGCAAGCCATGTTCCCCGGAGACTGTTACCAGCTATGACCTGATCAGCGCATAAGCAGGAGTTCCCTATGATGAAAGAATCCGGTGGGTTACGGTCCTCCTGGGCAGTTGTGCGCTCACTTGTCTTCGCTCTCATAGCGAGCACGAATAGAGCTGATGATTGATGCACGTCAGTACTATTCGCGCAATTTACGTAAGTGTTCACTCTTCCGTGCATGCCGTCAGCTCACCTGATACTGCATCAGGAATGGTCGGCACCTGGCTCGCCTGCACCTCGACCAACCCGGTGGTATTTGTAAGAAATCCCGGGGTAAGCACGAGAAGTTCTTACACTTGCAGAAGAAAGTGTAATGGAAGTACATCACCGTGCATGACATATATGTTACTATTCGCTCAACTTACGCAAGTGTCCTCTGTTCCATGCAAGCTGTCAGTTCATTTGATATTCCTTCTGGAATGGACGGCACCTAACTCGCCTACGCTTCAACCGGAACCCGGGCAAAGTGCAGTATAAAAGGCCTCAGCTCATCGTAGTGCATCCCCATCTTCTTCGAAAGTCCTTCACTGTTTACCGACCTTTCAAACTACTACCATCACAATGTCTCAAGTGGTTCCATATGATGGAGTATACCGAATCCAAAACGTTGCCTACTGGGAGCAAAACATAGGACTGCGTTTCCATGATATTATTGTCGTTGGCCGCCACAAGGATTCACCTGATCCACGCATCGAGGTAGGTTTTTGAAAAGATGCATCATGGCTCCACCGTTCAGTTCTCAATGTCCCTGCAGTGGAACATCAAAGCCACCAGCATTGGCGACAACAGCAAGATAATCATCGAGTCGGCTTCCGGCTCCCGCTACATCGGTGCTGACGTGAGTTTCAGGTCCCCTCATTCTACTAGAGTTTATTGCCAACTTCGCCAAAGGCTGAGAAAGTGGTTTACACTGACAAACCTTATGAATGGAATGTATCGTACCGCGATGTTGGCAGGTGGATGTGAGTATGGGACATATATTCACGTGACTTCATATATAAACTGGCTGTCCAGCATCCGAGACACTGCTTCGGGCTTGTTGATGTTCTTACCCAACGGGGATAATGGAACAGAGGTATACAGCACTTCATTTTGCACTGTTGAACAATATCTTACTTCATTCCTTAGGTTCAACTTACCCGGGATGGCGCTGGCGATAAGTCGTACTGGAGGTTCATTCCTCTTAGAGCCCCCACGAACTGATCAGGGGCGATTTGGGGGCGATGCACTGAAATCGTTAGCGTTAATGTGGTTTCTGTCGGCGTGTACGTTACTGGAAGCGCTCTCAGGCGAGCGATCAATGAAAGGCAATGAGTGTTTTGTGATCGCACGAGTGTCATTTTGGGACCAGTGATAACGCTACCTGAGGTCAGGTCGAGTATGTTTGACTCATCGCATCGATCAACTTCATTTCCTTCAAAATCAAACCCGCACTGTGACACCGAACCAGGAATACTAAAGGATACTACATATTTAACCACAGCATAGCATATCGTAACAATGTACGTCGGCTGTAATGAACATTAATTATAATAATAAGCTGTCGTTGATGTCATCTGTGACTCAAACGTGGGGGCATGATGTGGGGTGGGAAGTGACGTGGTTTTTTTGCGCGGCGAAGCTGAGGCATATCATAGAATGTGCTTGCACCAAGGCAGAATACTCACTGCATCTGTCACCGAGACCGAAGGAAGACTTGCTGTATGCCACTTGTCAGGAGAGACAAACATAGTGTATGTAAGGAGACATACACAGCACGAAGGCCCTAGTCGTGGGAGATAGCTGATTAGCACAACGCCGCCTGGTAAGCTGTACGTCGCCACAATCGTATAAAAACGAGTAAAAACGAGAAAGACAGGGCCTCATATCAGTGACGCTGAGGAGCAAAAACAACTCGTGTCCCAGGGAGGATTCGAACTTCCGGCTTCGCAGATTGGTTAACCACAATGCGATGATTTAACCACTAATCGACAAGGACGCTAGCCACCAGCTGCCATCAATGGATCAAGAGGGCGGGAGCAACAGAAAGGGATTCGGAAGCGCAAATTCTGCATCTGAGGACAATGAGGTGGTAAAACGGCTAGGAAACAACGATATTGCGCAGTTAGACAATATTGCGGGGGATCTGCATTGCCTTCCACGGTTTTCTCTCTGCCGGAGGCTTGTTGAGACATTTGCGCGAATGGTTGAAGATATCGGTTCGCATCATGATACATGCTTAGTTTCATGAATGTCATCAGATACCGGAAGTTGTAATTTACATAATTACAAAATCGGAATTATTGTGGAGCGGCGTCAGCGTCAGGAATATAAATTACCTTGCCCACTCGCATTGAGAACGTTCCTGCTCCAAACCCTCTGCTGCAATGAGGAAAACGTCCTACGCGGCAACCTTCGTAGCTCTCCTTATCATCCTTGTCATTGTAGGTTGATTAAGTCACTTTTTGAATGTAACTCATCCAGGGGCTTCTCATTGACAGAACATATTATCTGCACGTCTCCCGGACTGGTTCGCCAGAGCACATTTTAACCACCAAATGCCACCCTGACACATTGCATTTGAAGGCTTATTGCTAAATATGACATCATGAACGTTCAGGTCACGGTTCGCTACGGGTTGATGCAACGATGCGAGCGTTCTATCATTACCATCCCTGGCCCCAGCAAAGGTGGACATCTGGAATACACCGATTATGAATGTCGTCCGTTTCCACGCAGCGTGAAGGATAAGTGTGACGACGAAAACCGCCTGTTCTGTGCTCTGTGGACCTCGGCTCAATATTTCACCGAGCTTGGCATTGGTTTTGCAGCGATGGGTCTAGCGGCTCTACTCATTGGCGTGAGCACACACTCCAGGAGGAGAAGGGTTTGGAGAGCTGTGGCTGGGCTAGTCATTCTGCACGGTTAGTCTTTCAATGAAAGCACACCTCATCATGAAGCATCATCGCATCCCGCAGCTGTGTTTCAACTTGTGACGTTTATCCTCGTCACTGAGCTGTACCGCAAGGAGCGCTTCCCGGCCTTTGAGCACGCAAAGCCTGGTTAATTTTCGCTTTCTTGTCTCATCGGCTGTGTCTAATCATGTTCTTCAAAGGTGTTGGCTATGTCTTAAATGCCGTTTCTTGGGTTTCGGGTTTTGCCGTGGGGATTGGCGTCATTGTAACTGGTGTAGCTGCGGACCGCGGCCATCAGTGGGCTGCCGGCAACAGAGCATACAAACCTATCCAGGGTTGCTGAAAGCGCTGAAGTGTGGTGAAAATACACTCCTCTCCACAAGCCACGTTTGCACAATTAATGACGAGTGCGGTTTTACTTGTACCATATCTTAGATACCTTTGCTCTTACCGTATGCATGCATTTTGTCGCGTTGTATACTCAAGTATTCGCGTAAAAATGTAATTGTTTAACAAGAATGTATATAAAATACGATATAAACCATCAGATACGACGTTTCCTCACGGCCCCTCTGCGGGATAATCTACCTGGTCATATAGCCTCAACGTCTCATTCCAGTCCCTCTTCCGCCGCCGCCTAACAGAGAAGTACTTCGCTCCGCTGTCCCAGGTGCTTCTTACGCGACCCTTCTGCTTACCCCCACTCTCAACGAAAAACTTCTCGGGATCATCCGGCAATCCCAAAGTCCCCACAGCGAGATTCATCAATCGCACATGCAGGTCTCGCCTTGTCGCTCGTATCTCGTTCAGCGTCTTCTTCCCAACACATAGTAGCCTTGCCAGTGACATAAAGGCGCGGAAAGCCGATACCGCATCTTCCATCCATCTCAGCGTCATCCACATCATAGCGGGGACCAGAAATGTTGTGATCGCGGCAGAAGGAAGCGTAAAGAGAATGCAAGCAACCCAGACGGATAGACCTGAGAAAAGCCCATAGACAAGCTTGTATTGCGCAATTTCGTCCCAGGTATCCCAGATTGGCCCGCTTTTCTTGAAATTACGGACGGCGATGAACGTGGTGATGAACACGGGCGTCCAGAGCACCAGGCCTGGGAGAGAGATGGTAGAGAGAAATATGAACCACGTCAGTCGAATAATCATTCGCATCGTAATCGTTCGTAACGAGAGGGGGCGCACAATGCGGTCGTCTTTGATACCCCAGTGAACAAGCCGGTCTTGATAAGTCTGATGATAACTCAGAAAACTGGTGCACCCGTTAAAAAGCTCTATTACCTTGAGATCACGACGCAGTTGGTTGAGGTCAGCGTCCTCTCTAGTGAAATCAATAGATTGGTCTTCAGCACTACGCTTGATCTTTTGGGTGTCGTCGGAAGCCTTGAAGGCCTCCACGAAGGTTCTCGTAATGCGCACATAATCTCCCAGGCTCATAAGAGTCCCAAGAGGTGCGTAGATGCGTGTTGCCATCTTTGCAGACCTCACAAATTCCCAAGATGGTGAGTCGATCGTCCGGGAACTAATCTGTTGATGCATCCGTGCAGTTACAGCCCGAATTTCGTCATGCTGTACGGGAGCGAGGAGCTCTGGGTTGTCCTGAATCACAGGAATTGAATGAAATGTTTATAGAAATATAGTTATGTCCTCACCTTGGGAGTGAACGTCATTGGGGGATTGAATGTCACTAGAACATCTGACCTGAAATGTTGTCGATGCCTACAATTTCGCGTGATCAGCAACTCAGTAGAAGTACGAGAATAGCTCATTTACATATAAGTGACCGAGCACGTCAGAATGGATATGGAAAAGTTTGGATCATCACGATTACGGCTTAGGACATCCGAAACAATGCGAGCCACTGTAAGATAGGTGAAACAAACATTAGCAGGTACTGATTAGTCGACAAACCTCCTGTCTTCAGGGGGGCTATAGTGGGGTGATAGCGACTTGCTCCCTCCGGAAATAAACAAACTGCGTCTCCAAGTTCCAGCGCCTGTTAGATTTAATTCGACTTCAGAACTCCTATGTGTACTACGGGCACATCTTACATCCATTAGTTTATCCATGACTTGACTGTTGTCAACTTCGTTGTTATTAAAATCCTTGCGCCGCTTAATGGGCACAGTGCCTGCGGATTCAATCAGCCAACTGGTAAATGTCCGGTGGCCGAATTGAGTGGATTTTGCTGTCAGCCGTAGCATATTACGCGTCTACACGGCAATGAGTCAGGTGGCATTTTAGTAAAATGCCGAGTTCAAGGTTGTGGTTGCTTACTCTGGACGGCATGGAGGTCACCAAAAGGCTAAGATATACAGACTCTATGAGTTAACGCGCTTGCCCGAGGCAGATGTGTTCTCACAGTGCATCCGTCAGGGAATTGGAATGGTTGGCGCAGACAATGCTGAGTCGCAAAACCATTAGCCAATGGAGGACAGTTAGACAGATAACGTACCATGGTTGTCCGGTCTTCGGTATAAGATCAGCATTCTCGACAACAATGGTCCCATAGAATATCTTCAACACAAACTTGAAGAGCAACCTGACGTCATTCAAGGTTAAATTGTGTCGATATCGGTAGGTCGCTGCCCTCACCGAACTAAGATGTAAGACCAGGACGTAGTAGAGCCCTTGAGCATATTTATACGAGTCTCGTCGTGATAGCCGTGTACATCAACCGTGGCCTGTGGGTTATGGATTAAGGAAGGAAAGGGTTGAGTGCACTTTTGACAAGTAGTCTTTGGTATTACATAATCAAAATTTTAATCAATGCCGCATGTCAGGTAGCACGATACGGTCAGTTGCAAGTGATCTACAGGCGATCGTCATGGAGGAGGCATTGGCCAAAATACGGCCTCATACGACCTCAAATCTTGCCCACCAGAAAGCACCAGCAAACCTGCTTCAGGCTTTAGAATCCACGTTTCAGGAAAAGCATGCGGACAGGACACCTACGGCTTATTTTGCTGCATTGATCACAACTCTCGATGGATGCGTTCAAAAGAAGGAGACTTCGCTTGGGGATGGAGACGTACTACCCGCAGAACTTTATCTCCTTGCTCTAGTGGCTCCCTTCGTCCCCCCGCCAGTTATCCAGACCAACCTCAATACACTTCTCTCCCTGACCGCACCACTTTTTCCTGCCTTGATGGCACATGCCCCTCCACTGAGGTCACAGCTAACTTTGTACAATGCCGTGTTCAGAGCCCTTGACAGATCGCAACTGGATGTTTCTGCAGTCCGCCAATCATTTGCATCCATACTGCAATTATGTCTGGATCCGCGGCCAAAAGTGCGCAAGAAAGCAGCTGACATCGTGAAAGATGTTCTTTCCTTCCCACCAAATCCATTAATCAGGCATCCTTATGCTCAGCGGGTTGCTGACTGGGCTCATATTGCGCTTCAGCAAGCTAGCTCCGGCGCACTACCGAAATCAAAATCGTCTGGAAAAGGGTCCGATATGTCAGCTGCGGAAACAGCTATTCATCTCCTTGCATTCTTGCGTCCTGTACTTCCAAATCTTCCCCTCGATGTATGTCTAATCCCCTTTGACTCGCCGTATGCTAACCCAAATAATCGCAAAGGCCATTCCACCCATTACCACCACACTCTTGACCCTTCCACGATTAGGAAACCCATACCTCTCCCAAGCTGCATACTCGATTCTTTCTGATCTTTTTACTGCATCTACCACAACCGGCACTGCCAGTGCAATAGAACAGATTCCGGCTGTTTTAAATGCTGTCTTGGAATCCCCGCCAGCAAAATCTGACAATTCTATCTCTCCATCTTGGATTCGTGTTCTCGGAGATGCCATGTTTGCCTATCATGTTGCCGACGCATCGGCCTGTACCACTGAATTCAACAAAGTGTGGAAAACGGTGTGGTCGTACTTCGAGACAAACCATCCACCAACCCGCAAAGCTGTTGCGGAGTCTCTGGCTTTATTGACACGGTGTATCACATCTTCTATAGTGAAAGCCTCCCTTACCGATGACGAAGCTAGCAAATCATCTCTGCGAAGCATCATCTCGCAAATAACGAAAGCCCTTGACTCCCTGGCCTTTGCATCTGCGATGCAGGAGTTGCTCTCGGTTGTTTCAGCTCTGGTATCAAATCTGGGCTTCCGTGTGGAATCCGCGAAGTCTACAACTGCTTCAGAGGCTTTACTCATACCTCTACTGACGAAAATCGCCGATCTACGGGTCCAAAAAGGCTTTGAGCACAAGGAGGCTGCGGATGCTGTGCTCTCGACAGCTATGCGAGTAGTGGGTCCTGCTGTGCTTCTGGCAGCCATTCCCCTGAATCTAGAACCGTCGGATCGGTGAGTCGCTTTGATATGGGGCAAAGGACTGAAGCTGAATATATTTCTAGTCAAGCAGGCAAAGAACCACGGGCGTTCCTTTTGCCTATGCTCAACCAACCTCACCCATCGCTCCTTGGGCATTTTGTCTCATACTTCGTGCCCATGAGCGAGCGGATGTTTAATTTACAGCAAAAGGCCGATAGCGAGGGAAGGCAATCAGAGGCGAAATTGTGGAGTGTGCTTGTCGCTCAGATATGGACTGGATTTGCGGGCTATTGTCATGCACCTCTGGATGTCAAGACAGTACGTGCAGCGCTCGTATTGAAACTCTTATATTGATGTCTATCATTTTAGGCCCTTACACCAGCATTCTCGCAACTCCTTTCTCAGCTACTTTACAGCCAACCTGATCTTCGGCCAGCTGTACTAAGGGGCCTCAAGGCTTTGATAGAGTCCAACAAGAGTATCGCATCCCAGATCGACACAGACATGAGCGAGTCATCTAGATCTGACAACGCAATTACTCCCGAACAAGCTTCTCAGAACCTTGTTTTCCTCAAGACACAGGTAGAGAGTTGGTTCGCTGTCTTCTTCAACGTTTTCGGCAGCGTGGACAGGGACAATCGTGGCATGGTGGGCGACGTCATCGGTGTTTGGGCTGGACTTGCGGAGAAGCAAGACATTGCAAAAGCCTATAGGAAGGTCGTCGATCTTTTCCGCCAAAGTCTTCAACAGTCCGACAATGGGAGCACCACTGCGATGACCCAAGACCTTCTGATCCTCCTCCTTCCCTTCCTTGAAGTGCAAGACGTAGCCGCTCTGTTCTCAACGTGCCTCGCGCAGGAGGTGCTGTGCCACAAAGATAACGGCGTGCAAAAGCGTGGTTACAAGATTCTAGCGAAGCTTCTAGAGAACGGCAAGGCAGAAGAAGATGCGCTCCAGACTTTCCAACGTTTGGACGAGCTTTCTGATGGGCTTGCACCTGCTGCAAAGAAAGATCGATTCATCTTGCTCTCGCTGTTGGTACTTCGGGTACCTAGCGAGTCTTTGCACATCATCCCATCGCTTATCCCAGAAGCTGTCTTGGGTACGAAGGAGCCATCAGAGAAGGCACGGTCAGCGGCTTTCGAGCTCATCGTTGCTATGGGTCAAAAGATGAGCCAGGGTGGGTACAGTGAAGAGAAGCATGGTGGACGGAATGGATGAGGATGGCGCCGAAGGTATGCCGCAGTTGCACTGCTCATATCAACTGTTGACATCTTTTTGCAGCGCAAGCAAGCATTAACGAGTACATGACCATGGTTGCCGGAGGATTAGCAGGAGCTTCGCCGCACATGATCAGCGCTACCGTCACAGCCGTCTCCCGTCTCGTTTTCGATTTCAGAGGTGTGTAGGTTGAAGTCGTGACTGCAGCCGTCTAACGATTCTGGTAGAATCCATCGATGCACAAATGCAGACAGAGATCTTCACGACTCTTCTCGTTTTCCTCTCCTCTGCCAACCGTGAGATCATCAAATCTACGCTCGGGTACATCAAGCTTGCGATTCATACGTTGCCTGTTGAATTGTTACGACCGCATCTGAAGGAACTCGTCCCTGCGCTCCTTGCCTGGTCGCACGATCACAAGAACCACTTCAAGGCAAAAGTCCGCCACATCTTCGAACGGATGATCAGAAGGTTCGGGTGGAATGACGTATATCAAGCGGCAGGTGAGGATCAGGCCGCGAAGGTGTTGGTGAACATCAAGAAACGAAAGGATAGAGCTAAACGGAAGAAAGCTCGGGAGGAAGATGACGAAGAAGGGGAGGTTAGTTTTCTTGGACACCTACCATTTCCCGTCGCTCATAAAAACACTCAGGCGACAAAAGAGAAGGTTCCCACAGGTGATGCCTTTGAGGACGTATTGTATGGCAGCGAAAGCGAGTTGGATGATAGCGACGAAGACGAGCAAGCACCTCGACCCACGGCGGGACCGAAACGGAAGGGAGTTGAACAAGGCGTTCGTTTGCGGGTGGATGATGACGAACCGATGGACCTCTTGCAGGGTGCTGCCTCGCGATTGACCAGTGAGTGTTCTCAGCATATGCTTGCTATCTATGTTCTTTACCTTTTTACAGGTGCCCAAGCAAACCGACGCCGCAAACCGGGTCAAGATGCAGGTCGCTTTAAAACTGACGCTGACACCGGAAAGATGGTTATCAATGAGGACGAGGAGTCTGACATTGAAGTCAGCGCTCGGAAAGCTGCCAAGGACGTTGCTGGCAGTGCATATCGGGAGAGTATGACTTCGGTGGATGGCTTTACTCGCGGACCCAATGGACGTATCAAGTTTAACAAGGATACCAAAAAGAGACGCCGCCAGAATGAGGACGAAGACGGAGATGTGGAGATGGCTGATGGTGCTGCCGCGACTACGAAGAAGAACAAGCAGCGGACCGAGCCCAAACTAGGCCACGAGTTTAAGGCAAAGGTGGGTGATCTATTGGGGTTTACGTTAACCAAGTCTTATGCTTTACTGCAGAAAGCTGGCGGCGACGTCAAGAAAGGCGGTGTGGATCCATATGCCTACCTGTCGTTGTCTCAAGCCGCCAAGAAAAAAGGCCGGAACCGTATGGGCATTTCTGGAAAACACTGATGTTCAGTACAGACTACCAAAAAGCGAGTGTGGATTTGTTTTTGTATCGTTGCTTGATTTTTGTTACCAACAACTGCACTACGCTGTACAATACACTCGTCAACCGTACAATGTTTGATCATGAGGGGTACCGAAAAGACCATGACCCCAACTGCTAGGCTGCTTCCAGTCAGGAATCTCTATTTGCAACACCTTGGATACCACAGCTGCCATGAGCTGGGCGTCCGCTCTGTTGTCTCCTTCCATGACATATTGCAACAGACACACAGTTGGGATTTGCCATGTGTCGGAAAGTGAGGAAAGAATTCGGCGAGATAGGCCTCCGCCTGGTATGAAAGGTATGGCTGTCCCTTCTGCATCACTGTGCAGGAACTGGGAAACGGGTGAAGTGTAGACGGGTATTGGCAAGGTGTTGAGGGCAGCCAACGGACCAGAAGTCAAATCAGGTGTTCCAGGGGGGACGATCTGACAGGTAGGTGTCCTAGGGGCATCGGAAGAACATCAATTTGCAGCTCAGATGCCGAATCATTGCAACTCAACAGCATTTGAGGATCAGTCCTGTTAGACATATCCACACCTCCAATGATGAGGACAGCTGAAGCTCCTGAAGTCCGGATGAATTCCAACAGGGACTCAACAAAATCCTGCTTCGAGGACTGGTGGGATGCGAGATCAGTCATGGTAAAAGTCACGTCTGAGTGGCGGTTTCATTACCTTTAATGCGGGAGAGCGTTGCTGTATGACTGCGACATTAACATTTTCGCGGCCAAATACTAGCATTTTCAATGGTTAGCCGAAGCTCTGGCAAAATATGCATGAAGACATACGCTCGAGCGGTGTCGTGACGCCAGGAAGATCATCTTCTCGAGCGCCAACAACAGGAACTAAGCTCCTAGGATCGAATATGCCTACGCGATGCAGGGATAATGAAGCGATCAGGAGATCGGCCGCGAGCTGGGCAACGTTTGCGACAGAAACAACGGGCTGCCTTGGAGAATTTGTCTTAGCTGCCCTCCTGTATTGATTCAGATATCGGCATACGCACAACGACGAGGACTTTGCCCTTTGTACTGAAACGAGCAGTAGGGTGATAGAATGTCATGACCTGCGAGATTGAAGTTGGAGATCAGACTCTTGAAGGTACTGCCGGCGCCGCGCGTCGTTTTCTGGTGATGACATACTTGGCACTCCTGCCCCTGTCAAGCGCAGGTACCATGAAGAAGTGCACAACTACGCTTGGATCTTCACGTTGAATTCACCCTACAGTAACATTTCTCCAATGCACAGACAGTAAGAATCTGAGTAATGGTGTTCATGATAAGGTACGAAGTAGCTGTGCAACCACCATATGCCCACTTATACTTAAGGGCTGGGCCTATGCCAAGTCTCTGGTAGTATATCGGATAGTACACCCGCCTGTCATGTTGAAGCACGGCCGCGGGAAAGCGGGGTTCGATTCCCCGCCAGAGAGATTTCTGCAGTTGCTGAGGCTGCGTTGATTTTTTTTTCAATTGTTTCTCTATCTCGCGCTATTGCGGTGCTGGATCTACGTACTTAATCTATTGGGCTTGTAACCCCTCTTTATATCGCAATCCCATCATCCATGCTTCTTCCTCACAATATTATCGGCGCCAATATATTACGTCCTACTGAGGTCCGCCTTGCGGAGTCATGTAACGGGAAGCTGAGATTAATGCGAGTTTGGGCAAAATTGGTTGGAGTTTTAGGCTAAAACACGACTCCGACCTAAGAAAGAAAGACTACGAGCTGTGATCCCCGAAAAATCAGGAGCCAGTCAGCGCAACTAGTTACGGGAGAAGGCTGGGTTACTGTGCACCGGAGGAGAGGCTGAGCGTCGAGGACCTCTGGAGGAGGGCAGCCCCGTTGGGTGGTGACGCGCAGATGAACGTCTCGAGCGCCGGGCACGACGGGTCGATGAATGATCATCTTGTGCACCTCTGGGGTACGATTGAAGGCGCTGCAGGCGCTATCCACACATAGATGAAAGGGGGTAGCACACCACACAAACACATGATGCAGATACCAGACGCACGCAAAATCCCAGCGCAAATGCCATATGTAAAGAAAGGCGACGACAGGGACAAGTGCCGCAGGGCAGTCACAAAGGAAAGTGGAGAAAAGGTGTCAGCGAATAGATGATCGAGGCGAGGAATAAAGCGCACCTGGAAGTCCCATTCATCGTCACGACGACACCGATCTTCCCGGTAGATTCGATCGTGAGTCTTCACAATCTCTGCGTCATCTAGAATAGAGATGTCCCATGCCCCATCGGGGAGGGGAATGGCTTGGTGCCATGCTCGCCGTTGCTCATCCTGGTAGTCGAGCAATGCACGCTGATAAAGAGGGTCGACGGCAGTCCAATAACGATGAAGCATTAACGCGCGCCAGAAGCCTGCAAGCATCTCGACACGTTGGTTTGCCCAACCGCACTGTTTAAACGACGCGACTGCGCGATGAACAGCTTGAGCGAAGTCGAGAGTGTTGAGACCATGGTCGGGAATGACCGCAGCTGCAGGACGGGCAGGACCCGCTGTGTTGGAGCTTTCAGGGCCTGAAGAAGGCACCATGCCTTTGGCATCCGCGAGACCCATATTAGTCCAGTAGTAAAGCTCCACATACTGACCTTCAACGAGCTTTCTAAAGGCAGAATCGGAAATGAGGACGCTGTCCGTAGCGTGCGAGGGGCGAGGATGGTTTGGAATGAGAATGTATTTGAGTGGATTCTTCTTCCGTTCTTCCTCGACTTGCCGCTGCCATTGGACCCTGTGGGTGTTATTGGTAACTACCCACACGTTTTGCAAAATCGCAACTACTTGAGCGTCATTGGTGTTCTGATTCAGAAGTCGAGCGCGAATGGCTTGATAGATATCAGAGGTGTAGTCCGGACAATGCTCTAAACTCGGATCAGAAGCAAGCCTATTCATAGTAAAACACGAAGAAGGTTAGCTCAAGCAGCAAAAACTACTCAGTACTGAGGAGATTCCGTCAAGCAAAGTTTGCGGGCTTGTTCGTTTCGTGCATAGAAGATTTCGTTCTATGTCCGTGCCTCACTTACGTATACGAATACAATGTCTATTGGAATAAATCGAGGGTCTTTACTATGCAAAGCCTCAAAATAAATCATTGCTGTAGCTTCTCGTTCATCCCTGGCACCTTTATGACAGCAACGTGTTGAATATCAATATTAATGCTCAATACCATGTAGAGCGCAGGACTCAGGTTTCAAAAGTTACCCGGCCTGTTCAGTTGTAGAGAGCTAAGTCTGCGTACCCTGCATAATGCATCCGCAGTAGCATAAGATGCTCCAACCGCAGCACTACAAGTGCCGCAGTGCGTCTGGGGCACCCTTTATGTAATGCTCGCTCCCCAGGGCCCCAAATGGCAAACGTGGCCGGTAAACGATCAGATTTCGTCAGATGCTGCTAATACGTATTGTTCTGTGGGTGTATCAGGAACCTCAACAGGATGACGTCAATGTCCGCTGCATCTCCTGCTTCACAGCCACAAATGCGGTGAAGTGAACAGTGAAGAACTTGATGTGAATGCAGGAGGGTGCGTGAACTGTGGCGTTACCAGCGTGGATGGACGAGCAAAAGTAGTGCTGCCCGATACTGCATCATGTTCGAGAGTGAGGTAATGTCAGATACAGCCGAAACATCTAGGCCTGCTGTAACTCGAGCAGAATAGATCTGGCAGAGCTGGAGTGAGTAAGAGACGACGTAGAAAGCTTCTATTTCTGTGATAAGAGCTTCTCCGAGAGTGGAGATACAGGCTGTCCCAGGAAACGTGCTGTACTGCGGAGATGCGCAATACAGTACTAAATGCGCTCAAACCCATTGATCTAGAAGTGAGGCAATGATCAGCGATGATCCCTTTGTTGAACAAGTTCTTTGGGACTACCAACAACGAGGCCAATAGCTTGACCTCCTAACTGAGACTCTGTCGTTAAGGAAGAAGGACACAGATATATCGAGGGCTGGAACAACTGTGATCCCCCTTCTATTTGCCGTCTTCATCAAGTCTTCCTTCTATTTGCTGTGGTCTACCTAGTCACTGCTGAGTCACTGAGTGACTGCCGCTGAATAGGGCGATTAAAATTTATAACTCCGAATCAACTCCGAATGATCCGGATCATCTGGTCGCGATTCGTCTGGAGTCTCGACTCATTGACTCTATAGTACTCCAGAAGCTTCTATTAACTACATAGTATCATTGTTCGAACAACTCACGTGCGTGCTCTAACGAGAACTTTATGGTGCATTCTGCAATTAATGGTCGTATTATATCTCAGGTAGAAAGTTTAGGTTCAACGGCCTCACCTGTAGATACAGATCTCGCAAGACATTGGCTTCAAAGGGTGCGTATCAGCTGGTATCAGACCAATTGAACACATCCTGTGAAGCCTCGTGTTGGAAGAGCTCTACTCCTCATTTGGTTTATTGCTTATCGCGTTCATCTGTAGGTCCCCCAGGCACCTCATGATCCTTTCACTTAAAAACCACACAGCTAGAAACTGACGTGAACTGATACTGCTACTAGTAGCCTCGTCATGTCTCGCCGTTGTCATTTCTATAACTCGCCAGGCGGCTGCCGTCGTGGCACATCTTGTACTTTTGAACACATTCGAAATGCAGAGCGTCGAGGAGGAGACGGAAGACCGTCGTCACCGAGCGTGTCTTCTGATGGATCTCCTTCACGACGCGATGCTCAAGGCCCTCAGCGCCAAACATCTCCGTCAAGTCCACCCCCTCGAGGGGTATGTCGCTTTTTTTGGGAGACAGGACGATGTTTTCGAGAGTTCGACTGCCGTTATGCACATACCCTCAGGCAGGGTCAGGACGGCATACGATCTCCGCAGCCCTTCGCAATCCCAACACGGGCTGCGCAAGAATTCATCGCTCCCTTCCTCACAGAGAAAGGTCTCGCGAAACTCGTGGGAGGTGGAACCGACGGTTATTTCCCTCAGGACGCTACAACCTCTCTGACTCCATCAGAGACTCAAAGTCGTTTGAGGAGATTCCTCAGAGATGACTTCCGATTTAAGACTGCGCCTGAGATATACGGCTTTCTCATCCCATTGTCGAGCGCCAATCTTCAAAACGCCTCATGGGTATGTTTTAAACATTTCATGCAACTCGTCTTGGTTAACTGTTAATTCCAGACCCAAGAAGAAGGACAGGTATGCTGCTACTACTCGATCTCATCTCTGATTTGACGGCATTTGTCCTAGTTACTACTCGAAACCCTGACCTCGGTACGTTCATCAAGGATGTTTTGATGCATACTCAACCGAAATCTGCAGAACACTGGCCGACTTCGGGTCGCCGAGATAGTGACTTGGCAGCAGGTTTCCTCAAAGGCAGTCGTGAGCCGGGAAACTCTCTCTTTTCAGAGAGGGATTATCCCCCTGCTTAGAGTACGTGGATTTATTGCGCGCCCGTGCCAGTGTTGACCTTGTTGCAGTATATGTCCTCCGATTTCGTTGTTCAGAGCACTTTAAGAACTCAAGCAAAGTAGGCATCTTTGATTCGTCGTGACGCAATCCACTGAGCTACTGCTAGTCAACTTTACATGACGGTATTACAGAACCTTCCAAATTTTGCAGATGTTGTCGAGAAGTCCATGGACAGCATCATCACTTCCCGCTCCTTCAATGACCCGGGGGCTGTTGGAAAAGACCCTATCGACACACAGGCATTCGCATCCATCGCTGGTGTCCTGCACGAGTAAGAAATTGTCACTGCCTTCGTTATTTTTACTCTAATCCGCATCAGGTTTCTTGTTCGCTTCAAGAACGCTGTCGCAACATATCCTCGTCTGGCACCATTGGTTATGAATTTACAGAAATGGTTTGGAGAGTGGATGACTGGCATCTCTGCTAATCCGCCTTCGTTCGATAATTCCCTGAAACTCCTTCAGCCTACTGTACGAGACATGCTCGTTCAAACTCTCCGCGAGAAGATCAACAAGCTGGTTTCCATTGTGGAACGGGAACAAGGAAAAGAACAACGCTCTGATCGTCAAAAGAAGTCCTCCCACACTGCCTTCGCCAATGAGGGCATCATCGCCGCACTCCATAGTGGTTATCAAGGTCCGGGTGCCATCCGTGAAGGTGGGCCTCGTCACGACAACGACTTAGAGGACATCTACGACATTCGTATTGCTCCCACTCACGAGGAACTTATGAGTCATATTCCACCATTTCTGCCTGTGAACTTTTTTGGTGCTCCTCATCCTGCACCTATGGAGAGCATGCAACGCTTGCTCGACATCCAGTTCAGGCTTTTGCGAGAAGAGCTGACGTATGTTGTCTGATAATCTTGGTTAGGCGCTGACTAAACTTTGTGCAGCGCCCCTTTGCGTAAAGCGGTTCAGCTCATCCATGATGACCTCAAAATACAGCCGCGCAAGAAGACCAAGCTCGCAGAGCTTCTGAAGAACAAAGGAGGGAGGTACCGTGGTCAGGCGGATACGCAAGACAGTCTCATGTTTAACGTCTACACTGGCGTTGATTTCGTCTCACTCGTTCCTGACTGGAGAGGTATCTCTGCCAGCGTCATCGTTGACACGCCCCCGGGCCGTGCACGCTCCAGCAACTCTCATATGCGAACTTCGTTCTGGGAGGGCATGAGTGGGAAACGCCTCTTCCAGGGCGGCTTGATCGCTCTCATGTGGCAATCTGGCAATGATGTCGCTGTGCATCTTGGGGTTATCGCCAACTCCCTTAAAGATCTCACTGAGCACGTGAAGCGCGATCCGGATCGCGTCAAGCTTCGCATCGTCTTCTTCGACACCAAGTTGGAGCTGCGTATTTTACAGGAACTCAGGAACCCTCACTCGTCCGGACAAGACCTCAAGTTGTTGGTAGAATCCCCCGTCATGTTTGAAGCTATCCGACCATTCCTCGAAGCTCTGAAAGTCGAACCTGAGCTAGTCCCGTTCTCGCGCTATCTGGTTCACCGACCTCAAGGCTTTTTAAATACTTGCAAAGTGGACCCTCCGCGATACGCCACAATGCCTGGTTTCGCTTTTAATCTTTCGTGTCTTTTCCCTGACAAGACAGACGTGGAGGACTTGACGCTCTCAGTGACAGATCCTCAATCTATTGAGAATGCCCGTGCTGAGCTCCGGCGGAGTAGCCGCCTTGACCCGAGCCAGGCGGATGCAGTCGTTGATGCCCTGACAAGAGAAATGGCCTTGATTCAGGGGTAAGTTATCGCAACTAATGAGCGTGGATGATGACCTGACAGTATGTTTAGTCCTCCAGGGACAGGAAAGGTCACAAGTCTCATGCAACTAGTTAGATCGCTGCTAACTCGCACATTCTAGAGTTTTACCGGTGTTGAGTTACTCCGTGTATTACGGGCCAATGATGTCGGCCCCATCTTGATGATTGCATTCACGAACCACGCACTGGATCACATGCTCGGCTCCGTGCTGGATGCAGACATCACCAAGAAGATCATCCGTCTAGGTTCTCGCTCGGCGGACGAGAGGATTTCGCAATACTCGATCGAGACACTCGAGATGGTGAACGAGGAGTCTCGCCTGAATAGAACGTTCTCCACCAAGCGCAGGGAACTCAAGAATATCCAAGAAAGCATCAGGAAATTAATGGATAACGTCATGAAGCATGACTTTGAATCAGACTCCACCGAAGTTATGAAGTATATCGCAACCTTTTATCCGGAGCATTGCGGACACCTGGATGCTCCGCAAACTTGGATTCGGAACATCAAGTCGCTTTTCGCCGATGATGATGATGATGATGGTGCAGGTGAATGGCAGCAACAGGGTCGACGAGGCAAAACTTCTGTCAAGGATATGTCATTCTATGCATTCTGGAGGGACGGATCCGACTTGGAATTCATCGGAGCGCTGACTGATGGCTCATACGCACCTTGGGAAACCACAACTAGTCCGCCTAACGAGACGACGAGCAACAGGTTTGGTGTTTTAGTAGAGGAGTCTTTGCTCGAATCAGATGACGAATACGCAACGGGCGAGGAGCCCGAGGATGACGAGTCGGTCTCTGAAGACCTGCGGGTTGAGGACGCTTGGATGAAAGTTAAGATCGAGCCGCCATCTCCCGAGCCTGCTAAAGAAGCTCCCGTTGCACCCACCCAAGCTCACCAGCCTCCCGAGCCCGAACCTGGTAATGCCGATGGCCTGGCGCAGGCCGACTTCAAAGACCCTGAAGGATTTCTCGCAGCTCTCGGATGCCCGCAATGGCCTGTCATTCCCACATCCAGCCGTCCCTTGAATGAACTCCTCGAGAACGTTGGCGACATTTGGACCATGAGCAGGGCAGAGCGGCATAACCTGCATAACTTCTGGGTTGATAAAATGCGCATAGAGTTGGCTGAGACCCAGAAGGGCGAGTTTGAGCGCCTTCGCGAACTTCACAAGAATATCCTGCAAGAATGTAACGAAGGGAAAGAAGAGGTGCGTAGTTGTTTCACTTTTGTTATCAGCAGGTCTGATTAGTTGTCTAGGTCCGTCGAAATTTGCTGCGTAACATCGATATCATTGGTTGTACCACGACTGGTATGTGCATTTTCTGCATTCCGCCAAGCATCTCCACTTACAATCTGGTCTTCACTAGGTGCGGCAAAGTTGGCTACGCTTTTGAAGGTAAACGAGTGACACTGATGTTGTGTCTGTCTCATCTAAGCTCTTGCAGGGTCTGAGTCCTCGAGTATTACTTGTTGAAGAAGCTGGACAGGTCCTGGAGGCTCATATACTCGGAAGTTTGGTGCCCTCGATCGAGCACCTTATTTTGATTGGTGACCCCTTACAACTCAGACCGACACTCAACAATTTCTGTGAGTGTTTTATGACAAATGATGCTACGTCCGCTGACACCCAACCAGCATTGTCCATGGATAGCCAGAGAGGGCGAGACCTCTATAAATTCGACATGTCGCTAATGGAACGTCTTTCGAGCTCCGGACTTGCAATGTCTCGGATCGATGTGCAACGCCGAATGCGGCCTGCAATCTCGAGTTTGATCAGGTGCGTCTCTTCTCCCATACCAGGCGTGTGCTTATTCTCTGTCAGGAATACGCTTTACCCCCGCCTTGAGGATCACGAGCTCGTCCGCGACTATCCCCCTGTCCGCGGGATCGCGAAGAACGTATTCTTCGTCACGCACAGCCACAGGGAAAATGAAGGTGCAGAGGACTCCGCGAGCAAGTTCAATCTATACGAGGTGAGGACTCTTATTACCTCGAGGGCGTAGTCATTCACTGACCCATAATAGGTGGCAATGATTCGCGAACTAGTGCTTTATCTTTTAAGGTCTGAGCACGCAAATCTTTTCATAGCTTGGGGATTAACCCCTTGTATTCAGGCAAGGCTGCTATTCCGAGGAAGGTGATATCGTGGTTCTTTGTGCCTATCTTGGGCAGCTTGCCAAATTGCGGGATGCCCTCGCTAATGAGGTGGCGATCGTGATCGATGAGCGCGACCAAGCTGCTCTTGCTGACCACGAGGGAGATGATGAAAACGAGTTGAGTTTTGGGATCACGATTGAACATGTAAAAGTCACAAGAAGGGTACGCATTGTTTTTATGACGCAGTCCATTTGTGCTCAATCAACTTCTAGGTTCGACTGCGTACCGTCGACAACTATCAAGGAGAAGAGGGCAGAGTAAGTGTCTGCATCGGTGTTACTTCATTTATGAATGTCTCCTCCTAGATCGTGATCCTGTCACTGGTTCGAAATTCCGGTGAATTGGATGATGAAATGACTGCGCTTGGGTTTACGCATGGAGCTAGACCTAGCATCGGTTTCCTCAAGGTGAGTAAAGAGGGATACAACTTTGAGGGGTGCTAGATCTAAATCTCTATTTCGTGGACAGTCTGAGAACCGTACCAATGGTAAGCTATTTACCGGTATCAGGGTGTGGTACACTGATCATTGTGCTCTAGTTGCTCTGTCTCGTGCACGCGAAGGTCTCTTCATTTTCGGAAACGCTGCCAACCTGTCCTCCAGGAGTCGGATGTGGCAGCACATCATCGAGGAACTGGAAGGGGAAGAAGCTCTTGGTCCAGCACTTCCTATCGCTTGTCATCGGCACCCGGAGACACTCGAGTATGTCTCCAAACCAGGTCAACTACCTCAGATCGCGCCTGATGGTGTGTATGATCGATCCTTAAACTCGAGCAGCGTACTGAATCATGTTCCCAGGAGGATGCATGCGACCCTGCGACTTCCGTTTGAACTGCGGTCACATGTGCCCATTCAAGGTAACGTTTCTCGCGTTCAGGTTGGCGTGTAAGATGATAATCCCTTCTAGTGTCACGGCGATGATCAGAAACATGCTTCTGTGACCTGCACTCAGGCATGCACAAGGCTTTGCACGAGGGGTCATCCATGCACCAAGCAGTGCGCTTCCCCGTGTGGCAACTGTTTCTTCCCGGAAGCCAATGTCGAACTTCCGTGTGGACACTCGAAGGCATCTGTTCCATGGTGTGTCTTGACCATTTCCAGTCGAAAACTTGGCATTGATTTTTTATTTCTAGCCACGAGATCAGTACATTGGACAGCGTCTACTGTGATTTCATGGTTGACAAGGAACTTCCTTGTTGCGAGCACACCGCTCGCATGGCATGTTCGACTGATTCATCCACGTACCTTTGCAAGGCCCCATGTTGCGGGATTATGAGCTGCTGCGGAAGAACATGTAAAGCAAAGTGCTATGAATGCCAACAGAAAAATACAACCCCCGAAGGCGAACGTACACGGAGGGTACAGCATCTTCCTCATCCCTGCGAGAAACCACTTTTCTGCGAGCATTTGTGTCAGGAAAACTGTTCCGATGACCACAAGCACACCGTCGCCTGCAGGAAGCCATGTAGACAAGCCTGCTCTCATGCCCGGTGTCAATCGCCGTGTTCGGTGCCTTGTGCGCCGTGTCAAGAGCCATGCACATGGTAACTGAAACTTTTCGAAAATGTTTCCCATATTTTTTACTGATTAACATGCGTAGGAGTTGCCCCCACCATTCCTGTCCTGTACCATGTGGCTCTGTCAGTGTGCTTTTCACTTCAGCTGTTTCGTACTTTGCTGATGCTCCATTTTCAGGTATGTGCAAGGTTACCTTGCGACGTACCTTGCAGCAAAACCTTGCGCTGTGGACACAGGTGTTCTTCCGGTGAGTAGTAAATCATTTCCTCAGAATTTGGTGCTCATATCGTGCAAAGTATGCGGAGAAGACTGTGACATCCAAATTTGCCCGCAGTGCGCCCCCGATGAGAAGAAACACCATGTCGTTGATTTCATCATGCAGCGCACACTATCCGAAGTTGCACCGGAGTTGGGAACTCTCGACGAGATGTTGATCACCATTCCCTCGTGCAAGCACACGTTCACCATAGAAACTCTAGATGGTCACTGCAGCATGAGTGAATTTTACTTCCAGAAAGAGCCCGGCGCACGATGGCTTCGCATGCTTTCCCCCATCGGATTCAGAAAACCCCCTACATGTCCAACGTGTCGCTCGCCAATCACAGCTCCCAGATATGGTCGCATTTCCAAGCGAGCAGATTTAGATATCTTGGAGCACAATGTTGCCGCCCGTATGTCTCAAGCGCTTGACCGGGTTCAAACTGCTATTCTCCGGATACCTGAAGATGAGATGAAGGCTGCAGTCATCCGCGAGGCAGCCACCATCAAAATTCGCCCCTCAAAGGCCAGGAAGTCCAATTTCCAGGCCAAGGCTCGTTCTGAAGAGTTGAAGACAAAGCGGGAAGTTCCCATTTCAGAGCGTTTCCTCAACCCTGCGAATACTTCCGTGTATGCTATCGATTCGGTGGTGGTTCAAGTTTGGGGTAGGATCACTCACAGACTCTTCAATGCCTACAAGGAGGCGGCTGCAGTGAGTGAGACACGCTCTGCCCATCTGCACGCTTGGGAGTCGGCATTTTCATTCCTTTACCACCGCGAAATGACTGCTCTCGTCGACAATCCAACTCGTACGCCTATTCGGCCGCAGGAAAATGCGATGAGGCTCGCGAGACTGCAAGTTGGCCAGCCGCGTCCGCTGGCTGATAGGCGGTTCATCGTGGAAGCCTTCTGGTGCACGCTGCACCTCCGCTTGACTCTGATCACTTTGGGTCGCACATGGCTAGAGGAGGTTGGCAAGCGCGAAGCCGCCTATCCGCTGTACCATTTTCAGCAATGGGCGAACTACGTCAAGTTCATGCTGCAGAGTTGTACCCATGATGTGAACAAGGCTCTTGAGCTCGCAAGGAGCTCTGAATCTCACCGACAGGTCACCAAGACTTCTCTCCTCTGCATGCGTATTGAGCTGGAGAACTTTCGATTTGGCTTATACATGTCCAACAAATTTGGGAACATCGAGGAACATCGATCGGAGATGGTAGAGGCTGCGGAACAGTACGGCCGCGAGGCGCAGCAACTGATAAGTGATGTAGTCACAGCGCACCTCACAAATAAGGTCACACCGTCACCAGAGGAAGAGGCTTCCTGGCTGGAGGAGAACTTTTCTCGTGCTGCGTACACGATTGTGGACGAGTGGGATGCCATCAAGAAGGCCGTTCATGGATCCACCTTTTATCAGGAAGTCTCGTTGAAAGAGCAGATGGAAATAGTGCGGGCGTTCAACTTCGGTAAGTTTCCCGTCGTCGACGCTAGGATCGTTTTTCACGGTATTACAGGCAGCACTGGACACTTCTATAACTGTGCAAATGGTCACACATTTGTGATTGGCGAGGTGACACCATTTGAGTATTGGTTTTTTCGCAATGCTAATCGGATTCGCAGTGCGGAGGAGCCATGGAACAAAGCATTTGTCCAGAGTGTGGCTCTCCTGTAGGAGGACAGAGCCACCGCCTTGACAGCACCAATACCAGAGCAACTCAGTATGACAATCTTGCTAGGCAAGCGAACCCCGGTATCGCAGGAAACCCTTGGGGCAATCCTTATTAGACAGCTTTCACGATTTTGACCGTTGCAGATGATATGTACAGTGCACACCTTGATATTCTAAATGTAGTTAACTAAGTAGCAGCGGCTCTCAAATACTTTGCATTTCGGGACGAGATTTCAGCATCGAAGTACGGATAAGACGAAATGACTCAAGACCTCAGGCGCCTCTACGCTCGGTGATCTCACTACATCGAACATGGTGTATAAGAATTGTTACTAGAAGTAAATTAGAAATACTGTTGACGAGCCACGCATCAGGAAAAGCGGTGGACGCGTCCTGGACAATATGCCATCGCTGCCCGCAGGATGGATACTCGGACAACAATACGTTACTAATGAATGAATATGCTTGGTCGCATCATGATTGACGCGTTGCATGTCAGCTGTCGCGAATCCATGAAGCTCCCATTTCGGTCGCTCCTCCCTTGTTGTTCCCTTTCCAAATTACCCTAACACACGTGCATCTAACTAAGGTCACATCACGGCCGCGCATATCGACTGCTGTTCCGTATACGTTCCCCATAATGCCAAAATATCCAGGGTCTGCAGTGCAATCAGTAAGGGTGACGATGGAAGGAACAAGAAGACGTACGCGGGACAGCCTATCACGATTGACACGATTGCAAGGATAGTATCGCCCTTCCCGAACCCAAGTGCATTGTACATCGCTGGAGCAAATAAAGGAAATCCAAGGCCTGCTAGTGACCGCAGGATGGAGATAGCAGCCAGTGCTGAAGAGAAAAGATGTGATATAGGTGCGATGGAAATGCGAGAACAAATCATACCAGAAGCGGCATAAAGCGTGAAGCAATCAACGATGTAGGTTTGGATACACTGGAAATTCAAAATAATTCCTGCTCCCATGAGTGCGATGCCCTGTCGAAGCCCTCAGTAGAGAAATAGTACTAGCAGAATAAAACTAACAATATCCGGAGCTATCCAATGAGTATGGGCTTGAGCAGTCCAACCTGTGATCAAGCACCCTATTGGAAGCAGCAGAGTTCCGAGGATCATAGCAGCTGATGACGCACCAAATTAGCACTCAGGGAAACATGAAAAAATCGCATCACGAACGCAACCTGAACTCAGGTTTCCCAACTCCACTATTTTTACTCTTTAAATGAACATAAATCTTGTCCATTGTTCTCGCATTTAATTGGGATGCCCCGATCAACCCTATGCCAAGTGCGATGTAGTGCAAGCCGGAAATTCCTACCGACTCCTGGTATACACCCTGAAACATTGATGGTATCGTCGTCAAAAAGACTGTGATAGACTATGTGAGATCACGTCCATGGAAAAACAGATGACTTACGATAGAATGTCCCGTATATATATGCCATGTAAACACCGAGTAACTGCACGATCGGTTCACGAAAAAAGAGTGCGAAAGGGCGATTGAGTGATGTGGCCATGACAGTCCGCCAACTAAGACAACACCGTAATCAAATACCATCTTACCGGAATTATAATTATAGAAAGGACGTACGAGCGATCTTGACCTTCGAAAACGGTGCGGATTTCACTGTACGGCACTTTTTCAGCATCCATGGATCTGCGAATGTGCTCTGCTTTCCTTTCCAACAAGAGGGGCGCGTAAGCTGAACAAGATTAACAAGGATGAATGAATCACAACCAGTCAATTACTCACTCTCTTGAAGTAAAAACACTCCAGCAATCAGAATAACTACATCCACAATGGACGTAGACCAAAACTATCAGAGGACATCAGAGTGGTCCACGATTGGTGAAAGAACTACATACCACCCATCTCCAGGTCGAGCGTTCAGCAATCCTTAGGAGAATTAGATAGTGTCGTTAAACGTGGAATAGCCACCAACCAGGCGCCTGTGATAGGTCCTATGACAGGTCCCAATAGCGGAGCTAATGAGAAAACTGCAGAGGCTTTTCCTCTCTCTTCTGGTCGCCAGCAATCCCCAAGAATTCCAGCGCCAATCTGAGGAGGGCAACCATTCAGATCGAATCTATCCATTTAACAAATTTAAACTTTACCGTCATCGGGGCGCTGTCCCCGAGCCCAGCGATAAATCGGAAGGCAAGAAGCTGCGATTCCGTCTGTGCGAATCCACAGACAAGATTCCACACTATCATTTCAAGAATGAGGATCAAAAAGAATTGACTTATGAAGATCATATACCAAAATACGATAGATTTGCCAATTGCAATACGCGTGACCGGCCATAAATTTCACTCATTGGGCCCAGGAACAAAGGCCCGATTGCTGGTATGTAGTTTGGTTGATCAGTGGGGTATCTAGCAGGCATCAAATTCGCCTACCATACGCAAGCATGAAGATGGATGTTGTAAGTGCAATTGTAACGTTGCTGTTAATCCCGAATGTAGAAGCCACCTGGCCACTAGCGGGCGCGACCATAGAGGAAGAAACTGTACTGATGAAAGTAAACGATGATACGATTGCGGTCGCAGCCCATTTGCGCCTAAAGCTCCAACTGTGCGAAGACTATAAGCCAGACAATCATGCTGCACTGCTCATGCAACGCACTTTTTAGGATTGTGGGGGTCGTTTGGGCCCTCCCAGTCAATGATTAAAGCATCTGTATCATTTGTTGTCGCAAGCAGCTCGCTAGTGCCAGAGTTATGTGGCTTTTGAGAAATACCCCCTTCTAAAACATCGTCTGGGTTTGGCGCATGCACGTCACCTTGTAAAGTTGGTGTTGGGGACTCATAGTCTTTTGCCCTGTCTTGTTCCTCGTCAATGGACGCAGCGAGTTGGTTCGTGGCAGACATGTATGGATCTGCGTGGTGGTCCCTTCCTGTCCACCTACTTATTTTTACACAAATCAACCAGAGGCCATGTAACGACCACATTATTACAAACCCCACTGCGCTCGATTGACACATATGAGTGTAGGCGTGGCGATCTGTCAAGCATAAAGTCTTGTCCGCGCGATGTCACTAGCTTAGACTAGTTGCCAGTACGCCGGGTCCACAGCCTTCCACACTAGGTGTCACTTCTATATATAAAAAAGACACGTGAAATAAGGAAGTTATGATCGATATTATAGGTGTATACACTCAGCACGTTAAAATTTTTGAATGTCGCAGCCAATGGACAAGAGGATAAGTAACCAGGGGGGATTTGGGGAATTTCAAATTGAGCAGATCGATGCGTCGTCGACATCTTCAATATGATTACTGACACTCGGACTGCGGCAAGTAGAACCTCCGACATTGGGTCCTCATGGTCGTGCTATGGTGTCTAGACTCTAGGGCTCAGTTAGAAGCAGACCAAGGAACGACTGTCTTCCTTCCTCTAAGGTCTGCCCAGGGGAGACAATACGAAATGGGCATATGACTGGGTAGAAGGGCGGTGTGATTCGTTGTTGGCGAGTCGACACATTAGGCCATTCGTAGAATATGCCCAAGCGACTCCGGCGGCCGTACATATATTGCAAGCCAAACTTGACAGAAAGGAAGTGAAGGAAGGTAATAAACAGACCAAGAGTATCGGCTCGGCTTCGCGACCGACAACGTTAACTGGAGCTTGGTTCGTTGGAGATAACTTGGACTCACGATAGCAGACCTTAGCAGACGTGGCATCCGCCTTGCATTGCCGTGGACATCTCATTCCATTCAATGATTCAGGTCGTGAGTGCGTTTCAAAATCCCGAGATCAGAGAGCTCTGTTCTTTCCTACCAGTCTTGCCAAGAGCGGGTTCGGCGCCACCAAAACACCATCTCACTTTGAGCAGTATGTCACTCGAAGGAAGCGGGCGAGGGTCGGCGAGTAGTGGTCAAGTTGGATAAATGACATGCCATGGCACATGCAGAATGACAAAGAAAGGACAAAATATGGCGCTTACTTGTTTGTCTATTTTTAACACGTGTGCCCAAGACTCTATTACTTCTTACTAGTACTAGCATCATGGTAAGAACTACGAAGCAAATGAGTCGTTACGCTCTCAGTGCTTGTTCAAATTGACCTCCGCTTTCTCTTCCAGCGAGCCCATCACGGTATCTGCATAGTCTTTTCACGGTATCCAAGCTATAAAGAGGGACTCCGTATGCGCGAGAATTCAGAAAGATACATTCCTATCCCAATGACACCAAATGTGGAGGGACGTGTAAAATATCGCAAGCAGATACAATAAGCCGATGTAACAAGTTTATAGGCGACATACCGAATTATTGTTTCACTCTAAACAGGATAATACTAACAAATTGGTTCTCCCATCATTCACTTTCTCCATCTCCAAGAATAGCTACAGGGAGCTTCGAAACAGACTTCATGCCAGGGGTGCCCATCGGGCAGCGATACCCACAACCCTCGTCACCTCCTTGCAAATCGGGCACTGAGTGCAGGAACCGCGTGCCGCACACAGCAGGCTGCGTTCAGGACTTGCACGTTAAATATCTTTGCCTGCCAATGTCCCAGATACGTGGGTTGTTGTGGTCTTCGTTTAATTGTCTGCTTGATCGTCCCGCCAGCGCCGAAACAACCCTTGCGTCTTCAAGCAGTGTTACTTCGAAGAATAGGCGTTGATGGTGTGGCAGAGTACATTCCGAATCTGGGATTCGAGATCTTCTATAGTGTCGGAACTTGCTGCCCAGACAACTATTATCTCCCCCGTCGGGGTATTGATAAAAAATCATCATGCGCCCATTAGCTGATAAAATCTCCATGTCATCACAAGTGTCCCTGGGCGGAGGCACATTCAGGTGGTCATCGTGATTTCATCGCCGAGGGAAAGTCCAAGCTCGCGAGGAGTGCGATAGATATCTCTTCCCTCGAATTCCACCGAATCTTCGTAAGCTGGTATTACCTCGAACTAAATCCCGCCTGTCGTCTCTGATCCTGTGATCGGTTACACTCCGTTAGACATCACTAGATTTGTGAACGAAAAATATCTACCTGGTGTTCGATCGAGTAACTCGATCCATAAGAGACAGCGACGAATTGTTTCATCATACCTGGACTAGTTGCAATCCCATCTAACCATGGCTGTTCGGGTACAACTATATGATAGAAAACCGTTTCCGGCTTTTGAAGTTCAACCTCACTGCCTTCCGCTCTATAGCGCGCAGCAACATAGGTTATCAGTACGCGCCGGACCGGAGTTCACCGAACGTACGGTACATGGCGAGGAATACCCCGCCCTTCTCCACCATGCCTTGCGGCAAGACGTGAGAGAATTCGGCGATATTATACAGTGGGAAACTCCCAAGTCCCGGGGGAAGATGTTTTGGCTTGCCGGTTTCGGGGACACGGGTGGTGCGCTCGAAAGAAATGTTAAGGGAATTGGAATTGATAGACAGGTTGCGAGCGCTGCATTTGTCGCCGTAACGTGGAAGTTCGGCGGTCAGAGGTTCGCGGGGTAGAGATTTGTTAAAGAAGCTGATGAGTGACTCATCCTGGTTAATTTGGAGGTCGGTGTAGGACGAATTGTCGAAGGTTACCCTCGATACGCGAATACCTCGACATAGTTGAGATGTGTAGTGCTTCAAATCAAATTCGGTGCAGTGATGCAGAGGAAGAGAAATATTTGTGCACAAGCGACTGTAAACATGTGCCAATGACCACCCGACCTGTTCTGCAAGTATTGTATCAGTTATTTTCGATACTGGCGTTGAAAAAATACATAAAACTGCTGTCAAACAAGACCCCCCTGCAAGTGTTCCGGCTTTTGTATCGTACTCATGCATTTAATACTCACTCAGATAAGTTGTCGATCCAATCTTCCGTCTTCCGTAGTCGTGCTTTGAAAAGTTGACACCTGGTAATATATAGTTGTGAGGAAGTCTAGAAGTATCCTATGGTATTCGATTTTGAATCACGTCCATTGTTTCAAGCGTGCCGAGGAGCTCGTATATTTATAGACGATCGACTGGCACGACTGCTTACTTACATTGTTTCGATATTGCCACCTCGCTGTCGTGAATGAAGCAGTTCCTCGTTCTGTACTCTAGAGTCACAACGAGAATTTCAGCTCTCCGGGAAAGTTTTTGGACGGCGTACTATTGTTGGACATGCATGTGCACAATGAGGAGGATACAGGAATTAAACAGTCTACAGGAATGGAACAGTTACAGGAGTGGAACGTTGCACAATATGCTTGAAAGACGGGCTGCTTAGCTTCAACAACACCATATCGTAATGTCAGAACTGCTGGGCGATATGACGAAAGCCTTGTGCTAAGAAGAGTCCCGTCGAATGAGGGACAAAAAATCATTCTTAAAATTTCCCAGAAGATGGCAAGTTCAGCGTCGAACCTTCATAGGTGAACCCAAGTAAATCTCCGTAAGGCGTACGCGATAATAAAGCAAACGTACCACGGCCAGCTCTTTTTCTCCAGTAAGTTGTTTCGCAGCAGTATGCGACTCAGTAAACCCTGTTCGGCTGCAAACAGCCACAGCCTGAAGTTCAGCTTGTAGTTAGTGGTCGTGTAGTTGTATCGGAAAACCGTCGATTGGATTGTCCTGTAGACGGTGCCCACTCCGTCACGTACTTGCTCCAGCGACCAGCCATTGTAGATAACAGGGTCGCACTGGAAAGGGGACGAAGAGGAGTTCATTTGTAGACGCAAATCGACCCCCGCAGTATCCAGCGGCAGCCTCCAAGTATATTGATCTCCGACGGTACGGTCTGTGAAAGGATGGAAGGGGGAAGTTTGTGGGGAAATGCCGGCGGGTAGTGTAGAATGCCATGCAAAGCCGCGTTCGCCGTACTTGATCACGACCGTAAGATCGTGCAGTGGCCTTGCCCTCCAAACTGAGAGAGTATCCCTGTCTTCGAAAGTAGCCACTGGATACAAAGAATACGCTGCGTCGAAGGCTATGAAGTTCATAACACAGGCTTATATGCACATGGAATTCCGTCGTAGTCAGAAAACATCAGAATAATCGTGTAATCAACACTGGTGGACTCACTGGAGTGGAAATTAACGATGGTCTCGAACGGGCTCGTCTCGCATGCTATAAGTTGAATCTTCAGAGTGCCTTCCGGGCCAAGTTTCTCGACCGAGAGTACACATTCGACTCCTTTGATTTGGTAGTACAGCAAGAGCTCGTCATCGTCAAGTGACTCGCCGCGGATTACGGTACCGTCCCATTCATCAGACACGATTTCACGGTAATCCGCAGGTTGAGTTGAGTCTGGCTTAAACTTATATCCTTCTCTTTCAACAAGATAGTCCAACACTTCTCTCACGTGCCCTGGATGCACGTAAATGTCCATATCAGCTTCGGGATAGAATGTCCTATCCAGAAACTGGAGCGCATTAGAGCCCGCGATAAGCGTCCCGGTACGCGCCTGTAAGCTGCGAAAGTCGAGAGGTTCGGAAAGAAAGTGAGAAAGATGCCGGTTTATGTTGTAAGCGCGGTGAGAAAAGTCCTTGGAGGCAGCGTACGCAGCACGACAACTGCGGCCGGTGCGCACGAGCGTGCGGGGAGAGACGCAAGAGAAGATAAGTTCGTAAATTGGAGCGCGACAGAACACTTCGCCTATGGCACATTCATATGCAAGCCGAGGTTGTCGTTGACTGGTGTGTTTCATTGGGATTTGTGACATGTCACCGTATCAGCTAAAGGTTCAAGAAGTCAATATTCGAAGTACTCGATGGATATGTAGAAGACACGTACGTACCTTCAAGCAATATTTGGGGTGGGTAGCTATAGACAAAGGCAGACAAGCTGAAACTTTGCGGACTTTTGAAAGGGTTTGAAATTGTTTTGAAACTTGACGACTTTCAGCAGCCTTGCACTGGCACGACAGCTCTGATACGTATACGCGCATCATGTTCTTTTACGAAGAAAGCTATAGCTAGTCGCGTCAGCCTCGAGGGTTTAGATTCTACTTACACGTAGTGTCAGACGTACATATGAGTTTCATATGAGTTCATGTGAATCCGGCGTTCCGAGTTGCCGCGAGCGCTAATACTAATAGCGTCACGGTTGTCTACTTACTTAGCACAGACCATCAAAGCTTTCTCGTATTTCCACCAAACGTTCTTCGTGCTTGATCTATGTCTCTGCAGGGTTTGATTTCTGGGTCTGAGTGTGCTGTACCGCTGAACCCGCTCTCCCAAGTTCTTAAACACACAGAAGGAGACAGAAGCTTGCAGCAGGTCTGTCAACAGTGTGGAGACCCGTAATTCATCTGACAGCACTTGCGAACAGGATCGCGTAGCTGGTCCTTCGTCATCCCGAGTGAGCTTTTACCACATTGCGCTGTTCGATGTACTCATTCCATCTATTAGCTCCAGCACCTTCCAGGATCAACTCCAGCTCAAGCCGCCGAGCAGGATGTCGCAATGGCACGTCAGTTCTTTGAAGGACAGCAAAGATCAGGTGGTCCTGCCCTGGTTGCTCCCCCGTTTCTTCATCCTGCAGAACTTGCTCGCATGGCCGAAATGAATAGACTTCCCGAATTCAATGAAGCATGGATCAGGGACAGATCTCATCAGCCTCTAGTGCAGAATAATATGACCCAAAGTTCATGGGCAAATGAATTTGGCGGCGCTCAGCAGCAGCAGCAGCCCATCAGTAGTCCCTCCATGCAACATTCTGTTGCTCAGATGCCTGAAAGTGAGTTGCCATGCATGTGATGTAGACTGAATCGTGAGCTAACATCAGGTATGCAGCTCAGAGACAGCAGTTCATCGGTTCACATGGGATGTATGGATCACCCATGGGCTTGTATGGGAACATGGGACAATCGTTCTATCAGGGATTCAATGCTACTCCACTGAATGTAGACGCGGGTAAAGGGAAGGGAAAAGCTCGTGAAGCTGATTATGAAGCTGCTTTTGCTCAGGCGGCTGCATCTTTGCAAAATCAACAAGAATCCTCCTCTAGGATTGTCGAACTGGACGACACTGCGGCTACTTTGGAGCAGGTCATGGAGAACATCAAACTTGGAGATTCTGAGCCGACGACTAACGCGGAATTCAAGGAGTTCGTCATTTGATTGTTGATGAGCTGCCACCTAATTTTCTGTAGCGTCTGGGATCACCTGCAAAACTCGGATATACCTCCTCCCGCGGAAGATATCGGCAAATGGGAAGCACAGTTCAACCAACTCATGGGTCGTGATCGTGAGGAGCTTGACCAAGACTACTCCACGGCCATGGAAGAAGCATGGAATGACGGACTGGGAAACTTCAATGGGAGTGCTCAGCCCCTCGAATCCAGGTATAATGATGATGGGATACCTATCCTGACCGAATATGTTTTCGGTGAGTCCTATCCGACACTTCACGCCCTCGTTTGTTAAACCATACAGAACCAAACAACAAATACCTTGACCCATCTTCGACTACTAGGTCACCACTGAGCGAGGCAAAGGCTTTTTTGGAGCAGGGTGGTTCGCTATCTGAAGCTGCCCTTCTACTCGAGGCTGCTATCCAGCAAGGAGAGCTTGGCGAGGGCGGATATGAAGCATGGATACTCCTTGGTGATACCAGAAACATGGATGAACGCGAAGACCTTGGCTTGCGTGCATTGACTGAAGGAGTTCGCCGATCAGAAGCTGCCAATGCCAACGGAGCAGGCATGCTAGTACGTATTCTATCAAAAATATTGATCCAACCCCCTCTCACGATGGATTATTTGCAGTCCTTGGCAATCTCATACACGAACGAGTCTTACGATCGGGCTGCTTATAACATGCTATTGCGATGGTTGCAAGCCCGATTTCCAGATTTTCCAGTACCAGACGAGACCCAAAGGGCTGTGTCCTTGCACTCAACATGGGACTCGCACGAGAAACTTACGGAGACCTTCCTTACCCTGGCACGACAGCAGTATAATCAAGGGATCGTTGATCCTGAAACGCAGATTGCACTTGGTGTGTTATTTTATGCGACAATGGACTACGAACGTGCGAAGGATTGTTTCGAGAGTGCCTTATCGCAGCGCCCTGGGGTATGTAAAGTTCCGACCGCTGTCACCTTCTTCTCACTGATAATGATCAGGATTACCTACTTTGGAACCGGCTGGGGTCCTCTCTTTCCAACGGAAATAAACCTGAGGAAGCCCTTGGCGCTTATAGGGAAGCTTTGAATTTGCGCCCTACTTACACCCGTGTTATCTACAACGTTGGGGTTGCGTGTACGTATTTCCTGCCAACCGTCTGAATATTTTAAGTTAATCTCGCATGTAGGTCTTAACATAGGAGCGCACAAAGAGGCGGCCGAACACTTCTTAAGTGCACTTACCATGCAGGAGAGTTCTGGGGGTGGTCAAACTAGTGATCAGCTGTGGTTGACCCTGAGGCGTGCCTTTATCGCAATGGTGGTTACGTTCAGTTATCTCTCCTGTGCCATGCTAAACCCTATTGCCCCAGGACCGCAATGACCTTGCTGAGTTGGCTAAGCCTGAGAGCCAGTCAAACTTAGATCTATTTCGGCAGCAAGGATTTGATTTCTAGCAATGTGGCAAGTGGAGTACAATTTGATCCAATAGATCCCATGAAATAGACCGTAATCTTTTGTTTGACCCTTGCATCTGAGATCCCTGTCAATCACAATCGTGTGTCCGTCAGCTCAGTGTTTTACATTCAACTCTCACCGAGTGGCACCCTGGTAGATCAGGTCAGAAATCCACCATCACTATTGGACTTCCGGTTGGCACGAACCTCCAGCTTCAAGTGTCTTAACTGCGCTCCCGGCCCACCCATATACGTGCCGTGCCTTGAACAAAGGAAGATTCCGATACCAACAGTTCAGCCTACTTAGTAACCTGGAATAACGACATCGACATCGTACTTCTTTCATGGCGTTCTGAACTAGAACCTGATCAGCGGTCATCTACAGCCGGTGCAAAGATTTCATCCTATCATGCTTCTTATCTTTTTCAATTTAGTTACCCCACTTGTTGCGACCCGTTGGGCGTTGACCCTGGGGAGACATCGTGCCGCAGGGCAGGCCCGCAGCTCCTTTTGGCTTTCGGCTTTCTCGATCCCGCTTTCTCGATCCCGCTCCAATATAAGAGGCCCTTGTTTGGCTGGTTTTTCCTCCAGCAACCTGCTCTATTCACAACTGCCCCACACACCTGGTAGGTTGTCTGAACTAATTCCCTTGACCATCACGCGACTGACACGGCCTTGCAGCTTAACCGCCTTTATTATCATCATGTCTGAGAAATGCTGCGGCGCTGAATGCACGTGAGTCATTCTTTGCACTACATTTCAATGACTGGTTTCTCAACGTCTGTCAAAAGCTGTAACTGCGTGTCTGGTAGCTGCACCTGCAACCAGGGCAAGAACTAAGCATGACGCACAAGCGCATGCACAACCATCTTCTTGATTCTGCCTTGCCGTGTTGTAAACATATCAGTCGTTTGACTAGTATTGTTGTATTGAAATAAATGTTGTTTCTTGATGAAGCTAGCAGTTGAGACTGAATCATCGTCTGAATGGCCTGAACCCGCTGCTTCAACTGACTGTGGCAATAATGCACCTAACTATCAATTCAAGGTTAACTTGCATGATGTTCCCGCTACCTTTACATAGTGGGGTTGCCGCTTTTTGAGAACAGCATGATCATGTCCAGAAGGTTGCCTTTTCGACGATGCTTTGTTCGATATAGGGTCTGCGCAGAGTCTCCAGCCGTACTCTTGGATTTGGGAAACCTATTTGAAAATTGCTTTGTCATCATCTGGTTCACGCACTGTGCCGCACAACTCTGCATATACATACCCCATCGCTGTTTGCCTTCGCAATGATCGTTCTTTGTTGAAGGACAGACTGATACTATCCGTCTCTCGAGATCACTGCGACTACTGCTTTTGTTTCTCCCGCTCTATTGATGTTTACGACGACGGGTGGAGCGCACTGTTAGCCTTACGTTCAGTTCACTGTCATCAACAGACCGCAAGCTTTGTTAACTAATTTTAAATTTGTTGTCCGTCGTAATGGCACTACCGATATCGTGCTGGTTCATGATTGGCTTGTTTATTGCCGGGAAACAGCCTGCTGTTCCTCTGTCTGAACTTAGGGATGTAGATGTGCGCTTTCTATAAACGAGGAACTTAGATCAATTTGACGAGCCTGTTGCAGATGGCGATGTTGAGATGGTTGATACTTTTTCGCAGGTTGCTGTTACCCAAGCGGGTTCTCATTGGCAAAATGATAACATTCTATCGGATTTTTTGGATGAAAACCGAGATATTCGTAAGCTTGTTCGATATCTATTTGTTGGTGGGCCTGTTCAATGCTTCAACGCTGTTGGTGGACGAAATGGCTCGATCCCATGCATGTCTTGTTGCTGTATCGGTTGCTAATGATTCTGACGGTTGCTCTCGCACTTTGTTCCATTTTTGTCCGGCGGATGTGTCCTTGAAGCTTCTTTGCCATTGCTGACCTTTCCATGTCGTTAATTTGCCGCGGGATTTGCATAGTACTTACCGCATTCGATGTTTGGCAATCAGATCATATTCTATCCTCGATAAACCTTTTCTTTGCAAGAGGTAGCAGACTTTGCCATGAACGTGGCCTTACACGACTTATCAAAATATGATCGCCGCGTGCAGGCTGTGCAGCTGGGCGGCCGCCAGGAATAGGATGCAACGGAGTGACAGTACTAGCTACAGGAGAAAGAACGACTACCTTCATTCGTCTATCGTCAGATTAAGCTACAAGCTGCGTCGTGCCGTTTTTGCGGTGTTTGAGTAGCAAGCCACTGCTCGCCGTCTACGATGTCGGGTCGTGGTAGTCACATGTGAGTTATGCTCTGAAGTACTCGGAAACACCTAATTTGATGTATGTGTCCCATTGTGCATACTTGTTCACACTGAGACTAACGGACTTCGACAAAGTATTCAAGCAGCGTTAGCCGTCACTTCGACACGTTACAAGCTCGGCGGCGTCTGCCTCGGATAGGTGGCAAAATACACTGAGGCACGCAACTCTACATCAGTGTATATTGAAGCTTATTGATCTTCTAAAATGAAGTGCTCGCTGCTGGTCAATTCTGACTCTTATCTCACTTGTCGTGGCTTGTCACATGCCTCCTGTGCCAGGGCTGTTACCCCTGGGATTGATGGAGCCGTGTGCCACAGCCAAGCCACAGCTAGTACTTATTGTACGATGTTCCTCACTGGGATTCCTTCGGCTTTCCGCTTCAATCTGTCTATTCTGGTCACGGCTTCAATTGTGAGCAATATAAAATGGCCCCTCTTTGACTGGCTTTCCTCCAGCAATCCGCTCTATTCACAACTGCTTCACACATCTGGTGGGTTGAACTGAGTCCCCTGACCGTACACGCGACTGACACGGCCCTGCAGCTTAACCGCCCTTATCATCATCATGTCTGACAAATGCTGCGCCGCTAACTGCACGTGAGTCTTGTCTTGCACTACATTTCAATGACTGGTTTCTGAATATCTGTCAAAAGCTGCAACTGCGCGTCTGGTAGCTGCAACAACGCATCCGGTAGCTGCACCTGCTGTGCCAGTGGCAAGAACTAAGCATCACGCATGCATAACGAATATTTTGCCTTGCCGTATATGTAAACATATCAACCGTTTGACGTGACTAGTATTGTTGTATTAAATGGGCGCTGTTTATTGAAAGTTAAGACTGAAACATCGTCTGAATGGCCTGAACCCGCTGCTTCAAGGACTTATCCCCTGTGTTGGATTACGTTCGCATGTTGCCATATCAGACCACCTTTGAATTTGATGCATGTCCTTTCAGAGCTATCTGTTGACTTGAATTCACTGATCAGGCCCAGGCCTCGTACGCGGCGGAATCTCGGAAAGCGGAGTTGAAAATAACACTGGCGCTTCAAGGAGGTCCCGGAAAGTCTGAAGCCTTCTATGTTAAGTAGCTGCCGACCGTGGGACAGTCCTCGAAGGTCTAACATTACGCCGCCGCAAAAGTAGTCTGCATCACAGAAAAGTCCAGTGACGTACATCAGAACCCTTCTCTCTCAAGGACGTAGTGAGAAGTGTCTGGTCATGAGTCTCATGATTGTTATCGTGCACTAGATCTCTAATTTTCAGCTTCGGGCCGTCATGAGTGTAGATGGAGATTCCGCTCGGCTCAGGTTATCCCTGATCATGGGACGTTGAGGTCGAAGCTGACGCCGGCCCGACCATGATGTATTCCTTCATTATAAGAGATGATATTACACGGCTCTAGCAGCATACTATCCACCTTCACTTGACATCAATCATGTCTGGAGTACAGATGTAAGTTGACCCTGCAATAGAGTATAGGTATGAATCTCACTTGCGACGGCGTCCAGTCACTCTGTTCCGCGTCCCACTGGGGTGCCCACCCAGGGAAAGCTCAACAAGATTTCTTGTCAATTGACACAGGACAAAGTATCGTACTTGTATTTTTTTTTTGCTTCCTCTTACTGACGTTCGCTGCGCTTAAAGGCTCGGGGAGGTGCTCAGGCTATGTGTAAGTTCTCACCCTGAATGTGAGTCGTCATGTGATTGATGCGTATCATAGTATATGCCGTTGGTATGACAGAGGAAGACATGAATAAGCCTCAGGTACCCTCGTGACGACTATGAGGTTTCGCATTAGTTTGACCATTTACTAGATTGGTATTTCACCCATCTGGTGGGAAGGTAATACCAGCCTTACTTGCAAAGTGTTCATACTGAAGTGTATCTTGGAGGCAACCCATGTAACTCTCATCTCGTGTGTTTTCCTCCCTGTTTGCGAGCGTCCGGTAAACTAATACCCTGTGTAGCTCGATTTGTCCAAGAAGGTTAAGGAGGGCTGCACGGAGGAGGGTCTAGTTGGCCTAACGTTCAACACCATTGGTGTTAGGTGTGTTTGGTTCTCCTCTCAATTGGTACTACATGCTGAAGCTAGGTAGCGATGCTATTACAATGGGAACGGATGGTAAGGTGTCTTTGATAATTTCCCTTTCGTACATCTGATTGCATCTGCCCAGGAATGCGGTACTCGTGCGTACGATGTCAGTAATTGGCATAATATATTATTAATACAGCACCGCAGCCTCCCAAGTCGTGATCTTATCGCGGACTCTATTGAAGCTGTAAGTGCCCTTGTTGAGGCTTTAATTTCACGCTAATTCGTTTTTTTCCAGGTCACGCTTGTAGGAGGTTACATTATTTGGTAGTTACTGGGTGCTCAAATTTCTTGATTTCTGCAAGGCGCAACACTACGATGGCAATATCTCAATACCAGGCTGCGATAAGAACATGCCTGGTGTCTTGATGGCTGCTGCTAGACACAACAGGCCGACCATTATCGTATACGGTGGTACAATTCAGGTTGGGACACGACACGTCGACTGCCCTTCCATGGGGCACGAGAAAGGTGGCACTGTCAACATCTCAGATGCCTTCGAGTCTTATGGTAGGTGGTTGTCTGTTTCCGCATACTCTCAAGCCATGAACAGGAGTCAGGTGCCTATGCTGTCGGCCTTATCAACGACGAGGAGCGATTTGATGTCGTCAGGCATTCATGCCCTGGCGCTGGTGCCTGTGGTGGTATGTACACGTACGTTTTTCCTCGCTTTGATGCAGAAACCTCCTCATATGTCCTAGCGCCAACACTATGAGCTCTGCCCTTGAAGTCTTGGGTATGTCTCTTCCCTACTCCTCGAGCACACCGGCAATGTACCCTGGTGAGTTATAAAATACTTCTGTTGCATGTAACATATTGAATTTGTGTGTTAGAAAAGGCACAGGAATGCTTCAAAGTCGCCAAGTACATGAAACGTCTTTTGGAGCTTGATTTGAAGCCTCGAGACATCCTCACCCGCCAATCTTTCCTGAATGCAATCACTATTGTCAATGTGCTCGGTGGCTCAACGAACGCTGTTCTTCACTTGCTGGCTATAGCCCGTGCGGCCGACGTTCCTCTGACCATCGACGACTTCCAGATTGTTTCGGACAGGACTCCATACCTTGCCGATTTGAAGTATGTTTCCATACATAATATTTTTACTCGCTCTCACCATATTGTCAGGCCATCTGGAAAGTACTACATGGAAGACGTCCACAAGATTGGTGGCATACCCGCGATCATCAAATACCTTCTCAAGAACACCGATCTCATCGATGGTAGCCAGATGACCGTTACCGGAAAGACCCTTGCTGAAAACCTCGAGGATGTTCCGGAGCTGGACTTCGATAGCCAGGACATCATTAAGAAGCTGGAAGACCCTATTAAGCCTACTGGTCATTTGACCATTCTCAAAGGTAGCTTGGCCCCTGGAACCGCTGTCGCCAAGCTTACAGGGAAGGAGGGTTTGCGCTTTGAGGTGAGTCATGGTTGTTTGCGAGTCTATTTGATGTTTTAGCTGACCCACACGGCGGCGGTTCAGGGTGTCGCCAAATGTTTTGAAAGGTACGGCGTAATTTAAAACCTTAATAGCCTTTCTCATATCGTCTTCAAGTGTTCACGACTTTTATCCTGCACTGGAACGTGGAGACATCAAGCCTGGTATGGTCTTGATCTTCAGATACCAAGGACCCAAGGGCGCACCAGGAATGCCAGAGGTTAGTTTTTTGCGTTGCATTATTTCTTCCACACTCATATTTTGCTGCAGATGCTGGGTACATTCACGTTTTTGAACAAGCGCTACAGTCCGACTTCTAATACCTTTATGCACAGGTCCCACCGCCGCTTTGATGGGTGCTGGGTTGGGCAACTCAACGGCACTGATTACGGATGGTCGTTTCTCTGGAGCATCTAGAGGTTTCATCATCGGTGCATCCTTTTAAGCAATTTCACTTCGAAGACTAAGGCTTATTTCTGTGCGACCCACCAGGTCACGTTGTCCCTGAGGCGACCCTCGGTGGTCCCATTGCTCTCGTGGAAGACGGTGATACAATTGTCATTGATTCAAAGAGTAGGACCATCGACTGGCAAGTCGGCGAGGAAGAGAAAGCACGCCGAAGAAAGGTATGGGAAGTCTCGGGTAAGAATGCCCTCAAGGAGAGGAGAGGAATCTTGTTCCGTTACGCCCGTGATGTCGCTGTAAGTGGTTTATTTTGATGGTTTGACCTTGTTTACTTACTCCCACTTTATAGCCTGCCAACGAGGGAGCTTACTGTGATTGAGAAGTCTCTTGCGATGGTGTACGAGAGGGTATCGAAACAACTGAGCGACGTGGTCGCTACTAGCAACACAATAAATACTTCGCCTAAAATCGACATGAATACAGAAGTCAAAGATGGTTTTCGACCTCCTTGTCGGGACTCTGAGATGTAAGGCTGTGAAGAAACACATTAATGACAGCGAGCTACCAGCCCGATGTCTTTGATCAAAATATCAATCATTGCAATGCTAATGATTCGAAGCCAGTCATGACTCAAGAAATAGATTATGTGGCTGTAGGGGCAGATTCAAGCCTACCGCCCATCTCACGTCGGGCACTTCAATCGAAAGGGGTTAACGTTAACCCTTCACCACAGTATGGTGTTTCCTAACAACACAAGATTAGAATTTCCACAGTAGCTTCATCCCCATCAAGCGTTCTTCCGGAAAGATGGTAGAGCGTTGGTACATGTAACTGTGAACTAGCGCAACACTCCAAGGGCAAACAACGCTTTCTGTAGTCAAATTCAACTCGATTTGTTATTCATATGACTTTTGTTTCGAAAAGCATAACACCATCCATTCAGGAGTCTATTGGGAATGTTCACTCACTAAGTACTTCGTACGAAAAATTGACGGTCCTGTAAGTGTCAGCTATGCACAGTACGTATTCAACTTGTCTAATATTGAAGGAAGAACTTCATCAGGTTTGCCAGAAAACAAAGTATAATCAACCGCCGAGGGATCAACATGCGCAGAAGGCATAATTATAAAAAGTCAAGTCCATCAAGTCATGTTTGTTGTCCCGCCGCATATTCTGAAGGGAGATGCACAAAGCATATGCACCAGCACTCCCCTGACGCAAGTCGTGTTCTATGATAAATGTCTGCACTGGCTACACATTGTGTAATTCAAAATGTCAGAATTTGTGGTGGAGCAGCAATAACTAACTTCACCTTTTTATAATTCAGTGCACCGTTAGATTAAATTCGCCCAGACTGGGTATATGCGGGTATGATTCGAGGAGCTGACATTGGCGTGCATGGCATTACCGATGGATGGATACGCGTGCGCCTTACTCGTCGGGTTTCTTGTCTCCCTGCAAGATGGCTGGATCTGGGGGTATAATGTATCGTTCCGTCTCAACAGTCCCTTCGGGAGGGTTCAAGTTCCTCCGTTTCCTCCGTTTAAGTAAGTACCAGATGAAGCCGACAATCCATGCGACGCCCAGCACACCTCCGCATACGCTGCCTGCAATTATTGGTGTCAGAGCCTTGTGTCTAAATACGATGTTGAGCTAGACGTTTGACTGTATGTCAAAGGGCACGTACCCGTTAAGCGAAGCAGCTTCGGAGGAGTTCTCTGCTCGAGCTGCTTGAGTTTTCGCTGCAGTGTCATGGAGTCCCTCCCACTGCATATTTCTTCTCTGCCTTAGCTGCAGGACAGAACAAGGGACCTTGTGCTTGGGATCTGTCCCTGTGCTCTCCAAATATAGACAACCTACCTAACTTCTTCAAAGTCGGACGATGGAAGTCGAGAGTTGCGAGCACCCGCAAACTGCCGAACGGCCTAGTGGTGCATGCAGCTCCCAAAAGCTAAAACGCGTCATATAACTTCTCCATCAAGTTGATTCCTCCTTGGTTCGAGCCGGAAAGCTGGAGTAACGCAAAAACAGCCCAGAGTGCTCAGCGAACCTGCTTTACCCAGTCTCCCAATAGCCGTGACTGAAGTTTGAACGCGCTCAACCTTGACCAACGACCTCCAACGACGTCTACTGAATCATAGCAATAGACCATCCTGCACCTAGGAAATGGCTCAATTCACGACAACAACTGTAGCCCATCCACTGGCAAAATATTCGCGGTCATATCCTACGAGCTCATCATCCTCTCAGAACCCTGCTACAGATGCAGAATGGCAACATTTCGTCCACCCCGTCATCACCCTCTACTTGGACGCGAAGAAATCTTCCGCAGGACATCTTGTCTCTGTCCGCCTTCGAATTGTGTGGAATTTTGACAGCAGCACCAATAGCACGGACGTCGATCAGAGAGAGATCACCCTCGTATGCTCTTACTGAGGGATAACGGCTCACACTGAAAGCACAAACCTACAGGAGGATCTTGATTTACTCTCTTTCTCGTCGCTCTCAAGCTCGAGGACAAATTCTGGACAACCCGACCATGGTCTTCCTCTCAAAGCTGTCTACCGAGATGCTGTGGTTGGTATCCGGTATCTGCACCCTAGAACAACAGACCCGACCTGCCAACCAGTACATATGTGCAATTTGATTTAAATACTTCGCTAAATCTTGTTTCAGGTTTATCGGCGCTTTCAGATTACATTCACTACCGCAACGAGCGCGGCTCAGTTCATTGATGCCGTCCGACCTGTTTGTCCTTGTAGATTAAATTCACAGCCGCCTTTGGTCACTCGCACTCCTACTATAGCTACGATGGGCGTTCCCGACGACCTTTCCCGTCGCGGCACTATAGTCCAGAATGTTTCACAGACTCGACCATCAACAAGCGGAATCCCCCTCCGACCCGCGCCGACTGCTTTTCTTCCAGAAAATCCACCATCGGACGCCAATCTGTCAACTTTTGCGCCATCGACGCCGGTTAGATTTACACCCGTGGCTCTAAGCAGCAGTTCCGCGAAAACAACCTCCAGGGCTGTATCCTCCCATGACAGCACCTTCGCTACACCTCCAGAAACACCTCGGATAACCGTCTTGAAGACTAGCCAATGCCAAGCACCGTCTGGCTCCATCAGCTCTACCAAGAGTTCTTTACCTGACTCATCCCAGCCATCCTCGTCTACTCGCAGTAGTTCAAACACGATGCCCCCGCCCCCGCTGCCTTCGAGCGTCACACGATATCGCAAACCAGAAAGTCGACTGTCGGAAGTTCCTGATCCAACTCGGGCCCAGCTTGTTGCATCACTGCACGACAGTCCGGCCCTCTACAATTTATCCCATGCAGAGCTAGAATCCGTCGTAGCACAAGTCATCAGAGAGGAAGGTTTTGCCCAGCTGGTAAGCGTTTTCAAAATGATCAGATGGAGAAGCCGTAAAATTAGATAGTACTGCTGCTAATCAGATCTCCCAGCTTGGATCTTTGGACACCTTGTGGAGAGTGAAGGGTTTTCTTGGTCAATGACGTCTAGAATGCGGTAACAACCACCACTTGAACCCTACTCGTTTCTTGCTATCTTCTCGAGTGGAATTGCGACATGTTTGAGTGTACATTAAGCCTCCAAGTCACTATCAAGTACCCGTCTCATCCATTGCCTCCATTGATGTACCAGCAACTTGCAATTCATGGACGCTTTCCACACCGACGCCTCTAAGTACCTTTCCAATCTTCTCTTGCTCTAATGCCTGGCGTTCGGACTCGCTCTTCACCATTAACATTCCAGCAAACCCAAGTGAGTTCACGCTCAATGTCGCCCCCGAATCTTCTAGGGTATAGGTTTCCCAGCGTCTCGGGATCAAGTGCATGTGCTCCAAGGTAAGAATCACATTATATGAGGGGGTACCAGACGGATAATCCGGGGCATGTCGTACGGTCGAAATCACAAGATCCAGGAGGGATAGGAATGGAAGGAACACTGTTGGTTCCAGCTGCTCGGGTGATGCGTCATTTGACATATTCGGAAGCCGGTATACGTGGTTCGCGTATGGCATCGATGTCAGCGAAAAGGGTTTGCCTGAGGATTAGAGTGAGCTTGTTTCGAACATCTGGTTGTGCTTTGCCCAAGTACCTGAGACTTCAAGGTTTGCGGCCCTAGCTAATTTTTCGATTGGAGGTCCGTCATCCTCAACTTCGATGAACTGGATATGTTTGTGATTCTGACTGGCTCCACTATTTGACCCGCCTTTGATGAATACTCAGTACAAGCTCGTCATCAAATCATCATGTCATGTAGAGATCCTCACAATTGTAAAAAGCGAAATAATTTTTACGTGCTTTCCGGGCCGCAAGGAGCAGTAGATAAGTTTGGACCAGATCATGCGGCAGCAGCGGTGAGGTTTGCGGCAGAAATTCTGTCCATCTTGTGGTCAGTGCGTGATCGTGGAGTTTAGTTGGCTGGTAGGAAACCTTTGGTCACAAGAAGGAAATGATGAGGAACAACCGAGAACTTGTTTAGCTGGAGGCAGTTGAGCTGCTGTACAGACGGAGGAAAATGTAATCGATCTTACCAGGATAGCATAGTCCGTCCCGGATGATACGTCGCGTAAATCACCGACGTGAAGATTTGGGACATATGGAGGTGCAAAGGGATCAAATTTCTGGAAGCCTCGCCTGGCTGATTAGATAGCGCAACTTCTGCTTCCCCGGCAGGTACGGACGCAAGCGGTTTCTTCTGAAGCGCGGTACATAGGCGAATCTCCCACTGTGAATAGATCGATCACTCATATAGACTATCCTTGGGTTGACTCGGACGATCAAAACGAATGGAAACACACCTCTATCCCGATCTCCTCGTGCTTGCTCACTTCTGATGGGAAGAAAAACAAATCCCCTGAAGATTTCGCAGCTTCGAACCGACTGGGCAACGCAGATATGATATCAGAGGCCCTCATGGCTGTGAGCTGCATGTCAATATTTGGTCAATGGATATTTGGTGTGGGCTGCCCGAGTCCAAATCGAGCCTACACGTGCGTCGTGCTTGGTGTCTTGGGTGCTCATTTCCATTTTTCCATCCTGCATTAATATTTGACGTGTCATGCAACTGTTATGTAGTTAGTCCATCACGACAGATCAAGCGATCAAGTATCATGCGTCATAACCCAGTATTCAATTTTGTCCACACCCTCATTTGTAGTCTGCAGTGGACACATATATGACAGTCGATAGGTATATTCTGTTACAAGGCTCCAGCTGTACACGAGGAAATATACAAAGATACCGGAAAAGAGAAGAGATAACAGTTGCAGTCACGGACTGTCAACTGGCTGAATGAATAGAATGGTGGGTGAGAGATTTGTAAGGGGGAAAGTAGTCCGTCGTTGCAGGTATAGGTTTTGGGATCGCATGTGTAGGCATAATATTATGCCTGTCCCACTCAGCGTCTATTTCTGTTGCCCCCCTGCATACATTCTCCCTAATGCCAGTGCACGGATATATAATATGGCAGCGATCAATGACCACAAGGCCGCATTTGTACCCTGTCGTATCTCATGAGAGGTCTGCTAGCGTAAGATATGTAGAAAACTTACTTGGTAGAACAACACCGCAATGGATGCTTGCATTGTTAGTAACACCACTCTGAGACTGAAGCTCCTATGAAAGGCAGTTCTTTTAAGGGCGGGAACAGGATACTCCAGTGCGATCATGATAGATCCAAGAACCATTGTGACTATTTGCAGGATAGGGAATTTGACGATAACTGTGATGAAGACTGCGACCTTAGGTGATGGTCTAGCGCAGCAGAATGTGAGCACCATTCAGGGCAGTGTCTTCCATCACTTACTGCAGGCCACCAGGAGCACGCAGGATGCCACCGATGAAATCCCAGAAGAACTTGCGGAAGAAAATCCCCCAGAGACCAGCCCATACTGCATCTGAATAACGGGATGATAGATAGGATGGTTACCGCCAGTAAAAAGATCACGTACAAATGCTTGCTGTGAGGGAGATGTTGCGACTTAAATCATGCCAGATGAGCTTACCCATTGGCTGAAGAGGTAATAATGTCGACGGTCGAGAAGAAGGGGGTGAATAGCAGAACTCGAAGCGTGTGGAATCAAGCACTGCTCAGAGTCGGTTCCAAAAGGATGGACGATCGACGTCGTATGAGCTCGGAGGCTCGGGGCCTATGACGTTGATTCCGGACTTTGTAAGTGGCACACGGCTGATGATAAGCATATGAGTGTAACGCCCGACTCCGATACGTTCTCAGATCTGTCGGCCCGCCGGACTCGACACCAGCTTTTTGTAGGCCGAACCACTAGATCGACCACACCCTGACCATTGCAGAAGAACGTGTTTGAATACTCACCGAGGACTGCCTATTCTGGCTTGCATGCATACTACGCCAGCGAACAGGGGTTTTCCCTGGGTTTGCTTCGCGCTATCCAGAGCAACGGATATCCCTGGGCGATATTGCCCATCAACGCCATCAAATATCAAATAAAATAGTGGATTCCTTCGACTAAAAGGTAAAAATAGAAAAGCTTTAAGCATTCTGACAGATTCTGACAGATTCTGACCTGTGACTGCGCTATTGCAGGTTATTGCGTGCTATAATGAGCGCAGCTACAAAATGGCACCGCATATAGCTCATAAGATAGGCCATGTTCATCGCAACGCATCATTTGGCTCGTTACCGCCTTACCATCTCCATCCATAACAGCATAACATCCCTTTCAGATGTCAACAGCAACGCGAGTCGCAACGCGCACTGCGCCAATCTGAATCCCCACGACACGTCCCAGATTGGCACCCACGTGTGTCTTCCCACATCGTTACGGAGAATACACGACGTAGCAGCTCTCGCTATGTACCGTATTGGGCCGTTGATCCAACCTACGACCCAGGCATGGCAGATCGCCCTAAAAAGCTCCCCTACTCCACCACGGCCGCCCGTGAGGTACTTTTCGCCAGCCGATGCACGCGAGGAAGCACGAAAAAACTAACCCGAATACATGACTCACCATCCGACAAGTGCCATGATACTGCTTCCAGATTCGCGAGGTAGAGACTCTTGTCTCCGCCACTCGTGTGGGATTCTTGCAGCTTCATCTCCGACATCCGTCTTCTCCAGCTTCAAGAACTGATTCTTTCAGTCCACCTCAAAGAGTGCCTCGGCCCTTGGCAAGAGCCGGAAGTGCAGCTCAATCAATACGGGTTTCTTGGTATTGCATCGCGCTTCCGATGATTCAGGGATTTAGTTTTAATCCCGTGAACGAGTTGGTGCGTTAGCCTGCCTGCTGTAACATGGAAAGTTGAATGTCGGTGAGTGGATGCCAGATGACTCAGCAGCTCGTGAGGTAAGTATAGCGAAAGTTGTACTTGCTGCCACTCGCGACTGCCAAAAAGGTGCGTCCCGATCAGTTGCCTGAGTTATATGAGTACTATAACTGCACTACATATAGTGCTGTCGACGTGATTCTGAGTGAAGAGTCAAGACTGACTCTGCGGCAGTAGCTTACCTAAGAGCCACGCACGTGAGTTCGGGCATTGCAAACCACTCGTGACCACTCCGTTTATGGCTCTCCATAATGGACTTGGCACGGACATTCTAACTGTGAGTGTCGAGCGCGGACTGTGGTAGATAGTCTACATTTTCAAGGTCGTGTTTTGCATGTCAGAACTTCAAGCAGACTGGTTGAGTGTTACTGTTAATACTAGCAACGTCTCCCACTGGGACTCCAGACTCGTGACTGTTTCGATGTGGCAGATGGCCTCGTAGACAGGTTACTGCAGTCTAGACTCCATTGGTCTTCGGGTAATATGGCTGATTTTGCGGTCAGACCCAGACACTGTTCATGACTGAGCTGCGCATCAATTATCATCGATCTGTTGTCTTCCCATGCCATCCGAACTGAGATGTGCTTTCGTTTCCATCCATGACAACATTACATTTACATCACGGCCTTGTCGCGACCAGCATTTGATTGTGCCCACGTACGTCCGACCATCTTTGTTTGAAACCCAATGTTCTTGATATCTTGATACACTGTACATGTACAACAAAGGAGCAAAAGATATCGAAAAGAGAAACAAGTACCCTGCAGTCGCAGACCGACAGTCCACCGTTCAAAAAACTCGAGGATCGCATGTGTAAGCGTACTAGTTATGCCTCTCCCACCCGGCCTCTATTTCTTGTTGCCTCCGCCATTTTCTCTCTCAATGTCAGCGCCCGGATATAGAACATGACAGCAATCAATGACCACAATGCCGCATTTGTCCCCTGTTATATTTCATGAGAAGTCTGCTAATGAAATATATATAGAACTTACCTGGTAGAAAAGAACCGCTGCGGATGCTTGCATTGTCAATAGCACCACTCTAAGAGCGATGCTCCTATGTATGGCAGTTCCCTTAAGGATGGGTAAGGGATATTCCAGCGCAATCATGGTAAATCCGAGGACCATTGTGACTATCTGCACAATAGGGAGTTTGACAATAATCGAGATGAAAATTGCAAACTTGGGTGATGGTCTAGTGCAGCAGAACATGAATATAAAGTAGTGCATAAAGTCTTAGGACACTCACTGCAGACCACCGGGTGCGCGTAGGGTGCCACCGATGAAGTCCCAAAAGAACTTGCGGAAGAAAAATCCCCAGACGCCAGCCCATACTGCATCTGTTAACGTGGTTGTCGTCAGGTAAGATTGTTTCCGCCAAATAAAAGGATGCGACGTACAGACACTCGCCGTGAGGGAGATGTAGCGACTTAATTCATGCCAGATGAGCTTTCCCATTGGTTTGAAGAGGTAATAATGTCAGCGGTCGAGAAAGGGGTGGATATCAGAAGAAGCGAGTGGAATCGAGCGCTGCTCGGAGTCGGCTCAAAAGACAAGGGCGGGTTTATCGAAAGAAAGCGAATGTAAATGTGCAGTCGAGCACGAGGAAGAGACCAGCTCAACCTTAACGAAAGTAAAGAAAGTTGGGAAAGAAATGATGCTAGTGATACAGAGATGATGCTTTATAGAATACGGTACAGTTGGGAGAAAGTAGGAAATGGGCACGGCGTGCTTGACACTGCTACTTCGCTGCATGCAGTGTCTCTAAGGCAATCTCCTCCGATTCCGACTCCTTTCTATTTTTACAAATCGGGCGTTCATTGTTCGTGTATTACATAAACGGTTTTGGGAACTCGACATTTCTTCAGACGGCGAGGCAAAATAGCTCTTTGTATTACGAGAAAATTACGAAATCCATAAAGAGAGCAAATATTGAAGCGCAAGGACAGCAGTCACCAACGAGCTCGAGCTGCAGCTTGCAAGTTGGAAACTACGCAAAGTATCTCTTTTGATATGAAACGGGAACGTTCGATTCTATGGGAAACCTGTCAAAGGCGGTGAGATACCGGTGGATATCTTAGGCTATCTTGGAACACCAGAGAGTTCTCAAAGTGATTGACATGAAGGCGGCCACCTCCAGCCTCATGCACTGCGTTATTAATGGTCTTCCCCTCGGCGCACGCAGCTAAACACTGCCGACTGTCAGATAACGTGTAGTGCTGAGTTGACCGGTCAGAGGCAGTATCACGGGTCAAACTATCTTTAGTGATTGTTTGGCAGGTAAGCACTTACTGAGCAGATAGTCCCCTAGTTGTCACGGGGAAAACCCAGGATATGATATAGACGCAGTCCTATTGGACACGTTACACATCACCTCCTCGTGACGGAGGCCTCAGCGCTTCTTGAATGATTCCCCTGTCAGCCAGGTACCCGAACCGTGAGGAAGAGGATATCATCCCCGGAGATGGTCAGGAGGTATATATGTACAGCAAATTAACGATGGTTATACAGGATGAATCAGAGTGGAGAAACTTCCTGTCGCGATCGAATGCCGTCAACAAAGACAAAGCAAAGGTTCTCACGGATCGTGCAAGAATTAGAACGCCCTTAGCATCTATCATCCATGGCGTCCAAGAAAAAACCTGCGAAAGCGCCACCTGTTCTTTCTACCTCGAGAGATCTCGTACCTGTAGGCCCACGACATGTTCAAGTCTCAAAACATGGAGGCAAACGGGATGAAAATGGTCTCAAACCTACCACATCTCGAGCTCTAGTCTTACGAAATGGTAAATTTGGAGCACGAGGCACTGGGGAGGTTATGCTTTCAAGCAAAATGAGCGGTAGGGAGAAACTTGATCTACTCGCAGGTAACTTCGTCATCTTGTCGATTGGCCACATGATCGGCTCATTTCTGATGAAATGGCAGAGGACCTTGTCAATGAGCGCGCTCGAACGGCTGTGATGTCACCTCTGAAACTTGCAAAGTGCATCAGGATCGCTGATTCTCAGTTCAATGGTATGCAATCAAATGTCCAAGTTATACGCTTGTCTCATGTGGCCTAGCGTATTTGGACGATATCACCAATTTGCAAGACCCAGAAACTTTCCACCGTAAGATTACCGAGGAGCTCAATGCTCGTACACCATATGGAACGACAAAGAACGGGAGGGAGGTACGATCAGATCCTTCCTATGTGGCGTCCATCATCGGAATCAGGTATGCTGTCCTATTACCCATTTCCAAAAGACTCGATCGTCTTATGTCGGCTAGGATTCACAATACGTACATGGTTGCTTCAGCGTGGAAGATCGTCCTTGACTCTTTGCGAGCGCTTGAGAAGTCTGGCCTCAGTGACGCCACAGCTCACATCCAGCTGCAAAAGGATCAGGGTTTATTATCTCGTTATCTTATCGTTTGTGATTTGGTTTCTAATCTAGTTGATCTTGGTCAAAAGAAATTTTCTGTGCTTGCCACTACTACGCGTACGGCAACATCTTGTCAAGTTTGTGCATCACGCGGTCTAACTATGTGACAGCCCACTATGCTCGTTACTTCAAGGCCGTTGAGAACACCGATCCAGGTGATCCCGAGATGGCCTTTGACTGGGCTGGTCTTAAGGATGCATGCAAGTCATTCTTAGACTCCATCATCATTGAGCTATGCTTCCCCAAGCAACCCTATCCGAAGAGGATTTTGTACCACATCCTGCACGATGCAGTCGACGAGTCCCCGAGAGAAGCAAAACGTTTCCCGCAGACTATGTGGGATGCCGTCGGCGAACTATCTGTATGTCGTAGAGCTACAAGTTGGGTCTCCATAACTGACCATCGGCATCCGTAGGTCGTGTTAGAACTCCAGGAACTTCTTGATAGTCCTTTGTTAGGATCGCAGGGTGAAAAGATGAAGCAGACGCCTCGCAAGATGCCCGACCAGTATGAGCAATGGCTTGATGCGCAGATATATTCACAGCAAGCATCTAATAACTACGCCAACTTCAAGGACCTTGTTTTTCCGCTCAACCGCACTGAAGACCGGACAGTCCTCAAAGACATGTGGAAACATGTCGACCTAGTACGTTCTGCAGTAATTTCTCAGTGGCTGCTTCCCTGACATAAATTCTAGAATTACAAGAGCGTTTCCAATATGTCCATAGATACTCTTTGGCAACTTGATGAAGCCCTCCGACGTACACCGCAGTGGAGTGCATTCTATGTTCCTCACCTTGCAGGTCACGATTCCGATTCAGATGGGGATTCTTTGGGTTTGATGCCGGTGAAGAACAAAGGGGGAAGGAAAGGTGGTGCACCCAAGCGACCATCTAAGAAGATGCTCGCCATTACCGATGGTCATGCAGACGATGAGAGTGATGGCTCCATGCCTGAGCTCCAATCTGTCTCCGACTCCTCTGATGAAAGCGACGACGATATGCTCGACTCTGACCAGAACTTCGGAGATGAAGATGATGATAGTGATGAATACGAGACGGAATCCGAGTATGACTCTGATGAAGAGGAGCAATATCGCAACATGTTGCGAGAGGCTATGGACACGGCAATGGCGATCCCCGAATTTTTCGATGCGAAGACTGAAGTGCCGGAGTTCGAGGCGATGGCCGAGGAGAGGAAGGGCAATCCCTTCTTAAAGCTCCTTGGCTCGTTAAGAGGTTGAGTTACTAGTTCTTATGGCAGATCATTGGCTTATGATGACTGCGGAACACAGGACGCATGTTCTCCTCTAGCGCGAAGCTCAGTTCCGCGTCGCGCGGTGAACCTCGCAAGGGCCTTTTCACATCCAAACCGGCGAAGCCGAAGCCAGCTCCAGCGCTTAAGATCGATTTGTCTGGTATTCCAGATGATGAGCTACCTCCTCTTCGACCCCTTCCAACTCCTCGGAAAAAACGTGTGCCGAGGGTTCTCGGGGTCAAGCCGCCACAAGCCGCTGGTTTGTGTTCGTCAATGCTGCCCCGTGCATCTGGACCTGACTTCTTCTTATAAACTTTTGCAGGAGCTTCTTCTACACAACCTAAAGATACTCGCACGACTATTGAAGAAGTCGACGATGAGGACGACGCCGATGCTGACACTACCTCTGCTAGTAAGAAAAAGAAGAAGAAGAAGCCGAAAAAGAAGAAGACTGGGTACCAGGACATGGATCTGCCTGTCCTCCCTGAAGATGGCCCCGCATCTCCTGTGATATCTCCGGCGCGCTTCTCGTCTCCCCCCGCTAGCCCTGCAAAGGCAAGCCCCACCAAGAGAGCCAGCAGCTCAGCGACAACCCTCAATATGTCGTCTGCTTCCTTGCCGCTGACAGAGCAGACTACGGCTCATTCTGGACACTCTTACCTGCAGGAGCTTTCTCAGAAAGAGAAGATCAAATCTCGTCCTGACCATGCAAACATCTTCAACCGCGGGTTTTTGACCAGAGGCAAAGACAAAGCGAAGGATACAGAGGACGACAAGGATACCACGAACAAGAAGCACACCTGGTTCTCGAAATTGGGTAAGAAGACGACTGGATACATGCACCAGCTGCTTCGCGCTGGTGATGATGAGAAACGGGGATCGATGAAATGGGAGAACTTCCTCAAGGTACTTCGTGTCTATGCTGGTGACTCGGAAGGATGTTCATGCGGTTCACAGGTTATGCGTGACATGGGCTTTGAATATGATCCCAGTACCGCTGGGTCATCTGTGCGATTCGATCCGCCTCACAAGGGAGACAGGGTATGTTTTCCGTATATTAGAAACTCTAGGACCACGATACTGAGCCCCTACACAGTCTATCACATTCCACAAGCGTATGTACGATCTCGCGAGCTCAACCTCCTTTCTGATCTTCTTTTACAGCTCACCCTGATCCCACTCTATATCCTGTGATGCTAAAGGAATTCGGTAAGAAGTTGAAAGATTACTACGGATGGGAAGAGGAAGATTTCCTGAAACGAGCTGCTGCTTTGGAGTAGTTCGTTTTTTATGGTCTTGCTCAACCATCCTTCGATTTGGTATGTACGAACTTTCCTTAGGACCCTTGTCGTAGGTCATGCGCTTGACATACGATAGTCTGGAACGATGTCACTTGTGTATTTGTACCCTGACAGAGCAACGTGACGGTCGTATATGTACTGGTACAACGAAATAATGTACTGTCGAAAAATGTCTTTCACATCGTACGTACACCTTAGTAATCATCGTCTGAGAGGGTCAAACAAGTCAAACCGCGACCATAGATCGAGTCGCGACGGGTTCATTGGCGAAGTCCACTATTGATGGATTTGTATTTCTCAGTCCAGAAGACCCTGAATCTGATCTATCTTTTTCACAAATACACCAAACCCTCTGCCATTATGCAAGCCACTTCCTCCCGGATCTGACTTCACTGCGAGCTTCTTCGAGTATTGGGAGAATCGATCTATGTACACACCATGTCGACACTAGTACTTTGCAATGGACCAGCCGTATATCATATCAACCAGTGGCCAGACCCCGTAAGTGTCATCCGTTTGCCAGCAGGGTGCCATCCGGATTCTGCGCAGCGCGTAGATATCGATGGCACTTACTTTCACCTTGCTTGCCAAAGTCACATATAATGTTGTTACACATAATGGATCCTGAATTACTGCAGGAGCTCGATCGATCAGCCGTTCAAATTCACATTCCTGTTCTACTATTTAATGCTAATCTGTATTATTTCGAGCGCGTCTCCTCGCGTCTCTTCTCGCATCTCCCCTCGCTAGCCCTGCAAAGGCAAGCACCGCCAAGAAGGCCAGCCTGAACTGCCCGTTCTGCAACAACCCTTCTCAACACGTCGACTGCTTCCTTGTCGCCGACGGAGTAGACTACGGCTCATTCTGGTCACCCTGACCTGCAGGAGATTTCTCAGAAAGAGAAGACCAAATCTCGTCTTGACCATGTAAGCATCTTCAACCGCGGATTTTTGCCCAGGGACAAAGACAACGCCGAGGGTAAAGAGGAGGACAAGGATATCGTGAACAGGAAGCGCGCCTGGTTCTCGAAGTTGGGTAAGAAGACGACTCACAGGCACATGCATCAGCTACTTCGTGCCGGAGACGACGACGAACGGGGAACAATGAAGTGGGAGAACTTCCTCAAGGTGCTTCGTGTCTACGCTGGTCTTGACTCACGGAATGTTCATGCGTGTCCACAGGTTATGCGTGACATGGGCTTCGAATATGATCCCAGCACCACTGGGTCAGCCGTGCGATTCGATCCGCCTCACAAGGGAGATAGGGTATGTTTTAGTATATCAGGAACTCTAGGACCATGATACTGAGCTTCCTACATAGTCCATCACATTCCGCAAGCGTATGTACAACCTCGCTAGCTCAACCTCCTTTCTGATCTTCGTTTCTATAGCTCATCCTGATTCTACTCTATATCCCACGATGCTCAAGGCATTCGATAAGAAGTTGAAAGATTACTATGGATGGGAGGAAGAAGATTTCCTGAAACGAGCTACTGCTTTGGAGTAGTTGGTTTTTGAGCGTCTTCTCTCCTTCGATTTGGTATGTACGTACCGTCCTTGGAACCCTTGTTATAACTCATACACTTGACACATGATAGTCGAAATTTGTCCGTGATTCAGACAGAGCAGTGACGCGGTCACATACTACTGGTAACTGCGAAGTAATGTGCTGTCAAAAATTCTACAGTCTTTGCATCGCACACCTTCCCGCCACAGAATGAGGAACACTTCAATTCTAACGCGGGACATTCCAGGTGTATATAGCGGTGCTTCCCGACTCCGATATCGTTCTCGTCGGCATCCTGATGAAAGTCAGGGATCTGGCCACTCTGGGGTTATTCTACGTAGACTTCTGGGGCAAAGATCGACGCAAGGAAACTCACTCGCTGGACTCGTCCATGGCAGAAATTGCCACGCTACTCCCGCATGCACCAACTAGATCCCAATGTCATCAACCATTCGTTCGTTGAGCTCACCTCATTCTACCCGAAACGCCTCACCAGACTCTTGATGGGCCTATGTTCACGCCACATCCCTCTCAACACGCACCTGCATCGCATCCAGAAAGTCGCTTCGCCCCATTGTCCCTACTGTCCACGGACCGAAGAATAGCATCACTTCGTCCTAGACTGCCCTCAGTACAGACAAGAACGGCACACGCTGCAGAATGCACTCAGACGTAAAGCCTCCTCCATCCGATTCCTCTTCTCGGACCCTTCCGCATCGACACACCTAGCACGCTACAACAGCATAGGCAGACTTAGAACGACCTTTGGTGAAGTACCTATGCCCTTAAAATGACTAATCTAACGCTACCATGTTTCATACCACACAGTATCATATTCATATTGTAACACGAAGACATACTCACGCGCCCGCCGCCTCCACCCGCGCCTGTCACTATGCCCATATGCCCATCCCTTCTACTCACCTACATGGGATCTACCAGCCAACAAGCGGTCTCAGTCAAATAAACCAATGGTCCACCAGCTCATCCCCACTGACCACAGCTTCACATTTGCATCCCACCAGATTCTGGAATTTAGGCTTAGTCCTGCGGAGGAGCAGGATTTCAACTCAATAGACGTAGAATCGATGTAGCAAAAACTTGATCTATGTGGTCAGTAGCACGATTTTTTTAAAAGACTTGTGAGATATCCTGGACTATCATCAGGATTAACTGTTCGAGGTACAACAGCTCCTTAGTATTCCTAGCTCGTGGCAGTCATGGGCAGCATGTCGGCTGGCCGATCGTAGTGCTGATATCGTAACGGTGCTCGGCCGTGCCAGTCCCTGACACCTATGGGTAGTAGGGATTCATGATATTTTTCTGACGCGGCTGGGCTGTAGCGCCAACATTCTGTCATGCATAACCTGAACCACATGCAAGAACTAAATATCATAATATATATCATAAGTGACACACGGGGAGCATTTCGGCTCGGCCTCGTTCCTCGGCCAGCCGATATGCTCCCCGTTACTGGGTCGAAGTACGAACAGGTCGATCTGTAGAGTCGCAGAAGTGCGAGACTCTTGCTGACAAGTTCAAAGGGGAATGATGGATCACCAGTGATGAGAGATGAGTGAGGGGGAGTGAATTCACTGAAGATACAGAAGGTAAGGTAAGGCTTTTATATCTAAGTGAGTGGCAGTACGAGTAGTCAGCGGGTAGTACTTCGGATCGGTACAGGGGAAGTGTATAACCGGTAGCACAAAGGGGAATTCCGTGTCTAGCGCAATACGAGTCCTTACAGATCGATATCGTATATATACATGTTCATACCTTTAATACATCGCCCCTTATCGTCGCATCAAAAATCTTCCCGAGGCGGGACCCGCGCTGCCGCGGCGCATGAATTGACAGAGAGCATGTGTAGGTGTCGGGGACTCTTTCCAGAGGGCTGCGCTCCCGGAAGTGTCGACCGGATCGAAACTGTGTTTTCCCTGGTCCGTCGTCTAGCTAGCTCTTGCGGTTTACTGATTTTGTCCGTAAATTATCTGACGGCGCACTCGGAATGCAAATGTCAAAGACTGCCTCGGAGGGGGACAAGTTCCGAGACACAACCTTAGCAATTAGAACCGTACAGTTATATGACATAAAATATTCCCGCGGTAAACGGTACAGGTGCCTGCACGAATTCATCTGAGTCTGACAGAACCCTTTATCCCGACGCGTTTCTTGATCGCGATGTGTAACATTGATTGTCCTGCCATATGGTCCGAGTACCTCGCGGTGGAGTGGGATCAGTGCGATTCTGTTAAACAGATGTTGCGAGATGTTGCACGACGCCGATACAGAGTGGCGGCTGAACGACACCTGTATTAATGCTTGCTGTCCATTTCGGCTAGACCTCACTTGCGATAATCCGATCGTGCCGTGACCCAGAGTCCTATGCCTCACATCCTGAAATTGAAGACACAGTATGCGGACAATCGCTGCAATGTGCATAGTACGATTTAACCCAAGCGGGACGTTTCTCCTGGCTTATGCCGTTATTTGTACATGTAGCAGATCCACTAAAGGCGGCAACGCATTTCCCCTTACATTTCGATGCTACTATCTCGTACCAGGCGCTCTCGTATTTTATCCCTTCCCTGGTCTAAGACGGCTAGGGAGAAGGGGGACAACATCTTCCTCGGCAATGTACGTACCGCTGTGATCTCTCTGTGTCGACATGATCTATTGCCAATTCTTTTGATGGATTTAGACAAGATCTAGAGCATGTATGATCATGCTAACTTAGTTAGAGGGTCGTAACAGGTGACATTTAGGTAAAATATCACTCTTAAAAGGTATGATCCACTCCGGTAACCGGCACAAAAGTCATAATACAATCCATCACATAAGTAACAGATATTGATGCGTAGCCATCCGGTGTTTGTTGACGTCTTATAACACAATATCGACTGTCGTATATATGGCTGCGGGATATATAGTTACTGCTTTGCTATTCGATTGAGCTCGAGCCTCAGTCAACATTAATGTCTTCCTCAGCGCAGGACGAAATCGACCTCGGGAACACGTTTGGGGCACTTTTTATTGGGGTCTTCATTGCAGCAATGTCAGTAAACATCTGTTCACAAGGCTCAGCGCTTCACCGAGTTCTCTGTCGATCCTAACATATCTCACGGAATAGTCTCTTTGGTCTAAGCAATATTCAAACTTTCCTCTACTTCCAGACGCGCACGCGCACGCGCACAGGAACATCATTCCATAGGCTGGCCGTACGTCCATACTTCCTTTTTTTCAGTTCCGTTTTTGACGCTACGTTAGGTCATCTGGCTTTGGTACGCATCCCTTCGAGTTGCCATCATCGAGCCCGTCAAAATTACGCCGTCCCCTGAACTTCTAGGATACTCGATGCTCTGCACATGGCCTTGATCGTCCATTGCGTCTATTATTACTTGGTGACCAACTACGCGAACATCGGTGCACTCACAGAAATTGTATGGAGCTTTAAAGTGGGTTCCTACCTTCGTGCTCCGTGTAGCGTCTATTATGATACTGATGGGCCTATGCAGCTTCAGCTAGTCATCGATGTAAGTTTTATTTTATACGCTCTGTGATCCGCCCCACACATTCACCGCAGATTGTACTCGTCTATGGGGTACAAGTGTAAGTCCGCGTCTACTGTTATATACAATTTGAAGATTCCAGTAATGCTTGATTGGTCCGCAGTATGTATGCTTATCGCATATGGATATGTATGTGTTCCCCTAACGATGGATTTCCGCAACTAATTGAACCTAGTCAGCGAGGGCCGTTCAAGAGTTCTCCCTATCACAGTGGTGGGTTTGAAACAAAATAATCACATACTATGGCATTCGATTCTGATGATCCAATATTAGGGGATAATCGTGGTACTGGTTTCAGGTGGGTCTGTTACCCAAGAATCCTCTTCGCTCGATCTTGAAATTTCATCCAGGCCCTGCCATCGGTGAGGTTTCAATGGTACTCTCGTTATTGGTTCATCATTTTAACCTCATGATAGTCACTGCTTGGAGCGTGTGAGTGAGACAACATACTCCATGACTATACGAAGTGTGCTGATGGCGAGTAGATATCAGTGCCATGTGTTCACGGATTTTGTTGGAATCGAGTGGTCGACATTTATGGCTCTCGGAACGACTACTTTCCTCGATCTCATTATTGCATCATCGCTATGCTACCTCCTTGCTACTTCCCTTACTGGGCACTCTAGGTAAGGAGTAGTCCGTTCAACTGTCAGGATCTGATACACTAAATGGAGTACTTAGGACCGATTCCTTCCTAACAAAGCTCATGACTTACATCGTTAATACCGGCTGTCTGACGAGGTATTCCTCCATCCAGACTATTCCATATATTGACTCATATTTCATGCAGTATGTTTTCAATGACAGCTATAATTACAGTAAGCTTCCAATGATTGTACTGTCCGTGTCATCTCTGAGGGCCTGCAGTGCGCAGTGATGCCGCGCAACTTCATCTATCTCAGTATTGAATTTTTAGTGGCTAAATGTATGACCGAAGCATTCTCCAAGAAATCCTGCTGACCACTGATCCCTTTCAAGTATATGTCAACTCGTTCCTCGCACTCCTGAACGCGCGATACTACTTGCAGGTCGGCGCAGACACTGTCGGTTCTTCTGAATTCCATATACGCCATGACGTGTACCGCTCGGAGCTGCACATGAGCGCGTCGCAAGACGGGGAACTCCAGACATCTCAGAAGAACTTGCTTAAATATCCCGGCGATGAAGTGGTGCATCCCACTCGATCTGACAAGGTTGGTAGTTGCGTTACTGGTGACGGATGAGGACTCAATGATACGTTTTAACCACAGGAGCCGATTGTGGAGGTGGAGATGGATTCTTTCTCGCCAGTTTGATGGATCATCATCCGTCTGTCTTCGCGAAATAGGACTTGTGAGCTCTTAAATCAACACACAGTTGTGGGGAACGAGGGAGATATTGTCCATTGCCTGTATTTTGTTGGTTGAATATTCCAACGTTCACTCCAACCACTCGTCGCGCAAGACAGAGCGGTTGTGATTACATCAAGGACGGCGCTATTGCCCGTATCTCACACATTCGCTGTACTAAGGACTTTATTTTACCACTACTCCATTGCTTCATCAACCCATACCGCAGCTTCTCATGGAAATGGCGTAGAAATTCGACGTTCTCTCCATCCCCTCCTCGTAATAGCGTAACATACGCATATTAAAAGGTTCACCATTCGGTGGTGCTCCCATATTCATAATCGCAGTGCTGATGTATCTACTAGTCTGAGGTACACAAAGATCCTTGATGAACGGCTCAATATGAATTGTAACTCAAAAAAAGCTTTCTCCTGTTCAATCTGTCTCACTGTTCTTTCGGTAATTCTGCATTAAGCAGGCGATCCCTTCGGACTCGAGAATATCACGATGGTACATTGCCGATATCAAGGTTGTCACAGTGTTTCATCCTTGTTCTACTGCGGGCAGTGCCTCAATATACGTATATAAATTAAGGATGCTGCATGGTAAGTGGGCCCGGGGCTGCATTCGATCTTATCAGCATGGCAGTTGGCATCTGTAGACATCGAAAAACTTCTTGGCAACGAGCACTAGTATAGATATCATTGCCACGAGTGGTGACCGGTGACTGTTGAGCATCAAAGCGAAAGTTGCCTGGCATCTCGTAGGAACCATGAAATTTGCCGTCTCCAAATAAATAGGTGAAGTTGCTTATTGTAAAGATATTATATCTTGTATCATTCATTTCAGGTGACACTGCATTAGATTAAACAAACAGGTCCGGATAGATCATAGCTCTGTCCGCAACGGAAACATGGCATCGTGTAACTGTTGCCATACCTGCGAAAATATGCCAAAACAAGACAAGGTGTGTCTCTTGCACCTCCGTATCAATTGTTGGATGTAGCTCTGTATAGTCTCCAGGGACACTGTGTGAAGATAAGGGGAAGGAGAGGGTGGATGGTGGCGAGGGAAGCTTGTGGGCGGCGATGCCTGCGTGGGCGACGTTGGTTCACGCGGAGGTGACTTCCGTGGCTGAGGCAGCTTGTGAACATCGTAATACTGATGTAACGAGGAACATACATTGCCAGCAACAGCCTTTTCGGCCTCTCTGATGAGGCGGTTGGCATCGGATTCGCCAGTCTTCTTCCACACATCTCGGAAAATCTCGACGGCCTGCAAGCTCTCGCTGAAGCGATGTAGCGTATTAATAAGGGCAACGACTTCTGACCGCTGTAAAAGATTTTGATTTTTGTGCGGGCTGAATGAAACGAGGTTAACTCATGCAAGGGGTGAGTATTGACTACATACTCAAGGGCGGTCTCATCCATCTCAAAGAGAATTTTCAGAGCGGTCGCGAGTCCGGTAGTTTGGACTTTGCCCCATAAACGGCATTTGTCACATCCAACGCAGTCCATGATCCTTGAAACATTCCGGAAATGTATTTTGAACTCTTCTTTCAAGACCTGGAAAGACAGACGAACTCTCAGAGAACATAAAAAATATTTCAAGATGTCGCTTACGTTCGCGTTTTCGCCTCTGAACAATACCCGTTCGTCAAACTTGCCAACATGCTCTGCAATGTCAATAACCTTGCCGAGAGTCGCAAGTGTTCTGACTTCCTCCTGGATGTCCCCCGCGAGCATGTGGTCGTGAGGCGTGGGCGTGGACATTGAACAGTAGTCATAGTCACGTAGGTATGGACCAATACGCGATACAGCACGTAGGAGGAGCACAGTGTTGAAATAAATATATTGGAGCCTCTCAGGGTGAGAGGCGACGCGGGTGACGAAGCACTCAAGGTTCGGGCCCTGTCAGATAAGATTAGCTATTAGTAGTGAAATTAAACCGGACTACATACCATCTCTCCGGTTGTTTGATTAAGGTACTCCATGCATATATGAGTCGAGATAGATGCGTGCAAGCCTGATATAATCTTGTAATACACTCTCTTCTCGAGACACTCGCCATCTGAGTCTTCTCCGTCAACAGGCTCTCGCAAGACATCGGTAAGGGTGTCAGGAAGAGTGACTTGTGCAGGAGAACCAGTAGTCAGCAGGTTCAGCTCTGAGAGGCCGAAGCAATTTTCCTCGTATATCGACTTCCAGACCCGGTGCGCTGAAGGACCTGAGTAACCCGTGTAACGCTCTGGGACCAGAGATAGGTCGACGTATTCGCCTTCTACAAGAAGAACACCGTCATACATGAGAGTCAGAATACGATGTGGTGCGCACCTGTCATATCATCCAGGAAACAAAAATCAGAATCGCGATAATAACATCCGGGAAGAGGGATACGCTGTACAAGTTATAAATATGTCAGCCAACAGAATACATGGAACCTACTTCTTCCAAGGGCGGCAATTCTATCTTGCTCAGAGCCGCCGCTCTCCACTTTTCTGGTATCTCACTCTAGAATGGAACCTCAGTTTGGCCGACTTGAACAAAGTAGCCAAGTGGATACCTCATCTACGGTCGTGATGCCGCATTCCCTATTCATACAGAACCCATTCTCTTGCCAGAAAGGACATTCGCGATAGAGGTCCACCTGATAGATGTTTGAATTATGCTCGAAGGTATCTGAGCCTAGGACGTACCTGGAAATACTTAAAGAATGGCATCTGCACTAGCTCACCAAGCGCGTTATATAATTCCCCATTCACACTTTCTATAGTCTCGTAATCGCATAGGGTTGTTTCTATCGGACCAGTTGTCTGGTGAGCGGGAACGCGTGGATAAATGATGAGCCCACTCGTAGAGATGAACATACCGAATGTTGACAGAGTGGTTCCCCCCGAACAGATTCATGTTCAAGGACATTCTGAACTGTATTGTGTCGTATAAGGCTGTCCCCGAGAAACGAACTCGGGCTGACGGCTACAGCGACCAAGGCGGAGAATGCGAGAGCCAGATATGCTCTACGCCAAAGACAGGTCATGTGAAGAGTAGGAAGAAAAACCTATGGTGGTAAGTGATATACCGGGGAGGCGTAATGAACGTGGTGTTACTTCAAAAGCTTTTGTCGCCGGTCGGTAATGGGACTGCTCTGAGAATGATGCTCGTATACGTATACCTGTGCCGATCGTGGAAGTTCCACGTTGGATATAAGGCCACGTGCCCGCCACGTTCTCAAATTGGATGCAGATTTCTTTGAATTCACACAATTTCACAGTCATCGAATACTTAGTGCATCTACCGCTGGCGGAGCACGATTACAGATATCGTAGGTGCCGTCCATGTAGTACGCGTACATAACAATGTCATGTCGACAAGCAAGGGCATATGAAGCAGAACACATTTAAATAACACGAGCCCCTGAGAGAGCATGAAAGAGAAGGCGAAATGTGAACAAGCTTGAAGGACGCACCCTCCAGATAAAGATTGGAACAGAACGCGATATCTAGCGTCGGAATCATCATGAGGCTGCGTCTGATACGGGAACAAGACATCCGTGCGATGGAGCAACAACATCCACGGACCGCGATGTAGCAGTAGCACCTAACAGGTTACAGAGTACATCCACCGACAAATAGATCTCAGACAAACTGTCAAATATTATTTCGGTATCCCATCCTTTGGATAATTCCATTTACCTCCATGATGTACTTTGACGCAGGATCACCCAGATACTTTCGCGGTCTAGTTGTCATTTTCGCAATCTCTCTTGCGTTGTCATCTACTCTAGAGTATTTTTGCAAATCAATTTGTTGCTGGTGTATCACTCTTCTCACCACTGCTTCGAGTGTGAGGGGGTGGACTGCAAGGGAGGGTGGACCGAGCGATATCTGAGTGGTAGCGTAATTCGGAGACTTTTGGCGCCACGGTGGGGATCTGCATATTGTACAGAAAGTCCCAGGACAGGGAAAATATATACATTCAGATTCATGGCCATGATACCCGGACTAGAAAGATGAGTGGATTGGTGGATGAGAAGATGGACAGTCTTGTTGTCGCTGTTATTCGCTATGAGTAATCCTGGAGGAATGGAAGTTGCTGTCGCAGTGTCATGCGAATGTACAGCTTCCAATATTTGCACTGTTAGCTATGATCCATCAAGGGCGGACAGCATGGAGCAGCAAAGTTGTTTACCTTTGAACCAGGAGCCGCACACATTGCAAGGACCTGCCGAGCTATGATTGGTACTTTGAACAGTATAAAAGCAGACAATCAGAGGGTTGAATTTGCGCAGTGACGTGCGCATTATCTTCGTCACGGTCAAGTCAGGCCCGATGATCAATGGAACTCGGTTCTCAGAGCTCAGTAGATCCTCGATTGCACGGAGAACTCACTCGTCTTCGTGACTACCATTAATATGGTGTGCCAAACCACGCCTGAATAATGTCGGCAGGGGTGTACTTGATGTGACCACGAAGGAAGTGCCGGACGTAAGCTGCAAGTGAAGGTTTTCGAGAAGTGCATTTATCACCCTTAATAGGAGGGCGAAAGGCGTAGTATAGGCATTCCGCAAACGTCCAGTTGACATGCTTAATAGCGCAGAGTATATACTATATGGGCGAGCTTGCCGCTGGTTGCATCTGTCCGTGCCTTTTTCGTACTCGGGATAATAAACCAAGGACAGGAATTTTCTTCCGACTCGGCAGGGGCCTTTTGAGTGGGGTGTAGCAACATATGAAGAGGAAGGGAGACGGTAGGTACTAGGAATTTGCCGGTAAGGGTAAGTATGTTTCAGGTGTAGAAGGTATTAAAAACTGAAGGGAATTTGTCCGACGGTTGATGCGGGCATTACTAGTGAGAGTGTCATGATTTTTTGACGGTAATAGATCGGCGACGTAAGCAGACCATAAATAGGAACCAACGGACATAGCGCGGATACATAGATCTAGAACGAATTGCTTCTATTGGAAACCCAAGTCTAAGGTTAGGGTGGTCATACACATAACCCTAAGATTTATGTAGAGAGAGCCAACTTTTCAAATGCGTACATAAAAATGAAGATCGACTGTGAGTGAACACTAAGGAGGAAGTACATCTTCGGAGAATCTTTGCCTAGGAGCCAAACAAGAGCAATCGCAAAGTAGGAACTCGCTAAAATGTATGGGTTGTGGCGAAAGGCTATCATGGCGACTGCTTGAATCACAGTCAAGACTATACGAGTCTTCAGGGGGGATCCGAGAAGGACGGGAATAGTCGGGACCCCAACCTTGTAGTCGTCGTCAAAGTCACGCACGTCCGTCATAACCTTTGAGAGAAACTTGAGTTGGGAGTATAATCGCAGGCAGAAAATTGCCTTACAGCATGGCAAGTGCGATTGACCGTCGACCAGATAATAGTCTCAAGGATTATCCATGGAGGCGCAGCGGAGACCTTGTCTAGCTCCCGCGATACCTGCAGCGCTGAGTTGACGACGAAGAATACCCCACAACTGTCTTCAAGTTAGAAGCAATAAACTGTCAGGATGCGAAAGCACATACCCTCGGATAACGCCGTTGAATACAGCCTTCATTCCAGGGACCCGTTTGATAACCAATGAACCACTAGATTTCGGCGAAGAAGGTTCCACTTCTTTACTATCATGTTTCGCACCCATGACATTCTTGAGCATTGCACCAATCTGCTGAGATTTAATGGGCGTCGCCCACAGAAAAGCAGGGGCAGCAAAAACTGCAGTGACCATTGTCGTTTCTGGTGGACATTGAAATAAGGCAATCACAAGCAGCGCTGTGTTCAACGCCAGGAAAATACGGCCAAGGTTAATCAGAGGGGTGAAGCGCTTCACGACATCCGGGCTGCAAGCAGCCACGGCCTTCTCTTGATCCAGCAAATGGTCAATAACAATAGCAATGATGTCGCATGTCACCCATATGGTGATCTTTTGTACTATGTAGTTAGCAGACTGTAAGGTCGTAACTCACAAACAGGGGTCTTACCGGCCTCCAGTCAAGCTGCCCAGCGATCATGTAGGACACAAGGGATGAGAGCGCAAAAGTGTTTATCGCCACCACGATGGGTCGCAAGATCAAAGAGTCGAGGATGCTTGAAACTGTGGGTGTAGCCATGTTGTGGAGGTGGGTTCTCCCAATGGGGGTACGCAATATGTGGAAGGACTTGGTTTTCCTACGAGTGTCGAGCTAGCACCCTCTTATACGACTCCCTACTAATCCAAACAACCTGCTTACTCGCGGCGGCCTATTAGGCCGCCGCGTAATGTTGCCGTGAACCGAACCGAACCGAAGGACCGGGCCTATAGCTTCACCGCTAAGGTTGAGTGGCCAACATGATTCTTGATATTACATTATAGTAATAACTACATGTCAGGCTAGCGAGCTCTTTATCTTCGAGGAACTGAGCGAGCTCGGTAGTGTAGATCTGTGTAGATGCGGTGGTGCCAGTTTAGTAGCTGTATCCCGTAAGAACGTAATGACGAGACGAGTGATGTTTTTACCTTGTGTTACCTGTTACGAAGCTCCGGACCTACGCACGACCGCAATGACGCGGTTTAGTAAAGGCTGGACTTGGGCTGGACCCCGCAAACTCTGTGATCTCGACATGTCTTTGTCGTCGTCGTGCCCGTTTGGTGCCAGTCATTGAGAAAAGCGGTACGCCGCGAACTGCTTGGGGCTTGAGCGACCGCGGTGATCTCTATCTGCTTCCCGCATCCATCGCTCGAAACCTACTTCTCTCTGCGAAGGTTAATACGGGCTTAGAGGGAACGACTATCTTCTTTCTTCAATAGGTCTGGCTAGGGGAGACTAACAGGACGCGGCTGTGGGCAAATTAGGCAACGGCAATCATCTGACTTACGAAAGAAAAAGTCAAGCTTCGAACTGAAAATCTGGCAATGTCCCTTGCCTGAGACTCGGAATCCTTGTTAAACGACCTTACAGGCTGTTCTTTGGTAACTGTTATTCCACGTCGACGATACGACTGTCTTCCTTCTGAATATTGTGGTCTGGCCAGGGGAAACTTGGAGGCGCAGCAACAGCGTATCTGATTCTTGAGTTTCTCAGTATCTTATTTTGACTCAGAACATGATCGGCCTCATTAATATTAATTGATAGGAGTCAGGTCAAATTCAATTTACAGGTTCTCCCGCGCAACTCGAGCGTCTTATCATTATCATCCTGGCAATCATGCTTGCAAGCTTTTCGGTTGCCGGTATTTGGCCGGTATCATACTTATCTTCTTCGCAATTGGGCTATATACCTTATCATCGATCGATTCGAAATGGAGCTTGGTCAATCTAGGTTCAATGTAAAGTAATGTCACAACTGGGACAAGGGGATTTTGCTCCAACTACTCACTGGCATACCTGCTTATCTCTTGTAATTTTCTACACCGCAGTCTATTTGCAATTCTTTGCAGCGTGCCTTATCCTGGGCGATGATCATCGTTTTCTTTTCCATACTACTGTGTGTCTTCCTTTCTCACCCCATTTCCACACCAGCATGGCTACCTCATGCTCTCTGCGTCGCATTGTTGCAATTCAGAACGCACGTGTCCTTCTCATAATTCGACAAGCGCAAGTACTGCAAAGATGATGGTTTCATGGAAGATGGCATCTACTTCGTCAATGCGAGAACTCATTGAAGTTGCTCTTGCCATGACAGATGACTCGGACGATCATAGTACTCAAATGGCTGCCAAGGTCTTACTCTCGCTCGCGCCATTCTCGATTTCCACACAGATTTCTTTGCGTACCGACAACTCTACACAGCTCTATAGCGTGTACACCGTCGCGTAGACACGTTAGCTCTCTTCTTCCCATTCAACAAAACCGAGATGCCGCCAACGTCGTATGCAAAGAATTATAATTACAATTCGCAGTAATCTACCTGATCCGCATCTGTACCGACCGAAGGTCTTTGCTTGTATCCATGGGCACAAAATGGCTCGAGTTTCTCCTTGTGAGTTGTCCGTGTCACTTCATCTCTCTTTGTTCTGGCACGATCTATTGCCAATTCATTTGGTGGGTTTAGAATGGTTCTGCATATGATACAGGCCATCCCGTCAGACTGACGGGTGATACGTATGTCCTATGAATGAATGAATGTTTTTAATTGGCTGACTGGGCAGATGCAGATTATGATAGATCCGACAGTTTGAAAATGTGTAACGCGTCCGGATAAACTTCGAAGTATACATAAACATGGATGTTGTAATGGGGGTTGCCGGTGGGACGAGGGTTACCGGCGAGACGGGGAGTAGCAGGCAAGGCAGAGGGGTGCCAGAGGTCTTAGAGGTTCTCAGGGCCTCAGCAGACATGTAGCGCAACGCGCAGTAGACACAACCATCTCATAACACGACAGCATCAGTGTCCTCATCCTCTCCAGAGCGCAGGGCTAGAGCCGGGTCCAATGTTGAGGTAGGCCGTACAATGAATTCCAAGATAGAGGTCCTCGCTGGCGAAGAAGATAGCATTACTCCTTGTTTCAGGAGCAGGACCCGCATGCAACAAGATCGAACGATTCGCTACCGCATTGGCACCCTGCGATCCCTCTATGCCAACACGAAAAGTCTGCGAAACCGGTGCGGACGTAGGGATTCAGGTAGTACGAGTTGCGCAATAATCATGGCGCAACTTGAAGAACAAAGAGAACGAGAATTGTTAAAAGATACTATCTCCTGCGGTCACTTTATCAAAAATTTCTGCTAAAAAGCGTGACTCGCGATTCACGAAGTGACTGTCACGGTCGGGGATAGTATGCCCCACTCTACCAGCACAGGAGCTAGAAGCCATACAAATAACAGATATAAGTAGATGCGTGGCTATTCGGCGTTCGCTGGCCTCGTTTTGGCCTCATTGTGTCTATGTGGCAGCTGGATATATAGTCAGTGCTATGCTGCCGAATAAACTTAATGTCTTCTTCAACGCAGGACCACATCGACCTCGGGAACACGTTTGGGGCACTTTTTATTGCGGTCATCATTGCAGCAGTGTCAGTAAAATATTTGTTCGCAGAGCTCAGCACTTCACTGAGTCCAGTGTCGTCCTAACATACTTCACGGAATAGTCTCTTTGGTCTAAGCAATGTTCAAGCTTTCCTCTACTTTCAGACGCACAGGGGCACAGGGATATCATTCCATAAGCTGGTTGTACGTCCATGCGTCCTTTTTGTCAATCCAGTTTTTGACGCTACGCTAGGTCATCTGGTTATGGTACGTATCCCTTCGAGTTGCCACCATCGAGAGCGTCGAGAGATTACGCCGTCCCCTGGACTTCTAGGATATTCGATGCTCTGCACCTGGCCTTGATCGTCCATTGCGTCTATTATTATTTGGTGACCAACTACGCGAACATCAGCGCACTCACAGAAATTGTATGGAGCTTTAAAGTGGGTTCCTGCCTTCATGCTCTGCGCAGCGTCTCCTATGATACTGATGGGCTCATGCAGCTTCAGATAGCCATCGATGTAAGTTGTATTTCCTACGCTCTGCGATCCGCCCCACACATGCCCCACAGGCTATACTCATCTATGTGGTACAACTGTAAGTCCACGTCTACTGTTATATACAACTTGAAGATTCCAGTAATGCTTCATTGATGCACAGTATGTATGCTTATCGCATATGGATATGTATGTGTTCCCCTAACGATGGATTTCCGCGACTAATGCAATGAACCTAGTCAGCAAGGGCCGATCAAGAGCTCTGCCTATCACAGTGGTGGGTTTGAAATAAATATAATCACATACTATGACATTCGATTCTGATGATCCAATATATAAGAGTATAGTGGTGCTACTGGTTGTAGGTGGGTCTATCACCTGGGAATCCTCTTCGCTCGATCTTGAAAATTCATTCAGTCCCTGCCATCGGTGAGGGTTCAATGGTACTCTTGTTATTGGTTCATCAATTTTACCTCATGATAGTCGCTACTTGGAGCGTGTAAGCGAGACAGCATACTCTATGACTTTACTAAGTGTACTGATAGCGAGTAGATATCGGTGCCATGTGTTCATGGATTTTATTGGAATCGCGTGGGCGACATTTATGGTTTTTGCAACAATTACTTTCGTGGATCTCGTTATTGCATCATCGCTATGCTATCTTCTCGCTACTTCCCGTACTGGATTCTCTAGGTAAGGGGTAGTCTGTTCGACTGTCAGGAATACACTAAATGAAGTACCTAGCACCAATTCCTTCCTAGCGAAGCTCATGGCTTACACTCTTAATACCGGCTGTCTGACGAGGTGTTTCTCCTTCTACACTATTTCATATATTGACTCATATTTCACGCAGTATAACTTCACTGTCAGCTATAATTACAGTAAGCTTCCAATGATTGTACTGTTCGTGTCATCTCTGAGGGTCACTTGCAGTGCGCAGTGATGCCACGCAACTTCATCTTTCTCGGCATTGAATTTTTAGTGACTAAATGTATGACCAAAGCATTCTCCGAACAATCGTGCTGACCACTGATCCCTTTTCAAGTATATGTCAACTCGTTCCTCGCACTCCTGAACGCGCCATACTACCTGCAGGCAGGCGCAGACACTATGCACCATGGCGTGTACCGCCCGGAGCTGCACATTAAGGCGTTGCAAGACGGGGAGCTTCCGGCATCTCGAAAGAGCATATTTAAACATCCCGGCGATATTGTGCATCCTACTCGATCTGACCAGGTTGGTAGTTGCGTTACTGGTGATGGCTGAGGACTCGATGACAAGCTTTAGCCACAGAAGCCGATTGAGGTGACGGTAGAGATGGATTCTTTCACGTCAATGTGATGGATCAGTCCTAGTATGTGTGGATCTGTCTCCACGAGATAGGACTTGTGAGTTTGCATTCAATCATCACACAGTCGTGGGGAACGAGATAATCTAGTTCACTACGCCTGTGTTTTCTCAGTTTGATACATCACTACCTAGAACCATAGACTTAGGCATGCATGGCAAACGCCTCGCAGCCATGTATTTCGTCTGCGACTTCGCACGTTTCGCCTGTTGTATCACAACTTTCGAGAGCACTGACTCGGGGCATATCACTTCTACGATATTTTTGCTGTTATATATGTAGCACTACACAACTTGGGCCATGTGAATTGTATAAAATATTGAACTCCAGAACTTGTAGTTGTAACCATAATCGATGGCACTCGTAGAGCTCGGACACTCTATTATTGCAAAGAAACGCCATTAGTTGGTGTGCAACGGAAGTTTATAGCACGTTTCATCCAGTTACAGCGGCAAACAGTTAAATGGGCTTTTCCTTACGCAGCCATTACTGCTTCTTAGAATGCCTCGCTCAGGGTGGGCTGTCGATGGAAGGACGTCGGTGGGTCACAGATTAGGGGGTATTAAGATACATACATATGTGAGTATGTGTTGTCCGTGCAATATCTGCACCGTCCAGCCATAACAGACGTCTCGCCAGCATTTTGGGCCTACAACACAACGAGCAGTACGTTCCGGCGAAGTCGTGCAGAGAACATCTGGGTGAGAGATACACACTGCACTTCGGATCGCGTCCAAAGGTGACCGTCTCCTCGTCGACTGAGAATGCTGTCTTTTGTCATACAGACCTAGTTTACTGCCTTCCATGTTGCGGTGTCATTGGGTTCGTTGATGAGCAAGTTGAATTCTGACCGGTTCGCGTCAACGGACAGGGGCAGTTTATGTGAATGCATCATTATCTGTCACGAAACTACTTGTTGTCTGTGATGCGAATAGCGATATGTTGTATGATACACGATGTCATGTATGGAAATGTGCCATAAAGGTGGAATATTCGAAGTGAACTGTTCATCTCACCCGTCATGAGCAGCTGTCTACGATCATTGGCGTCATGACTCATAGAGGAGGTGGTCCAATGACCTTGATTGCGGCTCTCCTTATATGGGTCTTAGAAGTTCCAGCTAGGGCACAATCAGAAAAAATTGGGCGCAAGGCTCTTGAACTCACGACGGCCGGTTTCGATCGCGCCAATCATGCCTTCTTGCCAGTTCTCCGCAACAGCCTTGGATATGGCAGGATCGCGGCTCCGCAAGGATGCACCGCCGTCGCGGAGAGAGAACCACAAAAATCGAATCAAATCCTCGCAGAGGATGATAATTTGAGCGGTATCGGTGCCGCGGCGCTCATTGACACACGCAACGGTCTCCTCGCTAGCCTCGTTGATTTCTTCCAAGCGTGCTATAAAACTTGCTCGAGTCTCGACACCTCCTCCGTGCATCTGTGGGATTTCAGACGTATTGAAGATATTGACGGAGAGTACTCACTCGGAAGAACTGCGAGACGCTCGGGGGATTCGGTCGACGCTCAATTTCGATCACAAAGCTGTGTGCTGCATTTAGCTGCTGACCTGGGGTCGCCATGATCAACTGACCAGTGAGTCGCAAGTCGGTCTGGTGGACTGTTCGGAAGATCCATTGCCCACATAGCCCAGTTATGCAATTCGTCCCTCCAATTATTGATCCATTTGGAAAGAGCGGTGTTTAGGGCGTTGCTAACAGGGTCACTGGCAAGGCTCTCGCGTAAATTTGGATTGCATCGTAGCTTGTGTGTCTTCCAGGATGCGACCTGACATCCCTTTGAACAGTAGCGTACTAGTCTGCAAAAGAATTAGCTAATATTATACGCAATGTTGCCCGCTGGGGAAGAGCGGCTCCTCCGCGAGTTCTACTTACCGGCAGCGACCGCATGTCTTGACCTTGTCGCGACCAACGTTGGTGTTACAGTACATACACCGTCCTTTGAAGTCTTTGTCTTCTGAAGACATTATAGACACTGCAGAGGATCGAGTGAGAGAGACCGCTCAGTGAGCGTGTCACATTAAATTCAAGTATTGATTACATAATCTAATTGTAATACAATTAACCATGTATAGGTGTGATACTTATAGTTGGTAGGTCCTGAGATATCCTGGCTCGCCGTTCACAATGGCGGCGAAGCCCCCGCCAGCACGTCCGCACATTGGCTTACACTCGTCTTTCAATGCAAGAGCCAACACAGACTGGGGAGAAGACGATGTTTGGGATAGTGGATCAGATTCAGAATCACCTCGCCAGTCCACCATCTCCAATTCTTGGCGGCGCCCTCCTTCCCCATCATATAGACGCCAACCGTCTCCGATAACAGCACCGAAACTAGTACCTCGAGCTTCTAACAACTCATCTTCTTCCAATATCTCCTTCTCCTACACTCACCTCAATGCGCCCAGTCCAAGCTCTTACCCTTCAAATGCCGATACTGCACAGCCTGCAAAGGGTGGATGGACAATGGTCAGAAAGTCTAGTGCTTCACGGGACACTTCAGGTGGCAAGTTACCCAAAGATGTTGATCCGAATGGCGATGCAGATGTCGACAGCGACGTAGTCGTAGGCGATTTCGAGTCGGAAGTCGAGCAGACTACTGGCATTCGCACCAAAGCCAAACTAGACCAGGGCTCCATCAAATCTGACGCTATCGAACTTGTGAACGGTACTGACATATGCTCAATGTTGCTTTGCATATCTAAGAAGACATCTAGATCCATTTCACAGGTTTCTCCGTTCTCCTCAACCATCGCCAGAACCGAGATCAAATCATAGGATGGGCCATTCCCCACGATCGAGTGATACTGAGAAGCTCTTGCGGGAGAGCTCAATTCGCACAAATCGACGACTTAAATTCATCGATTGTCTTAGCAAAGATGATGTTAACATGAGTGCGCGCTCTCGTAGGCTTTCACTAATCACCCACCTGAGGTTTTATAAACAGGTGAACTACGTAAATTAGCTTGGGCAGGTACTCCCAACGATCTAAGACCCGCTGTCTGGCCGATTCTTCTTGTGAGTAACCCCCTTATGTCCCCTTACCTTCTAACAGCGATATTCAGGGTTACCTTCCCTTGCCATCAAATCTTCGAGCTTCCACTCTCGCACGAAAGAGGGGAGAATATCTGTCACTGGTCGAATTAGCATTCGCTCGGGATCGCCAAGGGCTCGACCAACAAATATGGCATCAGATTGAGATCGATGTCCCACGAACGAGACCGGGCGTGCGTTTGTGGATGCAGACATCCACTCAACGTGTACGTGGTCGCGATATTGTCCAAGCGGATGTTTACTTTTAAGTAGAGTCTCGAAAGAATTCTTTATGTCTGGGCAATACGACACCCAGCAAGTGGATACGTTCAAGGCATCAATGACCTTGTTACCCCATTCTTCCAGGTCTTTCTCTCAGCTTACATTGGTACGTCAATTTTATTTTGCGGCCACGTGTAAGATTAAGACCGCTCGCAGATTCTGACCCGGAAGAGTTTGATACCTCCCTACTTCCGACAGCTGTCCTGAACGCGGTTGAAGCGGACTCGTTTTGGTGCCTGTCACGTTTGTTGGACGGCATTCAGGATAACTATATCTCAGCACAGCCTGGTATCCAGCGAAGTGTCAAGCGCATGGCAGAACTTGTTGCGCGTATCGATGGTTAGTGTCTTACCATCTGCACGCAAACGCTGCTGATGATCAAGCAGCTCCCCTGTATGTACACCTCGAGTCCCAAAATGTCGAATTCATGCAATTTGCTTTCCGCTGGATGAACTGCCTTCTGATGCGAGAAATCAGTGTGAAAAACACGATCCGCATGTGGGACACGTATCTGGTGAGCTGGCCACAGGCTCGTAGGATGTCTGTTATTGATGGTAGCTCCACAATTTGCCAGGCTGAGGGGGCGGATGCATTCTCTCAGTTCCACCTTTATGTGTGCTCCGCATTCCTTGTCAAGTGGAGCGACAAACTCCGGCAAATGGACTTCCAGGTATATCCACCATCGTCTTCTTCAGGATTGCATCTCTGACGTTTGCCAGGGTATCATCATGTTCCTGCAATCCCTCCCGACGCAGGATTGGGGAGACCATGAGATCGAGATGCTGCTCAGCGAAGCTTTCGTGCTCAACTCAATATGGCACAACGCTCAAAGTCATTTCAATGCTAAATAGCTATCTTATCTATACTCCAAAGGCGCAGCGTACGTGTAAGATGTGATCTGAAGTGTCTATAATGCAAAGGGCGAGGCTGCTCGAGTCTTCAACCACTCGAAGAGAAGCACTATGAGCCCTTCTTAGAAATGCATGCAGCTATGCTAGATGATACTGTGAACAAAGAATACGGAAATGTGCAGTGTATAGGCGAAGGTATACGAGGGAGTATGTAAAATTAGGCATGGACGACATTAGAGGCACTGAAGTCCACAAACCCCTCAATTCGACTCCTTGACAGCTGTTACTTCGCGATCCAATGCATCCTTGAGCTCCTGAGCTTGCTCAGCACTTTTTACACGGATTCGGAATGACGCTGGGGCACCGTCATCATGCCCGACGAAAGATACCATCGTCTTCAACAGCGTTGGGGTCAGTGAAGCAAACAATCTGAAGTTCTAGAGGCAGGGGTAAGAGATGTGTCAACTACGAAATGATAGCGACTAACCATGATAATCCTCCCCGTTGCACTGTTTCGCATCAGTGCGCGTCGTGCACCCGTCTCATTATGTTTCTTCAAACGGAACATGCCTAACGACAGTTAGCAAGAGATGATCTTGTAACAAACCAAAGGAATACTGACCAACCCCAAGTTCCTTCCACTCGGACTTGTCAGAAGTCTTCGAAAGCTTGAAGACTTTAGCCTTCACAGTATGCATCGTCTCTTCATCTTCCTCGCCCTCGCCTTCTCCATCATGATTGCTAGTCGGCAGTAGCTTCGCATCGTCCTGCGCACCCTCGTCGCCAACAGCAGCTTGCGACCCTGATCGACTGGTGACGTCCATTGGTGGAGAAGCCGACTTGGTTGCCGGAGCACCAAAACTAAATTCCGCGGGGGTGCTCGACGAAGATGCCGAAGCCCCATCCGCAGGCTTCGCGACGCCGAACCCGAACCCCACTGGATTGCCAATACTTCCTCCCACCTTCCCAAACGTAAATCCGTTTCCTTTCGGTGGCGAGCCTCCACCAAACGTGCCGAAAGCACCAGTGGGTTTGTCGGTGCCGGTAGATGTGAATGCGCTGGGTGTCGGAGTGAAAGAGGAGCTTCCAAATAGACCGGTGGTACTTCCGGTTTTGGTTTCTTCGTTTCCTGTGTCGGTCTTCGCGGATACTTTGTTGAATAGGTCTGAGGACCCTGGGGTGAAGAGGGAGGGCTTGCTGGAGTCGGTACTGTTACCAAATAATGATGTTGTGGTACCAAATGCTGATGTTGGCTTTGAGGATAAGTCAGAGAATGTGGATGATGCTGGCTTGGATGATGCGAAGAAGTTGGGAATGTTTGAACTAGAGCCAAAGGCTGACGATGAGGATTTTGTAGAATCCTCCCTGTCCTTATTGGTTGCGGGTGCGGGTGGTGGGGCGAAGGAAAATGGATTCGGACCTGATGAGATGGAGTCATCGGATTTAGTCCCGAATGAAAAAGCCGACTTCGGAGCTTCTGAAGTGCCAAAGGGAGATGGCGATACAGCAGTATCTTCACTCGTTTTGGCACCAAAACTGAAAGTCGGAGCCGGGGTCGAGTTCGTGCTAGAAGACTGATGTGGAGAAGGGGAAGACACTTTTGGGTGCCGAGCTCTTATCCGTGTTTGGAATTCCATTCGAGTTCGGAATAGGTAATGATGGGGAGCCAAATCCAGAGAAGCCTTTCGGTACGGGAAATCCAGTCGCTGAAGGTGCAGCCTTCTCGGGCACAGGAGGGGCAGAAGCAGGTGCCTTCTGACTAGTGGCTTTGGATGAGCTGTCAAGGTCGGTTTGGACGGTAGTGCGCAGATTTTTATAGCTCTCAAGAAGACCTGCGATGTCAACAAAGGGATCTTGGTTTACAGCTTTTTGGATCGCTGACAAGAAGGAGACGTTAAGACCGCGAATAGACTGGTAATATTTCAATGCTGAGTCATAATCTTCATCTGGAGTACTCGGGGATGCATTGGCAGCACTAGCGGATTGTACAACCGATGCATATCCCCTTGTAGCAGCAGACGCGGAGGGTGCAACATTTGAGGCCGCGAATGCAGTTGGGGCCGGAGGGGTGAATGAGAACGGACTTGATGCAGCTCCTGAGCCAAACCCTGAGAATCCACCAAATTTCGGGGAAGCGGGGGGTTCCTGAATGGACTTTTATTGGAAAGATTTGCAAGACATCAAATAAGTACTCACCGAATCCGCTGGTGGAAGAGGTGCATTAGAGAGTCCGGCGAAAGACGAGGCTTTACTTGAAGCCATGACTCGCTTGGGCAAACCACGTATTCTGGAGTGTCGCAGAATAAGCAACCGCAGCTCACTTATAACTACTGCAAACTCACTGTCGCTTTATGAGGACAGAGTCATCTGCCTTTTGGAAACCCTTACCAGGGTCGTCCACTTCCTGCTCGTCGCGTCAATGAGAAATCAAAGGAACAAGGGAGATTAAGAAGGTACCTCTATTTCGTCGTTGTCGTCCTTGCTAATTTGTCTCTCTGCGCCTCTCTTCATGGTGGACAAAGTACGAGCAGACTAACTATTGAAAGGCCTTGGAATTACAGTTCAAGTGACAATATTAGGTAATCAACAGATGGTCGGAGTTGTCGGGGTCATGGAACAAGCATACTACATACATGAGATACGTGCTATCCATTTCTATCCGCCTTGCTTCGTACTCTCTGCCAAACACGCTTTTCGCTCGTCAGCGATGTCGACGACGACCATAACCACAATGGACTCTCGTTCTTCGTCGCCAGCAACGCCAGAATCTTCTGACGGTCATCATCCTGTTACCCTACACCATGACCATGACCTGTCAGCCTGGTATAATTCAATTCGTCCAAGGAAGACCATATCCGAAATTGGTGTTTGGGACAATGAGTCTATGTACAGTGTCACGAACAAACCTGACAACGAGAATATGCTCCAGCTTGACGACTTAATAGACGAGCATGCATATGAGGAGTATGTCTTGTCAAGATTCTCTTGTCTGATCGCTCTCTTGACGTGCCATGCCCTGGTTTTAGCTCGGCCTGCTCCGCAGCTGAATCGTCCCCTGTACTGCCTCAAGTTATCCCAGATTGCCTGAAACCGGAAGCAATCCACGTAGCAGGCTCAGAAAACACAGTATCTGCAGCGCAAACTCCTGTACCTGAATCCGACTATCTTGTTCCCTCCAATACCCAGATGCACTATTCACCTGCAATCCCTCCCCCTGCCGTGCGTACCCGCAAAAGAGATCCTTCTGCTGCTCCACATCGCGTAGTCTTCCCTTCACGTGAATCTTGCTACAAGTGTGTTTATTTCTTTGTTTCGGTGTGAACTTTCTCATCTTTTAATTCGTAAAGCCTTGCTATCCTGACTCCCAATATCCCTGAATATGGCACAAAGTCTCGCGTCGAGACTCAAGTGCGCGTCACGGTAGACTTGGCACATGCCAGCTCATCATCGGGAGAACCGTACCTTTACGATAGGGTAGGTGCGTGGAAATGGCTGAAACTTCCACCAGGGACTTTCACCAAGAAGCGCACGCGTCGTGAAGGGAAAATAGGTAATGACAACACTACTCTGTCCTTTGCACAGACTAACCATTCCCAGACCCTTCTCCCTTGGATATGCTGCACCTAACGGCAACTGTGACTTGCGCTACATCACCACACAATCGCGTGTTAAGCTGCGGAAGCTGTAGAAACCGAGAGGTCGGCACCTCCGTATCGTCAACGTTCCAGACTAACTCTATTCCCGCTTTAGGCAAAGCGTGTGGCCAGGAAAATCGCTGCTCGAGTTAGACCTGCTCGGTCTGGCTCAGATACCCCAGAGGATGGCAATGAACGCCCGAGAGGCGCTAAGGAAGACACGACTAGCATTATTCAGTTCAACTGCCCTGAAGTCCTTGACTTCTCCACCGGATCAGTCGTGCTCCCCGTCCGTATCACATGCTATTGCAGACACCATCGCGAAAAGGTCGGGTTTCATGTCCATTTTACGATGATGGATCACACAGGACGCATCGTCGGATCGGGGATGACCCCCCCGATTATGATTACGGATGACCACAAGTCAACGACCAAGACAAATTCCGTGTTCGCCCTTACTGAAGCTGAAGTCGACTGGTCCCAGTTTGTACAGAGCGGGGAACTAGCAGATATGCGTGCACCCTCGAAACGCAAGGCAGCAAACGTGAAAGGTCAGCCAAAGAAGCGAGCAAAACCATACGACGCTACTAGCAGGAACAACTCGGTGAAATTCGTGAGAGAGGCCAGCTCTCAGCCTTCAACTGTGCCCAGTTCCCGGTCTCCTACGCCTGCCCGCCTCCCGGTTCCCATGCCATCTTGCTCGTTATCTCAGATCGAGAATGGCATAATTCCTTCCGCAGTTGTACCATTTGGTATTAATGGTCATCGACAGCCAGAAGAAAAATTATTCGTCCCAAATCTAGTAATATCGCCAGTATCGAGCTCCATCTCATCGCCTCTCGTTTCTCCTGTATCACCGCCCATCCCACAACACATTCCACAACCGACACCATTCCTTTTCTTCAACCATGGGTCGCCGCCGCCCATTGCCTCACTTCCTCTCCCTAAAATCCATCGTCTTATACCCGCGTGTGGTCCTACACATGGCGGTATTGAAGTGACCGTCCTTGGTGAGAATTTCCACCCTGTCCTTCAACTCAACTGTGTCTTTGGAGACATCCCTGCGAGCTCTACGCAACGTTGGAGCGAAAACACCTTGGTTTGCGTCCTTCCTCCACGAACCTCCCCAGGTGTCGTTGCTGTTTGGTTCCAGGGTTTCGAGAAGACAAATGACCCCTCGCTCCCTTCCCTCTTCACATACACTGACGAATCAGACAGGGCTCTGTACGTATACACCGATAACCTTTTACCTTTTCCTCGCTTATTTCATTTTCAGAATGGAGCTCGCTCTACAAGTCGTCGGACTCAAGATGACAGGCAAGATCGAGGACGCAAAGAACGTTGCCCTACGTATCGTCGGAAATGCAGGAAGCGAAGACCCTCCACCATCCTCAGATGCCAACTGACATGATGCACGTCGTCGCATCTTCCTCTTTGCGAGAAATACGACCACTGCTCTTCGTCCGCTCAGACGAAGGAGAAAATTTCGAGACCACGATCGTTAAGTTCCTCTCCATGATAGATGTGTCTGTCGACAACCAATCGACTATCGCCATGAGTGCTGCAGTTTCCCATGCCACGTCTAATGGGCAGACGCTTTTGCACCTCGCATCGTTTTTGGGCTTTGCAGAGCTTACGAAATTCCTGATTGCGCATGATATCGATCTGGACGCACGCGATAGGAATGGTTATACGGCTCTTCATTTTGCTGTGCTGTCTCTATCCAAACCTTGTTTGCAGTTGCTGGTGGCGGCTGGAGCAGACTTGGAGATCGTGAACGGTCTTGGGAAGACTCCGGAGGACATCGCACCGGAAGGCTTCTTTGATGATATTACCAGACGATGCTCTGTCAGTGTCGAAGCCGAAAGCCAAGATGACGACGGTGAGAGTCACTGGGGTGACGTGGAGAGTGACGAGGGTGAAATCATCATCGTCAAACGCCGACCAACACGGACTTTCCGCCGACGCACGCAAGGTATCACAGAAGAAATACACGCTGAATCTCATACGGAACAGACGCCGGAACTGCCCAGCACAGACATAGACATCAAGATACCTTCCAATGCAACGGATGAGAAACAGACAGCGTCTTTCGTAGATATGATCCAGCGGACGCTCGCGCAGCTGCAGCCTCAAGGTATCATGCCCAACATGCCCCAGCTTCCTCTTCCGCATCTGCCCGAGATGCCAGCTGTCCTCTGGGGCGCTCTTCCGCAGATCCCGATGGTGTTCCCTGTCTTCGTCCCGATAACAGGGTGGCCGTTCCTCGGCGACAAGCGGGAGGAGCAGCAGCAGGATGGTGAGGGGAGGGATGCTACTCATCCAGCGGCAAGGGCGGCGCAGGAGCTGAAGGCGACTTGGGAGAAATGGATGGCTCTTGCTATCGCCACCGCGACGCTTCGTCCGGCGCCTGTTGAGGAAGCGCCTCCGATGTATACCCCACGAGCAACGCCCGAGGAACAGCCCGAGGAACCTGTGGGTAGTACGTCGCGTGTCGAGGAGCCCTCTGCTTTGGACGAGGAGGCACCTGCGCGTCTTGCAAGCCCGAACAGACGCGTTGGTTATGCTACCGCTTCTGTGCCAGCTCAAGAAGTGGAGTCGTATGGCTATAGGCCTGTGAAGGATGCGCAGAAGGCACAACATGGGCGTGAGTGTTGCATCGGTACCCCAAACGTCAATGTGACTGATGCCTCTTTTCAAGGCGACCGGATGCTTGTCCTGTTTTGGCTTCCAATTTTACTGAGTAGGCGCATTTCAATTTCTATCGAGATACGTGACTGATTTTTTTTTCCCATTAGTATCTCTTCTGTGGGCTCTACACCACAGCATTCGTTTCGTTCTTCATGCTCTCAAGACCACGCTCTCTCTCAAGACTGGTATCCGTGCATGAATATCCTAGAGTTGACATATGCGCACCCTCCTACATAGTTAGACATTTGCATCTGACCTTGACTGATCGTCGAGGAGCACTTGTACAATATACAATCCGGTACGACTACTTCATGTAGGATTGCTAAATAGCGTATTTATGCGCATAGAGTATATTAATGCGTATCAGAGTCTCGAATAACGTGTTTCTACTTGCCTCCCTACTCTCCTTGATCAAAAGACGTCGAGTCTCCTTCCAGCCACCTCAATATTGCGTCTTCACGGCTCCCTACCACGACCTGTTCCCACGTCATCCGTCCAGTTTTCAAGCGTTTTGTGGGGGTAGGGGTGACTAATCCGAATGGGCTATCGCTATTGATCTCACGCTCGTCTGAAATGCGCTTTTTGGATGTACCAGCATGACACACAACGGTTTCAGGCTTCAGAGGAGGGACGAGTGGCGCAAGAGGCGGAATAGAGGGGGGGCGCCACGAGGTATGTTGGATGAGGCGAGGCCTAGGAGCAACCCTTGCATGCGGGACCAGCTCCGTGGGAGGGGTGAGTGTAGGAGTTGATGGTTCCCTTGTAGACATTTCGGAGGTGGAAACGGGTGCCGGTGCTTGCATTGTCGACCTTTGAGGGTCAGGATTGATGGCTACTGTATTGGGCTGCACGTGAATGGGTCCAGGCTGAAGAGCATGTCATCATAAAATAAAATTATACAAGGTAGTATCAGTTTCTAGGATGAGCCGCGAGAACGGTTGGAAATGCACACACCTTTACAAGCTTGAGCCCTTCAGATAAAACAACGAGGCAAGACCGCAGACCCTTCAAATACCACTGCCTTTCGAGCCAGGAGAGGAGATGCCGACTCCAGAAAGTCTGGAATATATGATTGAGCGTGTCATCCCATGGATTGGGAGCACGCAAGAGATGGACGGCCCAGTTTTGACATGCGTACTTGAGAGCGTCGGAAGTTGATCGACTTTGTTCTTGTGCTTCGTTTGCGAAAGTCGTGAAGGTATTCATAGCATGGATGATCTCCTTGACCAGTGGCGGGAAAATCTTTTGGTAACGCAGAAGTGAATTGATCCTGACGACTTAATGCCAGGAACGCCGGAAACATCAAGAAATCCGGCAAGCTCTTGAACTGTTGGACTACTTGGAAAGCTGGCAGCAAAGGCAATTCCGGGGCAATTGATATACTCGCTGATTGCTTCCAATGTGCTCGAGAATTCTTCCATTGTCACCCAGACAGATGCCGCAGGAGTGGACTGCCATGCTTGGCCATGGGATGTCTGTAGCCACTCTCGCCCTCCCTGGGTCTGCAGCCAGGCTCGTCCTCCCTGGGCCTGCAGCCAGTCCTCGTCCTCCCTGGGTCTGCAACCAGCCGTGCCCTCCCTTGGGTCTGCAGCCATACTCGTCCTCCCTGGGTCTGCAGCCAGTCTTGTCCGTCTGGGATCTGCAGCCAGTCCTGTCCATCCGGGTTCTGTAGCCACTCTCGTACGGCCGGGGTCTGCAGCCACTCCCGCCCAGTCCGAGGTCTGCAGCCACTCCCAGCCCATCTGGAGTTTCTAACCACTCTCCATGGGTCCGCAGCCACTCCCGCCCGTCCAGGGTCTCCAGCCACTCTCGCGCTCCCTGGGTCGGCAGCCACTCTCGCCCGCGCCAGGTGTCCAGCCACCCGCGCCCGTCCGGGGTCTCCAGCCACCCTCGCGCTTCCTGGGTCTGCAACCACTCTCGTCCCTCCAGGGTGTTCAGGCAGTCCTCCCCAGGTCGGGGTCCGCAGCCAGCTTTGCCTTCCCAGGGTCTGCAACCAGCTTCGGCCTCCCAGGGTCTGCAGCCAGTCTCCCCTGGTCTGTGTCCAGCTTGGCTTTCCCTGGGGGCGCCATTGCCCTCCCTGGGCGGTAATCCAGTCGAGCCCGCTCTGGGTCTCCAGCCAAGTTTCCCCTACTTCGGTCTCCAGCCAGGCATGCCCATTCAGGGTCTCAAGCCAGGATTCTAAATTTGAATTGCGATGTCCCCGAAGCCATAGCATACAGATAAGAACAGACAGTGGCTCCGGTGGCCTAACGAGGAAGGCCAATGAGTCTTTTAATTTCTGGGTGTCCTGGGGTTCCATAGCTTTGCTCTGCTTTTTCAATTCTGAGAGCGCATCAAGAAGGGCCGTGCTTTCTGGGATCTCTTTCATCATCAAGCGGAAAGACGAATGTGCGAGTAGGGAGTGGGGTGATGGCATATCGTGTACTTGAGGGAGGTTGCAATTTGAAGGGTCGGAAACATAGTCACGAACAGATAAATGGTAGATATTCACAGGGAGACTGTCGTCGGTAGGAATATCCATCACAGATCGTAGTTGCATTAGTGTCGTCTCGACATCCCTGCCCGGACCAGAGCCAAGAAGTTTCGAGATTTGTGACATCGGCAGAGGGTCTGCGAGGGCAGCAACGACGGACAACTGGAGGTATGCCCGCTTGGGGTTGGCACACGTGGAGAGGATGGAATCGTATAACTTGTAAACTTCCGTTCCTGGTAGCAGCTCACTCGTTAGCTTGAGCATCAGCTGAAGCCGATCGTGAGGATCACTGTCTTCATCATCAATAAACTTCATCATCGTAGACGCCACGATGAAACGTCTGCCCGCTCGGCTCGCAAGCCTCTCAAGTTGATCCTTTGACGGCTGCGGGAAATCGGGATGCCGACTTTGCAGCTCTCCGAAGGAATGCCGCAAGAAAATGTAGATGTCGTTGTCGACATCGGTCCCGTCTAACGAGATGATCCTAGCGATGCCCTCCCCAGAAGTCTTCACTGGTATTTCACACACCAGCGGGCGTACCTCGTCTTGTTGAAAGGCTTTACAGATATGCGATTCCGAGCGACTCGTGAGCAGAATGTGGGTCACGGGCAGATCAGGGTTCACGAAGAGCCCGTGCAAGGAAAAGAATGAGATCAGCAAGCTCAGGGTTCGGATGTGCATTCATCAAGGGCATCGACAATAAATGTCAAAGGCGGACACCCACGCAGCCTGAGTCGAAGCCTCCGGAGAGGTTGGAGAAAGAGCACCTCCATCTGCTCACAGACAGACTTGTCGTGGTCTAGAAGAGCGGGATTATCGCGGATGGATTTATTCACGTCCTCCCGGATGCTGGGAAAATTGCTGGCGAGCTGGTAGACGAGCGTCGCAAAGAAATATCCAGTCGTGCAGCGTTCGGTGTACTTGCGCGAGAAGAAGAATGTTCCTGCGAGCCGCTTTTCGACATTCGTCTGCTCTGTGACTTTTAGACCTCTCATCCTTTCAGCTACAGTGAACGCAACGGCAGACTTTCCGACGCCCGCCGTGCCATGGAGCCAAATGAGTCGACTCTTCTCTTGGTTATCTAATAATCCGTGGATGTAGTTGAGAAGATCCACCCGGGTCCCTTTTAAACATTTCGGGTGGGGCTGACGTTCACGGGAGTCATATTCAGCACTCTTGACAGGCGACCTGGGACAGCCTCTCCCAAGTTCCTTCAAACGATCGAGGAACTGTCAATGATGTCAGCGAACGAGACAGGAATGAGAAATGGAAACGCTGACATTGATCCTGACTCATTCACGACGCTAATGATACCAGTTGTGTGATAGAATGGACCAACCCAGGCCCGAGGAAGTGCTAGCTGGGTTCGACGGTGCGGTTAGAAACCATATTTTGGTGACAATTTTCTCGGGGAACGACGTACGAAGATTCGAATCAAAACTGGGATCTATTGGAGCCAAGGCAGGTTGTAAAAAAGCTTAGGTCGCGACACGATCGGGCTGTGGAGCGATGGAGAGTGCACAGCGTGATATAATGGATGGATGGATGTTTCAACCTATGGAAAGCTGAGAGCTCGCCGGATGGTGGCGAAATGTAATTGACGAATGAGTTGGGCGCTCATTTAGTTGCAGGACCGGCATTTTGCCAGCCCACATGGGCCGCTGCACAGCCAAACGGAAGCGCCAAAGGGTGCTAGTTTCAACGAAATCAACTATGGGCAAGACCAAGGCTCTGTCTATGAGGTCACCACAAGTCAGAAACAAGTTTCCGGCGGGCTTACGAGACCCCATAATACATTTTAAGGACCCATTTGGCAGATTTCGTAACTCGTTATAATGGCCAGGGGTATTTTTGATGGCCTTGCGTTGAATATTACCTGCTGTGGCACCCCTTACAATGCCTTGTAAGGGCTTGTAATGCCCTCTGAAGGCAACTAACGTTTCCCCTTCCGTCCCGACTCGCTCCTCTCAATAGCATCCCAAACCTGCACTTCAGCTTCAGAACAGCCAGCCTACGTGCGGGCGTTGAGTGCTGACAGCCTGAAGATGAGCAAAGTTCTACAGAAAACGTGTTTAATTATGCTTCATAGGCGGTTGTAGTCGTCTATTTGGCAACGGCTCCCATTCCTAACAAAGCCACACATACACCCATCGTCATGGACTACACTGCTAATCGGGATAAACCTGAACCTAGCATGCGTAATCATACCTTTATGGGATCTGTGCGAACCCTAGTACTATCAAAATATATACATTTACCAAAGGATTTCCGTCAATGTTGTAATGGCAGCATGAAGCAAACCATAAAAGGATATTGGTAGCAAAGGTCAAGCAGATATTGGGATCCTCTCTGATGAGTATGGTGTCAGGGACGGTCCACTATCATGTACTAACATATTACAAACCATCATAGCCTAACATTGCGACGGGGTCAAATGCTGAGGTCTGGTTGGCCTCACACCTATGTTGTGCATTTGCAATACAGTCACAGTGTTATCATATTACTATATTTACTCTAACACCGGTGCTTCAAAGCATGATTGGGCAGAACGAGGGCGAGCAAATATGTTGATTGATCTAATTTACAAACAACAAATATAACTAGATGAAACACGCTACAAGTACGGAGGGACAGTAAAAATAAGCTGAAAATCATCCCATATACTTGTGCAAATCTCATCCAGGATGTCCTGGTTGAGAGGGCTATCAGCTGGTATAGTCAGGTTGTCCACCGTCCAAGACTCGATAAATTTCCCTTCCAAACTGATCTTAGGGTTCCAGTTAGGCCAGGGCCCCCGAGGAAAGTCTGGATTGGCGGCAATGAATGCCATCCAGAATGTGTTACAGCCCAAGCCCACTCAGGCGCTCTAACGTCCCGAATGGTGTCAACCAGCCAACTTTCCACCTGTCTGGCAAGCATAGACCAGCTGGCCTCAGACAAGGGATTGAAAGATGGCGGAAGTGGCAAGAAGGGTATCTGCATGAATATAAGGTTCAGTGTGTTAGCGCTGTGCATGCTTCGAGACTCACCATGAGCTGTGGGACAGACTGCGACTCGAAATTTGAAACCAATTCTGTCCAGGAAATATGGCAAATTACAGGCACCACCTGCCCTCCAAATTCTCGCGGTAATAGAATTGTGACCTGTAGTGGCTAGTAGACAAGGTGAATGGTGTCAAGGAATCTGAATTAAAAGAGTACTTACAATGGTACCAAAATTCGACTGTGCAGACTGCACTGTACTTCCTTGGAAAGATATGGAGAGGGAAATGGGTGTGAAGCCAATGCCTTCATTGGCTGGGAGAGGTGAGGTGTGGATGATGCTGGTGACGACAGACATGCGTCCGTGTGGTAAGAGTTGTTCTATTGACGATGTTTTGTATAAGGTCGTTGATTGAAGTGTGTTGATTGAAGTGTGTTGATTGATCAAAGACAAGGTAGTATTCCCATGGATGACGTCTTGAAGGTTCTCCTATCAATCAAGCTTAATGAAACATGTTTGCAGCGTGTTGCCTGTTTTTTTCAACTCTTGCCTTTGCTTTGAGTGCTTTGAAACATTGCCCCACCATGGCCAGGACAGGTTATCAAAGGTCAATTCCCTTTGATCCCCAAAGTACGAATTCTTTTTATGCCAGCAACAGACTTACAGTGATATTGATATTCCATAGTATTTTCATTACAGAAACTCGGCATCCGTGTGGTATGCAAGATCTGCCTGCAGCGTAATGGGAAGTGGCGAGATATGAAGACCTGTCATGTTGCTGAACACTGCACTACCAAAATTCACAAAGACAGCCTTATCCTCAGTTTGCGCACTCAGGAGAAGAAAATTTGTTCACTGCCTGCCCAGTCACCGTCACCTCCCATCACTCCCGCTGCTCATTCCCGCTTGGACTACGATATTCCACCACCGGAAGACCCAGAGAGACCAATAACACCTTCCTCCCCTTTGGTGATGAGTACGGAGGATGATGACAGTGGCCATGACCATGAACTTGAATTACCACAACTGTGGGATCCATCAACACAAATGTTTGCGCTTGAGGAACCCGACCTTTACAGTGAACTTATTGCTGCTCGAAACTGGGGTGACGCACTCTTTACGTGCTCTCTTCAGCCACTTGCAGATGAACTTGGACTTGACGATGACGACATGCTGGACCCTCCTCCTGACGATAACGAATTTGGACTGTTCTTGGAGGATGAAGGTATGTAGATACTGTGTATGTCATGCGAGAAATAACTAAGAGCCAGTTCGTCAACGAGATGTTGACGAACATTTGGCTCTAACATGCGCGAAGGTTGTCGGCTTGGGCCGTCCCGAGGGTCGGAACTTGAAATTTGAACCTTGCTTCACCTTTCACCTATACATTTTATCATCATGAATTCGTATCCCTTTGACGATCAATGTCGTAAACAAATCTGTGCTTGGGCGGTCACTATTACTGCCATCTGTGCCCATTATACAACTGTTCTCATGGCCCAACCAGCTCAGGCTACCAACAAGGCGCAATGGAATGACCTCGAGATTAATGCACTACTCGACTACCTGATCATACATCGTGCAGAGGGTGGTGATGGAGGGAATTTTCCACAGGAAACTTTCAACAAAGGGGCAGCTTTCCTGAATGCTGATGAAAAACTTGAATCAGTGGGACCGCTGAAGACTGGGAAGAAGGTGAGGACTAAGTGGACGACGGTAATATGTTATCTTGATCTTAATCTATCACAAACTGATGGTTGTTTTTAGCTCAAAAAAACATTCTGTGGCATTGAGACATACCGCAACCAATTAGGTTGTCACTGGGACAACAACACAGGAGCATCAATCGAAGGTACAGATGCGGGAGTTGTGTGGAAGGCCTATGTTGATCAGCAGGTAAGCTATCATGATTGTACGTGTCTTGTATACAGGGACTGATCACAATAGTGTCATGCGTCGGTGCGTCCCTTCCAGAACAAGGGCTGGGTGTTCTACGACAAGATGCTGGAGATCTTAGGGACAAACAGCAGCGCTCGTGGAAGGCATGCCTTCCACCCTGCCTCTGCAGGTCCACCCCCCACCTCATCAGCCAACGCACTCAAAGCCGAAGAAACAGGGCATATTATTCCAACAGCTGCCAGCATGGGTCCCATTGGGGACACTGTCAGCGCTGCCCCACATGCAAGTGATAACGTCATATTCCCATCTAGCGCCATCATCCATGAACCTCTTCTTTCCGCTGTTACTACAACCTCTCAGTCCTCCAGCAACAAGCGCTTGCGCACCGACACTTTTCTACTTGACTCTACTGACTCAACATCTTACGCCTCCACGGCTGCTCCAACCAATTACTCTGACAGTCCCCAACTATCATCCCTCCCGCTTTCCTCGACGCTGGTGTCATCTGCACAACCTGCCATAAAGAAGGCCCGTGCATCCAGACACAGTGGTCAGGAACTCATGAGCAGTGCCGCCAGGGCAGCCAAGATCACCCCTGCAGCCGCTGTCATGGGTATGCAGGGTGCAATCAACCGCCTGACTGATGTTCTCGAGAAATCATTGACTACCCCATCCGCATCTTCTGCGCCATCGCTCAATGCCAGCACAAACACCATGACCCGTGCCTTGGAGATTATGCATATCCAAGATGGACATCTGTCGGTCACGGAGAGAGCAACATTGATGCAGATCTTCGGCTGTCAGGGAAATGAGAATGCTCTTGCTGCTTACATTTCACTTGATGGGGACTTTGAGACACGTTCTCAATATATCACCTTGCTCATGGTGAAGCCATAGATATCATGTACCGCTCGTGTTGTATTTAACTTGTCTCATCCTCATAACACCATGTAGCTCCTATGTCATGTACCGCTCTCATACCACTCTCGTATCATGTTGCTCGTATCATGTTGCTCGTATCGTGTTGCTCGTATCATGTTGCTCGTATCAATGCAATCAATTTCGCACAAGTGCCAGTTACATGTACTCAACATTGTCTATTCTAGAACCAACCCAATCCATCCTCCTCATCCTCCGATAAAGCCTGGTCTGATAGATCGTCGTCTGAATCACCTTCAAGAATACTTCTTTCTTGCAAAACTCACTGATAGTCTAACCACATCTGTTCTGCAATGCGATCGCGAGATACATGAACGTCTGCATCAGCAGGTTCATGGTCATCTGCTACTGTCGGTTGCTCCCAGTCTCCAGTGCACCCATCACCAAGGTCGTTGTCTGCATCAACAGGAATGGGGCCTTCAGTAGGGTCATGGAAACAGATAAAGTTATGTATGCTGCACAAAGTGGCGGGGATCTGTGCTTGAACCTCCATAGCGTACGACAGCGATAGAAGGAGAATGCGGAAGCGCCGTTTCAAGACGCCAAAGATTTGTTCGATGACATTGTGTGCGGACGCATGACGCAAGTTGAATAGTTCTTTTTCGTTAGCTGGTCTGTAGGCAAAAATTAGTATGCTCTGGCAGCTGAAAAAAGAAATGTTGCTCACCTTACGCTCGCACGGCCCCATTCCGCAAGGTGGTAGCGGACACCACGATATGGTACAAGTAACTCAGGCCGTAGAGGAAAGCCAGCATCGGCAAGAAAGTATTTTCCTGGAGGTATGCGAAGGTCATGAGCACGGGCATCCTCATAGATGTGGGCATCTGTTGCCGACCCTTCCCAGCCAGTAAGTGCATATGTAAAGTTCATCCCGAAGTCACAGGCAAAAAGGCAATTTTGAGATACAAATCCCTTGCGATTATGATAAGGCCCATGTTCAAACGCATGAGGCGATGCGTGAATATGGCTTCCGTCGATGGCCCCGATGGTATCTTTGAAAAACGGCCAGAACTTGGGGTTCTGGCGAATTTTGCATGGAATAGATGCATCCGGCAAGCGAACATATTTTGAATAGAAGGGGGGGGATGAAAAGATAACAAGCATCCTGCGAGAACTATTAACTGGTCACCCCGAGCGAATACAATGCGAGCTTGGCATACACACGCATGTCTTCGCGGAGCTTATCTCGGAGATTCGTACCCTTGGGCACACAGACTCCAAGTTCGTCTCGCTAGAGGAACAGCTAGCAATTTTTCTCTACACAGTAGTCACGGGCTTACCTATCAGACACACTGGTGAAAGATTTCAACGCTCAAATGAGACTATATCTCGGTGAGGGTGATATTTTTAATTGTGCGCTATATCTCATTGTACATAGTTATTTTCGCAGGATGCTTGTTATCTTTTCATCCCCCCCCTTCTATTCAAAATATGTTCGCTTGCCGGATGCATCTATTCCATGCAAAATTCGCCAGAACCCCAAGTTCTGGCCGTTTTTCAAAGATACCATCGGGGGCCATCGACGGAAGCCATATTCACGCATCGCCTCATGCGTTTGAACATGGGCCTTATCATAATCGCAAGGGATTTGTATCTCAAAATTGCCTTTTTGCCTGTGACTTCGGGATGAACTTTACATATGCACTTACTGGCTGGGAAGGGTCGGCAACAGATGCCCACATCTATGAGGATGCCCGTGCTCATGACCTTCGCATACCTCCAGGAAAATACTTTCTTGCCGATGCTGGCTTTCCTCTACGGCCTGAGTTACTTGTACCATATCGTGGTGTCCGCTACCACCTTGCGGAATGGGGCCGTGCGAGCGTAAGGTGAGCAACATTTCTTTTTTCAGCTGCCAGAGCATACTAATTTTTGCCTACAGACCAGCTAACGAAAAAGAACTATTCAACTTGCGTCATGCGTCCGCACACAATGTCATCGAACAAATCTTTGGCGTCTTGAAACGGCGCTTCCGCATTCTCCTTCTATCGCTGTCGTACGCTATGGAGGTTCAAGCACAGATCCCCGCCACTTTGTGCAGCATACATAACTTTATCTGTTTCCATGACCCTACTGAAGGCCCCATTCCTGTTGATGCAGACAACGACCTTGGTGATGGGTGCACTGGAGACTGGGAGCAACCGACAGTAGCAGATGACCATGAACCTGCTGATGCAGACGTTCATGTATCTCGCGATCGCATTGCAGAACAGATGTGGTTAGACTATCAGTGAGTTTTGCAAGAAAGAAGTATTCTTGAAGGTGATTCAGACGACGATCTATCAGACCAGGCTTTATCGGAGGATGAGGAGGATGGATTGGGTTGGTTCTAGAATAGACAATGTTGAGTACATGTAACTGGCACTTGTGCGAAATTGATTGCATTGATACGAGCAACATGATACGAGCAACACGATACGAGCAACATGATACGAGCAACATGATACGAGAGTGGTATGAGAGCGGTACATGACATAGGAGCTACATGGTGTTATGAGGATGAGACAAGTTAAATACAACACGAGCGGTACATGATATCTATGGCTTCACCATGAGCAAGGTGATATATTGAGAACGTGTCTCAAAGTCCCCATCAAGTGAAATGTAAGCAGCAAGAGCATTCTCATTTCCCTGACAGCCGAAGATCTGCATCAATGTTGCTCTCTCCGTGACCGACAGATGTCCATCTTGGATATGCATAATCTCCAAGGCACGGGTCATGGTGTTTGTGCTGGCATTGAGCGATGGCGCAGAAGATGCGGATGGGGTAGTCAATGATTTCTCGAGAACATCAGTCAGGCAGTTGATTGCACCCTGCATACCCATGACAGCGGCTGCAGGGGTGATCTTGGCTGCCCTGGTGGCACTGCTCATGAGTTCCTGACCACTGTGTCTGGATGCACGGGCCTTCTTTATGGCGGGTTGTGCAGATGACACCAGCGTTGAGGAAAGCGGCAGGGATGATAGTTGGGGACTGTCAGAGTAATTGGTTGGAGCAGCCGTGGAGGCGTAAGATGTTGAGTCAGTAGAGTCAAGTAGAAAAGTGTCGGTGCGCAAGCGCTTGTTGCTGGAGGACTGAGAGGTTGTAGTAACAGCGGAAAGAAGAGGTTCATGGATGATGGCGCTAGGTGGGAATATGACGTTATCACTTGCATGTGGGGCGGCGCTGACAGTGTCTCCAATGGGACCCATGCTGGCAGCTGTTGGAATAATATGCCCTGTTTCTTCGGCTTTGAGTGCATTGGCTGATGAGGTGGGGGGTGGACCTGCAGAGGCAGGGTGGAAGGAATGCCTTCCACGAGCGCTGCTGTTTGTCCCTAAGATCTCCAGCATCTTGTCATAGAACACCCAGCCCTTGTTCCAGAAGGGACGCACCGACGCATGACACTATTGTGATCAGTCCCTGTATACAAGACACGTACAATCATGATAGCTTACCTGCTGATCAACATAGGCCTTCCACACAACTCCCGCATCTGTACCTTCGATTGATGCTCCTGTGTTGTTGTCCCAGTGACAACCTGATTGGTTGCGGTATGTCTCAATGCCACAGAATGTTTTTTTGAGCTAAAAACAACCATCAGTTTGTGATAGATTAAGATCAAGATAACATATTACCGTCGTCCACTTAGTCCTCACCTTCTTCCCAGTCTTCAGCAGTCCCACTGATTCAAGTTTTTCATCAGCATTCAGGAAAGCTGCCCCTTTGTTGAAAGTTTCCTGTGGAAAATTCCCTCCATCACCACCCTCTGCACGATGTATGATCAGGTAGTCGAGTAGTGCGTTAATCTCAAGGTCATTCCATTGCACCTTGTTGGTAGCCTGAGCTGGTTGGGCCATGAGAACAGTTGTATAATGGGCACAGATGGCAGTAATAGTGACCGCCCAAGCACAGATTTGTTTACGACGTTGATCGTCAAAGGGATACAAATTCATGATGATAAAATGTATAGGTGAAAGGTGAAGCAAGGTTCAAATTTCAAGTTCCGACCCTCGGGACGGCCCAAGCCGACAACCTTCGCGCATGTTAGAGCCAAATGTTCGTCAACATCTCGTTGACGAACTGGCTCTAAGCTTACATCCTTGTCGCAAGCCGCAATGGTATCACGCCCTGTGATTTGGTATTCTGACTCTATGAATACTTACTGACCCGAATTGTGATCCCATGTGATTTAATGGTCTCTTGAGACTCGCCAAGATGACATCCAATTCATTGACAATTAAATTTCAGCCTCTACGGCAAGCTTCAATGTCGACATCCGCCTATTCGTCTTACCTCAAGTCCCAGAAGGTAGATTTTCTAGCTGATCATGATAATGGGGATGGATGGACGGTAGTAAGGAGGCAGCTACATTTTTAATTCCTCATTCCTTTTTGGTGGGAGTCGCCGGAGTATCAGATGGCCAACCGATTACACAACTCCCTTCCTTTCAGTCTCTATCCGCGACGTTGAGAGAGGAGAAATTAGCTGTATCCCATCTCAGCACACGGGACTCGCTGCGGAGAGACTACAACGAGTATTCATTCAGAGCGCCTGCATCCGATGATGCAACACAATATTCAAACGTGATACAAGCGGGTCTTGCCACCATCCCACTTTGTCTCTCCGCTTTTTTTGTATGCATCAGAAAATTCCACGAAGGAAATCGAAGATTGGCTCGCCGAAAGAGATCTTAGTGTTCTCGGCGTGCTTACTACTTTTCGGAACAAGAATGACAAAGGAAGGAGGGAGCAACTTTGGGTGATTAAAGCTGCGGATGAAGCCGTCGCAGCGAAACTTTGGTCAGGCCTCGAATCAAGCGAAGAGCTCGGGCTGGAGAGGTTTTCTTTCTCAAAGTTCATTGGCAACACCGACACGGCCGAGGAATCTGAGGTCGACGATGCTAAAGAAGTCGCGACCGATGAAGCGTTCGGGGAGTCGTGTATCGCGAGGGCGTACAAGCAAGGCGTCAAGAGTGCGTCGAGGAAGCAGATCGCCCCCATTCTGCGGAGAGTTATGGAAGGGTCATGAGGTGATTGCCTGAAACTGTTTGAGACTTACTCATATTACGATGCATATTACACAGGATGTACCCACACGGTGTGTTAACGATTATTGGATCGGGTCATCGTCCTGGCATTTGTTGATTAGCTGCATCTAACATCCTGTCTACGCTTCTTGGGCGCTACACCTACCGATATATACATAAGTACTGCGGTATGATTGTACTCTGCTATCGGTCTGGACGTAGAGGTGTTACAGTGTGTCAAGGTATGAATGAAAATATTGTCAGAAAGTCCTGTGCTACGAAATGCATACAGCTACAATATCTCTAGCGTCCTGACGTCCATCATGTCGCGAACAGCAGCCACATCTCTGACCCGTGCGATGATATTCTTGTCCGAGGCAATTCTCTTATACTCCCCACCATACTGCGCTAGCAACAGTGCGCCAAAAGGCTGTCCAATGCGAACGATCAACCTCAATGCTCGCGAGTGAGATTCTGAATTTTGGTACTTCCCACCACGCTGCTGCAGTGGCAGAAGTGCACCAAAAGGTTGTCCAAGGCGATTGATGAACCTCGACGGTCGCGACTGAGACACTGGATCAATTGGAGAACCGCCCATCGAATGATCTGAAAGAGACCAGGGCATAGACAAAGCCGCCACGGACTTATCGTCGGGAAAGTCGGGCAGCTCGAGGTCAGAACGATTCCACGGACGGACTAGTAGGAATGTCTGTTGCGTGGGCCTCGCCGGCGAGAATTGAACCAGCCTGGCTTCCGTGGTGATCAACAAGTCTTGAAGCCCGTCTGCCTTAACATAATAAGTGAAAGATGTCTCCTGGCCTTGACCTTGACCACGGCTCCGTCTGACTTCTGTGATAGGAAATGTGATGCAAGGCAGTTGCAACCTGCAGTTTGCAAAACGAGGAGGACCCAGGCTGTCAAGCCTGGTATGCAGTGTCAAAGCCAGCTTCGCAACAGCGGCATTTTGCAGCTCTGCGACGGACATCTGTATCTGACCTTCAGACAGGAATGGTGACGTGCATGGCAGAAGTTGTATGAGGATATGTCAGCTGGCAGACAGCTATTGAACTGGGATGATGTTCCAGCCCAGTCCAGGGCTGTAATGTCGCCCGACCGAGCAACAATTTCCTGCAAGAGTCGACCCGAGTGCATTTTGCTTCGTCTCGCCGTAGATGACAGGCAGGTGGACGCCGAAAAATGCCAAACAGTGAATATGCGATGTCTCCTGCAGCGTAGTGGCGCGCGTCGATGCCCATTGCAGTTTTCTCTCGCGCGCCTGTCATCCCTGGACGGAAGGCGACAAGTGCCTGTGCATTTATACCTGTTGAATCTTCCAACTCCTTCATTATAGCGACAGATTCTTTGTGATTGGGAGAGCGATCGTTGAGATATAGAGTCCAGTCATTTCGGTAGAAGAGAATGACATCTGGAGCGAGGAACTCCTGAACTGTCCATCCTCGTGTGTTCCAAGCGCTGTTTGCTAGCGCACCAAATGTCGATGAAGGTGAGACATCCGATAAGTAGACGATGGTGAGCGCTGATTCACGATACCAGACGAACATAGAGTTGACGGATCGTTGGAGCTCAACGTTATTGCTCTGGTCGATGCAGCATGTATCACTCCATGCCCAGTGGTGCCCAGCATCACGAGCAAGTTTGCAGAATGTCTGCAACTTGACCATGGTTCCGACTGCATCTAAATCATAGATGACCTTGTCCTGGACGTCGTGCAGCGCTGGTTCCTCGGCTCCCCATCTATGCGACAACATCACCCAACTGAAGTACTTCGCAACAGCTTCTTGAATTGGCTTTGTTTCCAGGGGCGCACACGTCACCGACAAAGGCAGAATCTCCTTGTACTCTGTGCTTTCCATGAAGGCTTTGATCTGTGCCTCTCGATTGCATATGCGCCCAGTGGACGTATTGAGTAGACGAAGTGGGGCTTTTTCAAGGCGAGCGTCAACAGCTTGCCGAATGCTGTCTTCCACGTCAGATGGACTGACATACTGCTCACGCAACTCTGCAGAAAACATTTATGATCTTGACTTTGACGCACGAGGGATTCAGGCTTACTTCGTATTTGCACGTCGGGTGCATCATCTGACTTCAAGAGCATGGTTTTGAAGGCCTCGATTGCATCATCATAGCGGTGTGCGCCGTGAAGCGCTGCATGCTTCAGTTCGTACCCCAGGAAGGAAGAAGGATCGAGTCCGATGACCTGTGTATTGCTCGTATCAGAACGATTGCTAGACAAATGATGGATATCATCCGCACCTTTTCCGCGTCGTGAAGTGCCTCCACATAGAGGTTTCGTTCTAAATTTGCCTTACTGCGGTGTGCAAAGAGGGACTCGCGTGAGGAGTCCAGCGCGATCGCTGCCGAATACAGGTCAATAACTTTCTCATGATTGCCTGCAGCCACAGAGTTGTCTCCTTTTGCGACACAGCGCGCAATGCAACTTCTCTTGAAGGCTAAACAACCGGAGACTAAGTTGATATTCAGGTCATCTACGCCCCAAAGGCACTCACCAGTAGACCATTTGAGGTAGTTGTCCTTGGCATCCTCGTGAATGATGCGCATCATGTATTGGTGAGATTCAACGGCTTCGATCAGGCGATCGGCACGGAGGAATGCTTCGCACCGTGTTTGATTGACAGTTTGCCATAAGGAATCCAAGTTCCAGCCGAAGAGCTGTCCAGCACACATCATAAATCAGTGAATATGTGTTATGTGGCCTCGTAGTGACGCACGACAGTAAATATCTTTAATCTAGGTTCAAAAAGTGCTCCGCGAGAGTCCAAGTCAGTTACACAGGGAATACATTCGCTGAGTCGATTAGCAGCTTCGCTGTACTGCCCGTCCTCGAAAGCAATGATGGCAAGCTGCACATATAGATACAACTGACAAGTGTATTCAAGAGTAAGAAAACTTGTAAGGTCTGACTCGGACACAAAGCTCACGTTGACGATTCTCCACGAAAGTGTATCTGAGTGCTGGCAAGTGGTGCCGAGGACTTGAACTCGCCGCCTTGCCTCATCGTGGTGATTGGCATTGAAAAGTGCAACAGCCTGGATAAAATGTCATCGGAGTCTTAGTATGACCAGACTGACTATGAAAATGGTGGCGAGGGTACCTTGATCAATAGTAAAAGGTCGACGGTAATCGGATGACGATCCGAATATACGCAAGCAAGATCAAAAGCTTCCATCGCGTCTAAGAGCTTCTCGCTGCCGCAGAGGGCGATGGCCTTGGAAATATAGCCGAATAACGAGGGTTGGATTGCAATGGACTGTGTCGTCAAGCAGAGTCAATGTTAACAGCATCATGATATGCAGAGGGTCTGACCATTTCTGAGTCTTGAAGCGCCTTGTCCCACCGGGAGTTTCGCGCCCTTACAACTGATCGAATGGCATATGAGCCGTGGTTGTTGTCATCTGCGTTGATTTCTTGGGTCAGGAGATTTTCAGCGGTATGCAGGGCCCCAGTAATGCATGCATTGCGGACCGTCGTGTTTATAGTAGGGATCTACAGGAAGCCAGCTTTGTGATAAGTAAGTGCATCGAAGGCAGATGGCTCACGTCAAATAATGAGTGGATCTTGTCACCACCAGACCCTTGATGACTTTGCGAAGAATGTTTACTTGCAGTATCATTATTTCCAGAGAGCTCGTCGTTGGTGTCGTCACTGCGCGGCTGTGTTGCCACCGAGAATGATGTGAATGGATTGAGGAGCAGGAAAATAATGGGTGAGAGGGTACCTGTGTGTCACTGAGAGTAAGGAGTAGCCGTCGCTGTGCTTCTTTATAGTCATTTATCCTTTCCCACACCTCAACCATCTCCTTAATAGACCAGAGCCGACCCTTCCCATCGCCGCCTCCAGTCACGAGCAGTTTTCCATTGGGAGAGATTGTGACGCAGTAAACCGGGTTGGTATGGTCGAGTGACTGTCCTATGTGCTGGTGTGTCTTTGTGCTCCACAGCCGCACAGTGCTGTCGGACGAGGCAGTGGCAATGAAGGAGCCATCAGCAGAGATGGCGAGGGAGAAGATGGGGTCAGTGTGACCGGTGCAAGGTTGACCGATCTGGCGTCCATTCGACGCATGCCAGAACTTGACTGTTTTGTCGTTTGATGCAGAGACAAGTTGCTGGCCGTCAGGCGACCACACAACACTTCGAACCCAATCGTGGTGAGCGTCGATCTCGAGAAGAAGCTCGGCGTTATCGGTGCGCCAAACCCGGATTGTATGGTCCAATGATCCAGTGGCTAATTTGAGCCCATCTGGGCTGAATGCAACACTCAACACCTGATGGCAATGACCTTCAAGTGTTGTGAGGACTGCGCCAGTCTCCGCATTCCATACAACAACTGTTTTGTCCTCCGACCCGCTTGCGAGTCTCTTGCCATCGGGAGAGAAGCACACGGAATACACCGAGTATGTATGCTTCACCAGCGGATCCAATACCATCTGCTTGCTGTCGACGTCCCAGATGATGATGGTTTTATCCAATCCACCGCTCGCAATTCGCCTATCGTCCGGTGATACTGCGACTGAGAACACCGAGTCCTTGTGTCCCTCAAATGGCCCTCCTACCAAGTCTCCTTTCTCCACGTCCCAAATTCGCAGGGTTCTATCAAATGAACCAGTAACGACTCGTCGGCAATCTTTGAAGAACGCAGATGCGCTCACTCCCCGTGTGTGCCCTTCCATCATCCGTGTTGGCGTTAGTTGCCCTCGCGTTGTCTGCGCCGACGCCGACTGCCCTCTGAAAGTGAGATTCGCATCGCTTGCTGCATCAGGCACCCCTGACATCTCGCGTTGACCTAGGCAGAGAGATGGACGTCAGTAGCATTTGAAGTTGACGAGGGCCATACGTTTGGGATATCGTTCCGTCGTGGATCTTGTGTGTGGTGAGTAGTGTTGACCTTCTGCCCATAACCCAATGCGTTTATCCACGGTTCTTATTGGCTCCTTACCAGGCGGCTACGGCGTGGATTCATTTAGAGCCAGTTCGGTAACCGCTATGTGAGCAAAATGTTCAGGGCTGCTCAATTCTAAAATGTTGTTGTCAATGTCGACTTGACCTTACGGTCACTCTTTCGTAAGTTACCTACGCGGACCCTTTCCATTGCCTAATGGGTCCACAGTCGCGTCGGCTAAACCTTCGCATGAGAGAAATTCTAATCCTTGTCAGAGCATGCTCGTCCTACTAGCTAATCCTTGTTGTAGCTACCTAAATATTATGTATGTAGTCATCCTAATCCTTGTTGTAGCTACCTAATCCTTATGATGTGTAGCTAGTTTTCATGATGCTCTGACAAGTTTTTTTGTTTGCATCTGCTCTCGCCTCATTCCTGCATGCTTGCACACATTTGCACCTGTCTCCATGTGTTTTCTGGCCCAGAAAACACATGGAGATACATCTGTAACTGTCCCTGCTTGTCTGCACTCGTTTGCACTTGCCTCCACTGTCCTGCACACATTTGCGCCTGGCAATTGTGTGTTCATTCATCCCGGATTCATTTGCATTCGTTCATGCTCGTTCATGCAATCTTGGTGTCTTTTTTCACTTATCTATGGGTGTACATCACTGAACAAGTATGTATGTATTAGTGCTTGTGTACCTTTACTTTTTGGTGCTTCCTCTGACTTTGACTCCCTCATTGACAATGACACAGTGTAGCTACCTTATACCTTTTCATATACTAGCTAGTGTTCTAAACTGAAAAAAAACAGTTTACATGAAAATGTTTAGGTAGCTACAAGGATTAGCTAGTAGGACAAGCATACTGCCAGTGACAAGGATTAGAATTTCTCTCATGCGAAGGTTTAGCCAATGCGGCTGTGGACCCATTAGGCAATGGAAAGGGTCCATGTAGGTAACTTACGAGAGAGTGACCATAAGGTCAAGTCGACATTGACAACAACATTTTAGAATTGAGCAGCCCTTTCAAAATTCAGAATTGTGTTGTGGCGCAAGAATGTGGGGATGTAAATGGAGTCTGAATACAATTGGTAAGATTACCATTATCAATCTCCAGCAGTATACAATAGTTTGACGACTTGCTCGATTGCCTAGCACTACAAGTAGTTAATATCATGGATCCCAATGGGCCTGTGCATATATGGCCCACTGCTCAGCCCCTTCTCAGCCCTGTGTTTGCTAACCCCCTGACACATACTGCAGTCACTTTACCCTTGATTAATACATACAGCCGAGGTTGAAAAATCCCTGTTCTACACAGGCCACCCCATGTGGGCCCATCAATATATTGTTGTGTTAAATACAGGTGGGCCCATAGTATGTAATGTAGTAGATAAGTGTAGACTTTTCTATTGACTTTGGTAGGTAGTGTATGGTAGGTAGTGTATGAAATATGTACCTGATACCAACAGGTGGACTGATCTCAAGTGTGTATCTGATACCAACAGGTGGGCCGGTCAAAGTGTGTATGTGATACCAACAGTGGACACATGGTATGTAGTGTAGTAGATAAGTGTAGACTTTTCTATTGACTTGGGTAGGTAGTGTATGGTAGGTAGTGTATGAAGTATGTACCTGATATGAACAGGTGGGCTGAGTGGGCAGTGATACTGATGTATACAGATGGGCCGAGATTCTAATCATATAGAAGGATCATGGACACTGCTCGGTCAATGGGTTGGTGGTCATCGACTAGCTTCCATAATATACATGCCAGGACCACCTTGGTCAAAAGACACTCGGTCAAATATGATGGATAAGGGATTGCCAGGATCTGATGTAGGCAGCCACATTGCAGTAGAAAAAGGGCCACCGAGTGTTTGTGTGAATGGAATGTATACAATCAGTCAAGGAATACATGGCCAAGTGATATACAATGGTTTTGCTGAGATCCTATGGAAGTAGGTAGGGAAATATCAGACTCCATGCCACTGGTCATATACATAATGCTGACTGGTAGCAAAAAATATCAGAGAATTGTACAAGTTGGTGAAGTTTTGATTGTGCAGAATCACATCAGCGTAGAACAGGCGATCGGTCACATGGAGTATAATTTGGTTGCACCAAATGCAAAGAATGACTGAGATATATGGTGGCAACATGGTGTGCGGTCACATGGAGTATAAATCAGTCAATTGTCCAACCGAGATAAATTGTGCTGACATGTTGTCGGTACTTGTATCACACAAAAGAGAGGCAATATACATGGAGTAAACTCCCAAACAATTTGATTTGAATGAAATGCTAATATACAAGGGTAATTCGCCGACCGACTCAAGTTCTATGTACAATTATATATTCTACCAAATGATCAGGGGAGAGAGTGTGCAGCAGAAGCAGGTGATGGTACAGTATTTGAAGGACCAGCGGGTGCTGACACCGAGGACACTTGTCCAGACATGAATGTGGTGCCCTGCATATCAGGACAACCGAAAGGGCGAGACACCGAGGGTTTGCCGACTCCAACCGACATAGGGAGAGGACCAACTGAAGGGCCAAACACACCATTCAAGTACCTATAGCCCATTGCGGTGGCTGTGGAAGCATTGGCAGGGCTGATGACTGGGGCTGGGAAGGATGGATTGGGGATGACGTGGTCCTGCCAAAGCTTTTCCACCAGGCAGACGAGCCCATTAACCAGTGTAATGGTGGCGCCAACATCAAACTGCATGGACGAAAGCTCTGCACGCATTGAGGAGATGTGGGTGTTGAAGTCCTGTTCCATCGCGTCGACCCTGGCAAGTGCATTCTGGTTGGCCAACTGCATGGCAGCGACCTGAGCGGTAAGGGCAAGCATGCGTTTGTGGATGGTGCTGACAGTTGGTAGCAAAGATGCTGGAGGAAGGGGAACGGTGGTGGCCGGAGGAGTTGGTATGCCATTGGAGTGTGGCTCTGCCCAATGATCAGCAGGGAAGTCGTCGGCAGAAGCGATGACTTGAGGCTCATTGACCACCATCTTCTCATCCACTGGCACCTTGGTCTCGACGTCAGTGTGCTGCTCGGCATTAGCATTTGGCTTGATGTCGGCTTCATCTAAAAACATGGGTTAAAGGACATGAGGACAAAAGAACAAATGACTTACCAGTCTCCTTGACAGCTTCCTGTTCAGGCTCAGGGGTGGGAGTTAGAGGATGTGCACAAAAGGTCGCTCTGGTTGTCCTGGAGGACACCTTTGACTTGGAAGCCAGGGCAGCCTTGGACCTTGGGTGTGGCATAGAGGCCTGCTGAGCCATCAGAGGAGCATCAGAATCGACCGACACCGGTCGCTCACACCGCACCTTCATGGTGTGGCACTTCTGGCAGGACTTCATGACCTGCCCTCTCCTGCCGATGAGGACACGGCAGGGCTTGTTGACACATCTCTGGCATGGTGGATTGTACTATGAGACAGTTAGTTGCTTGGCAGGCTGCAGAAGATAAAGACTTATCATCTCAGCATCGGCCTTAGCGAGTTGACGCCCTCTAACAGGCTCGGCAACTTCCTTGGCCTTCTGCTTTCCTTTGCCCTTGGCCAGTGGGCGACCAATGGGGTCTTCGGCATCCTTCTGAGAATGGTTGAGGGGCGAAAACTGAGAGGCAAAGGTAAATCTCACCTTCTTGATGCCTTTGGTAGTGCCCTGTGCACAAATCAGCAATGGTGTCAAGAGTGACATTACTGCTGTGCTTACCTTTGATTTCGGTGGAGCCACCGGTGCAGGTTCAGCAATCTTTGATGCCTAAGGTGATGTCAGCACCTGCTTGCAAACAATATGAAGAGACACATACCTTTTTCACAACAATGGCGCCTCCTGGCTGCCGGTCCTCATCCTCGGTGTTGGAGACGACGGCTTTCGACAAGGGCTTCAACACCTTGCATTTCTTCCTCCCCAACTCAGCTCCCGGGCTATCCTCTCGGGGTCTCCTTGTCCCGCGGTCAGGTGGTTTGCCCTTGTCGGTCTTCTGGTGACCAGAGAGGGGGAGTGAATTGATTGGAGGGACCAACATGACCTCAGCAGCTGGTGCTGGAGCGACTTGAGGTGCAGGCTTGCTTGCTTGTAGGGTGGGGGGAGTATTGAGGTTTCACTGTCAATCCAATTTGTGCTGACTCACCATATCTAATGGTCTTGGGGAAGAAGGGGTGGGTCTCCATATGAGGATCATCGTCCTGCACACAGTCCCACTGTGGCTTGAGACCTTTGTTCATGGTTGCTCTGACCTTGGCTGCTGCAGAGAGCAGGAACAGTGAGATCACCGAGGCATTCCTGCCATGCTGCTGAAGTGCATTTGACTGTGAAGTGTCAGTGAGCATATGAACACAACCGGGATCAGAAGAACTTACCACTAGGTGTGCAATCTTATGAGCTTGGTCTACAGCCACCCGGCCATCTGCTTCCGAGTGTCTTATCCAGCGGAGTGAAGAGCGCAAAGACATATTGGTGATCACCAAAGCCAAGTTGGATTCAACTGAAGACATAGTGAAGTTGTAATGATAAAACGAAAAAAAAATGAAGATGATAGGGTTAGTGTTGACCTAGTTATATAGGGAACAACTCTGTGTGGATGTGGATTGGACTTCACAAAAGTAAAGTTGACAAATGGTGCTTCTGTGGTTGGCAAAATGTGATGCCGGCGGAAATGGCCGACATGTGGAAGCAGCCATGGGACTTATGCATTGTTCACCCAACATGGGGTTCAGTAGTGCACAATCGTCCGCCTCACACCCAACCATACCAACTGCCAGCAAACCATTTTCGAAGTCCATTCCCAGCACTATGGATTCCGAAGAGCATCCAATCGACAAAGCTCAGAGGTTACAGGATGAGCACATCAAAGCTGACCAGAATTACTTTGTCACATGGGACCAGTGGGTGCCACCCAAATTGTGGCTGACTCCATCCCCTCAAAAGGATGGGATTCCTGTGGGTTTCAACACAATTCGCATTCCACCCAAACGACTGACTACATCCCGGACGAAACAACCGAATAAGTCTACTCCCTTGCTCATGCCATCAAGCAAGATACGGGCAGAAAGACTTGCCAAGCAACATTTTGGCCATGAAAGTAAGTTTGCTATTCAATTAACATTTGCTAATGATTGACCACATGTCAGCATTTGACATATGCTGGAGCACCGAGACTGATCAACTGCTGATGGTGGAAGCACCAACGATGACATCATTGGCCGAACCACACTTCAGAGGTCAAAGTAAGCCCTGGATGTGCATGACATTGCCCATTATTGACCAATCCGTTAGCATTTGACATGTGCTGGGACACCGAGGTTGATCTGGTGCTGATTGTGAACGTGGAGACGGCCGGACCTGCAGCTGCAGGGCAATACAATCTTTGTTGGGATGATGAACCACACCCATCAAAGGTGCACTCGCCACCAATAGTGAAGCTGCCAACACTCAAGACTCCGCCTGTTGATGTCGCCATACCTTTGGCAGCCGGTCAATATGACATGTGTTGGGATGACCAACCGTCTCCATCAGCAGTAAGTTATAAAGGTGAGCATCGGTGATCTACATGGCCAACCCACACTGACCATTTTACAGCCAATTTTGACATGTGTTGGGATGATTCCCCCTCGGTCAAAAATGATGACCTTGACATTGGTCCCACGACTGCAGGAGTTGATCAATCGGTCATTGGCTCGGTTGAATCAGGGAGTTCCACAGGAGGTTATAAAGGTGTGTGTTCGGTCATCTACACCACCAACTGATACTGACTATTTTTCAGCCACTTTTGACATGTGCTGGGGAGATCCACCATCAGGGGGAGATAATGACCTTGACAGTGGTCCCACTACTGCACTGGCCATCAACTCGGTCAACTCAAGTTGGTCGAATATATGTATTGAGTCGCAGGTCCTGACCGTCTGATGCAGCTGCTGACACAATTGAATTGCCCGAGAATTAGTCCACCCCAAGCAATATCTTCAAAACTGGCGAGGAATTGCTCCGCCGAGCGAATATGAGGCTGGAAAACATTGACACTGTGATCGGTACGTTGGTGTCCTGCACATCATTAGAGTTGTAATATTGACCTCTACTTGGACAGTAGATGACTAAGGACAAAGCTCAAAAGATATCATAGATGCCCACCGGGATTTGATCTCAGCCTATTGGGATGCGCGTGACTGATTCATCGAAGTCGGCGATGATGTTGTCAAGATTCAGCATCTGATCAACATGCAAGCATCAGATTGATGATCCACTGCATGGACTTCTGATGGCAATGAAGAAAATGGGTGGGGGACATTCCCCAATCACAGTAATTTAGAATACCAAGTACTGACAACCATGTATATACCAATACCAATACCAATGATGATTATCAAATGCCATGTATATACCGACCCTGTTCATGCTGTGCACACCTGGCTGATGAACTACAGACAAATGAGATCGCTGACAACTACACATAGTCAGCATATCTCTTGGGCTTTTGCCGAGGTCTGGTGCCAAGCGAGTTGTCAACCTTGCTCCTGGTGCACTTTGCTGGAGCATTGGAGAGCCGGTCTGCCACCAATCTGGTGACCCTAGTCTTCTTTGGCGACTGATCATGTACCGCCGGTGATGCATCTCTGGTAGCCCTAGTCTTCTTTGGTGCCCGGTCCAGTACCACTGTGGATGCACGAAGATGTTCGAGACCACAACAAGTGGAATGTGGGCCAAATCCCCAAGCATGATGAGCTTGAGGAGACTGATTTCTGGCCCTTGTTTCAGTGCCGTCACAACTTTCATCTTGTGATTCTTCGGTCACCTGTGCAGTGGGCATGGGGGGTCTTCCTGCAGCAGAGGGTTTTCCATCATGGCAGACCTTCCTGACCGAATCTATCATCGGTCGGTCTTCATTTACCAAGTCTATCTGGGGCGAGATGGTGGCCGGCTCAACTCTGGACTGTCTTCCCCAAGCTCTTGGGTGGTGGTCGGTCATTTGATTCTGACTGGTGTCCCACTAGGTCACTGTGGTCGGCATTTGCGCTGTCCCCAC
>JABCPV010000138.1:0-109692 GCA_016584345.1 Suillus ampliporus | reverse complement strand
AGCTTGATGGTGGCTCCGCTTCCGACATTGAGACCTAGAAGTCCGGGATGCTCATATGTGGTGCAAGCTCGGTAAGCAGGCCCACGGAAAATGATGCTTCTGCATGACATGTAGGACTGCAGGGTCTCGGAAAGCGTGGTGAGACACTCCGTCGCCGTTTCAGGTCGCGGGAGATGAGCTAGCGGCTCTATGCGGTGAAGCGGTACTGGTGTGATGACGTAGACGATGACCCTGTCGAACGAAGCTGATTGCCTCTCGTCATGATTGACAGTCTTGATGTTAAGAATGTATGTCAGGACACACCTTTACCTGCGGCTTCAGCGCCCTCTCTCTGAGAATTCGCTCTTTCTTCTGATGCGCCGAATCAGCGGCATTCAGTTGCTTGAGTTCTTCGCTGTCGAGCCAAGCATTTGTACTTTGATGCCGTCGCGAAGACCAGCTTCAGCGATGGTGGGCTCCGGCTCAGAGTCATCCTGTCGAGGCTGTATTTTCTTCCCTTTATAAATGAGTTTCTGCAATGATGACGGAACAGAAGTAAGGGCCTCGAGGCGAGCGTGGATAGCAGAGACGGGGGCGTCGTTCGGGAGGGAGATGGTGTGGGATGTGCCGCGGAAGGTGATGTTCAGCTTGATATCTTCATGGGACATAGTTTCCGTCGGCTATCTGGGGATAGTTACTGGTTAAGTTGTAATCAGGCCTGCATGACCAACCTGACCAATAAGTAAGTTATCAGACCGAGCTGACTAAAAGCGCCGAAGGTGAAGTGGCAGCACATTCCGGTGTCCGATTAGTTTCCGACGCTAACTACTCCCTCGATCGAGATTCGATACGTTAGAACTAGGGCTCCGTGAAAAACTACCCACGGAGTTCGACGAGTTTTTAACTCACCCCCACCCTCGAGGGGTTTTTGACACGAGTTAAAAACTAGTTTTTGACCAGTTTTTGACACACTCAAAAAATACGTTTTTTCAGGTCATTTTGACATTTTTCGCTACGGTAATGCAAATGCCCACTGTACAGGCCCTCCCGGAGGCGTTGGAACTGTGCTATCCTGTAGTTGAGGTGTCCTGCTTGCCCCTTCCACCGGCTTCTCTGATAGTAAGTCCAACAATCAAGGAGCATCAAGATGAGCATCCTCGCTACCCACAAGTACTCTCGTACATCAGGAAAAACCTTTGACTACACGGAGCTACATAGTACGTGTATCAGCTGTACCCCAATGTGTCAAGTCCTCACTACACACACAGCTACATATTCACACGGCTAGCTACATAGTCCTACATAGTCACACAGCTAGCTACATAGCGCTACAGCCACTACTGTAGCAAAAAGCTACAGGCGCTATAGCCTACTACAGACTAATACAGGTGCTGTATAGTACAACAGGAGTAGCATATACAAGCTACAGCTAGCTACACAGTCCTACTACTATAGATCTATACATGCTACAGCTAGCTACATAGTCCTGCTACTATAGATCAATATAAATCACGCTCGAACCCAAAAAAAATGAAATCAATTATATTCAAGGCACAACCATGCATACGCTCGCAGAATCCAGCGGCCTCCTAAAACATTAACATTGACCGTCACCGACTTCTACATCTTGACAATCATCCCCTCGTGCTGCCCGAGTCTCAAGTTCATACTCTCGTATTGCATCATCGAAAATCTCATCTGCGAACCTATCAACAGTCACTCGTGTGCTGATTGGATTGACACCAGCATGGAACCTATCAATCAATATTTATTAGAATCACGATCCACACAAGTACTTAGACACTCACCGGGCGACGTCGAGAAGATTGTTAGAAATTCTACCCAGTAGTTTGTAGGCAGCCGTCCGCTCTTCAAAACGTCGCAAGGACTCGAGGTGCACCGCGTAGACGGGAGAATAAGCGATGGATGCGAATTTAATGTCTTCCCTCACTCCTGTGATCCACTCGTCAATACAACATTCTATCTGTTAGAATTCAGCTGCCACGGCTAATATCAAACGGCTCGATGATACTAACCACTGTGAGTACAAGCGCCATCATCTCCACAGGCAAAGGGTCGAAGTATTCAGCATAGACTATGCCTTCGTCAACACAGTTCGCAAACCACATGTCATTTATTCCTGACTGGATTAAATCAGACTTGTATACGCCGGATTTCATTTCCCAATCCTATAACTCGCCTAGTCAGACAACAACGAACAAAGCTCAAGCAGACATACCTTAAAACAAAGGACGCCCCTTCCTTGAGTCCCTCGGCCAAGGTACGGTTTGCTCGAACCGCCCCAATAGACCGGCTTGCACGGAAGCCGTAAAACGAGGCTGTGAGACCCCGCATTTTCGTCTTGAGTTCCCCGCGTACATGTGAGGTACGTCTCGTCATCTACACAGCAAACATGACATCAACCGGGGACACACAATGTGCTGATTGCTCACCATTTTAACCAATGAAGGTGTTAGTTGGACTGAAATTCCAGCCACTCCCAAAGCCTCACGCCACGCACGCCTGGCTAGCTTAGTCTCGATGATGAGGGACTCGGGAAAAGGCAATTGAGTGACGATCAGACACCGGTAAATGGATGTGGCCGTGGTGAGGACATCCTTAGTGACCTCGTCGAAATCCCCGGCCCTTAATCGCCCGGTCGAACTTTTGATGATCCTGGGTATGATTTCTTCGCCAGTGTCCTCCACTTTGGTTGTGGACCAGACCGCTTTGACATGGTCGTGGACAGCGTTAGGGACCTCCCAGACAGACTCAGTACTTTCATTATGGGTTTGGCTGCCGTCGCTGTCTTTATCGTTGTCTTCATCGTTGTCGCTGTTGCTGTTGTTGTCGCTGTTGTTGTTGTTGTCGCTGTTGTTGGCGCTGTTGTTGGCGCTGGATGGGCGAACACGTGGAGAAGCTGCGAAAAGATAGTTAGTCCACGTTCACCCCAGTAAGATTGTGTACCTTTCTTCGAGTTAGTAATGGCCTTACTCATCCTTGATGGTCCTAAGATGACAGGTGGTGTCTTGCTTGCGCTAAATGTGAGAGCCCGCGGTGTCGGAGGTACACTGCGATGCGAGAACTATTGTGTAATTGTGAGCACTTGAGTACGTGGAAGAATATGAACCTGACCATGGTGTCTTCGTCCTGGTCAATGTCGCTCAGCAGCTCAGCGGGCTCAACTTCAAAGGCTTGAGGATTCGACCGGTATTGAGTCCGCAGCGCCTTTAGTTCGTGCTTCTTGACCTTGGCTTCTGAGGCTCTCTTACGGTCTGGACCTCGACGAGATTTTAAAACAATTGAGTAGAGATAAGCCCAACATGCATTAAGAAAAGACACAGAGTTGCTTACTTCGATAAGTTTCTTTTTCGGTTGGTCGACGGCGACGAATGCTTGCGGTGCGTCCAGCGGTGGATACCATCTGCGCGCATAGGTCATCCTGGGCTTGCAAGATTGCCTGTTGGGAACCCCTTCGAGAGGCGATATTTCCTGCCATGATTGAGGGTAGGATGCAACAAAATTAAAACAGGAAAAATACCTTTAATAAATACCCTTGCCACGGTGTCTGATCAACAGACCACATTGACTTCTGTTGATTTCGAAGTTAGAGTTTGTATCTGACCACGCAAAGTCAATGCAACAGCATAAAAAGAGTGAAAAAACGCTCGAAAACGAACACCTACAAACAGACAACCAAAATGCCCCAATAGTAAGTGGCAAGCTCATCAGAGACACTCACCATGCATTGACCAGGTCCAGTCCGGTCTTCTCGCCATTCAGCGAAGTGAAAGAAAATGAGCTTGAAGTCACCCAAAGTGGGTTCCTTCGATAAATGTCGTGACCCGCGCTGACCATCAAGTAGGCTCGTACCCTCCTCCAAGTCGGCCATTCCATGTAGTCAAGGCTCCAGCGCGGGCTAAGGAGGGGACCAGCACGAGCTAAGAGGTACCACAAGGTCCACCAGAGCATCATTTTCCAATTGCAGCACATTTCATCAGACGCCAGGACCCATCATGGCTTCTCAGACTTACCTGCGAACCCTTGTCTTAGAACGCTGGGATGCGGAGATCAGGCGTTGTGTGATGAACGCGTGCAAAGCACAACTCACTGAACGTGTCCCAGGGCCTTTGACCTACCAGACACTTATCCGAGAGTTGATATCGGGCGCTGGTGCGCTGAGAAGCAGCGGTGCCAAGAGGCACGAAAAGTCCAACTATTGGAACTCCTCCTTGCAGCTCATGGTATCACTAGCCTGGTTTAGTCTGTAGCAGTTAGTCATGGTTGGTTGAAGAGTGGAGTTAGTTAGGGTTAGTAACCTAGGCCAACGAGGAATTTGAAATGAGAAAAAGTCCAACAGAAAAGCCATGCGAGGCGTTAGCACAAGAAGAATAAGTAAAAGACAGCGAAGGACGTCAACACAAGAAGAATAAGCAAAAGACAGCGGATGACGAGCGAAAGAAAAGCCATGTGATGCGTGAATGAGGCGGCAAGGCGAATAAAAGCAAAAGATAGCAAAGGACTCAACACCAGAAGGATAAGTTAAAGACAGCGAAGGGGGGAGCAAAAGAAAAGTCATGCGATGTGTGAATAAGGTGGCGCAAGGCATTTGAAATGAGAAAAAGAGCAAAAGAAAAGCTATGCGATTGCGTGAACGAAAGGATGAGCAAAAGAAAAGCCATGCGATGCGTGGACGATGCGTGGATGAAGCAATGAGCCAAAGAAAAGCCATGTGATGCGTGGACGAGGCGATGAGCAAAAGAAAAGCCATGCGATGCGTGGACTGCGCGGCAAGGCGAACAAGAACAATTGGGACCTAACAAATGGAGTTGTGAGACAGCGAGGCTAACAAGTGCAATTGTGACTAACCAATGGAGGGTTAAGGCCTAGCAGAGTAGACAGGGGAATAATCTAAAGGAAGAGGTCAAAAGGAAGTTGGATGGGGATTAATGGTGACGCACAGTTATATCCAGTGATTGGAGGCTGCCATTACTCGTGCGACACCCGCTAATAAATTTGTGGCGACCCACATCCTCGCCAAGACACCTTCACATCCACACCAATCTGTTCAAAATCTGGTCCACGCACATGGTGCAACTGATTTTCTGCCAGCTCTCCAATCTTTCCTTGACACGAATCTCCCGGACAACACCCTCATACCAGGCGATCACGACCGTTTCGATATCTATTGTCAAGTCGTTGTTGTGACACCACCTGCTTTTCAAGTTAGCGAGGTTCCGATGTGCAGGCGGGTTAGAGCAACACCAGAGAACTTGCTTCAGGACGGAAACCTGGTATTCCTGCTCGATTCGACATGGCGTTGATATCGGTTGGTCCTCGCACTTCACACCTGCGTACTCTAGATGGTAAGCTTCATTTGGTTTCAATTTGACGGCAAACCTGATTATAGTCTGCTGCAGGTTTGCGAGTGGGTCAAGTCCGTGCTATCTTCACTCTCCCTCGTCAATTTGGCGAATACCCAAGAGCCCTAGCTTATGTAGAATTGTTCACTCCTTTCAGAGCTCGTGACCCTTCATCTCGGATGCGACAGGTGTCGCGCTCAACCCGCCAACTTCGCCGCAATGCGGCAGTCATTCATGTTGATGATATCGTGCGGCCGTGCCATCTGATACCGAAGATGGGAGAGTCTGTGGCCCCGAGGTTGAATAGGTGGGGAATGCGTATGAAGCGGCTAATGATTTTTATCTTAATGATTTTATCGACGTTGAAATTTTTGTGCGTCTGTTACAATTATTTAGAAATCAGGGTGTCATTTTATATTCAGTAGACCTGCAAATACTCGATGGTTGCGCTTGTAGGAACCCAGTAGCGCGGCGGTAAATTATGTAGTATACTGTAGCTACCTGTAGCACAGTATTAACTCTCGTAGCTACATGTAGCAAACTCGTAACTCCTGTAGGTACCTGTAGCACACTTGTAACTCCGGTAGGTGTATGTAGCGTGGGTGTAGGGTATATAGCGCTATATACCTCTATGTAGCCTAAATGGTGCCTATGTAACACTATGGTACGTATGTAGCTACCACCTTGACTACGACGATCTTGGTTTCTTCCTGATGTATCACAAGACCTGTACATTGGATCACGCTCAATCTCTGCACTATGCAACCGAGAACTGGTGAATTTCACCGGTATCATCACCCGTTGGTCTGGTTCAATCTACCGCATTATATGTTGAACATCACCGGGGATTGGTTATAACAACCCACCCCACAGGTTATTTTTCAAGGTGCTAAACACCACATTTTTTGCCGGATTCACCATCTCAAAAATGAGCTCGTCCCACGGTGCATGTCACTGGTTTAGTTAGTAATTTTTACTGTTCACCTCCACCAACATGTTTGGCGAATCTCACTCGTTCGACTAGTTTGATTTACTACTTGCACGAGTGATCAAAACCGGTGTCATTGGACTCTATCGTGGTTAGCAAAACTAGCGAAAATGTTACTTTTCACCGATTGCTTGTCAGCATTTTACATCCGCACAAAATCCACTCAAGCGCCTAAATCTTCGTCATCATCATCTGCTATCTCACGCTCACCAGATCCACTTCCTTCTCCCACTTCTCCATCTGAGTCGTCCGAGTCATCGAATCGACTCCGTTTATTGTTTCGAGCACCCACAGTTGTGCCCGCCTTTCGCTTCTTGTTTGCCTTCCGTTTGTTCTGCAGGAATTGTTTGACCAACTCCGCTGTCGCCCAATCGTTCTGAAACTTCTCAAGGTGAGGGTGGTTCCGTCGTGCCTTCAAATGATGTTTACTATCATAGCGGGAGGATATTCTACTAAAACACACCAATTTAAACAGTTTCGCGAGGCTGCTCGTGGGTTGAGCATTGTACAACACCTTGAAGTCCAGATCAACGCGCAAGCACAGCTCGTGAACAGTGGTCTATGGCACCATTGCTAAGTGCTGACTGCATTTTTTCAAACCACTGACCTGAATTGCCAGATATTCTGCTTTATTGTTCTCGAGCTTCATTGCCTTGAGCAGACGGCCTCTGCTGCCCGAGTCCTTCATTTCAGCAGTCGTAGGTTTCTGAATAAGCTCATGCATAGGATCGACGCGGGAGTTTTTGATCTTCTCTTCCGCAACTTTCCTGGCAGCTTCAGCCTCTGCAACTGCGAGCTTGGCTGCATGCTCCACTTCCTCAAGTTGTAAGATCTTCGCTGCTCCGAAAAATTGTTTGTCGTTTGCGATACCCATGGTAAGAAATTTTTCCGTACCTTTGAGACGAGAATTCTCATCCTCGAGCTTTGTATTCTTCTCTTGCAGCACTTGCTTCGTCAAATTTTTATTTGAGCCTTTCAAACCTGGAGTCGTTGGAGTCATTGTTTTGGCTGCTGTGGGCCCTCTACCGGTTGGGTTGCTCGGTGCAGCCCCATTTTTCTTGGCTGCTGTGGATGGCCCAGTGGGTGGTAGGTTCTCGTTGCTGCCAGGCATGGATATATTTCAATCTGATGAGATGGCTGAATGTGGGCCTGGTATGATAACTGGCTGCAACGTCGATGTCGATGTACCGGCGAGCATGAGCTTGAAAATTTTGACAAGTCCTTTGTTTATCCTTGTATACAGCTACTCAGATCAATGAATTGAAGTCATTTTGTCCTCGTAAGCTTCACCGTGACACCAGCTGACTTCCATGGACAAATCCCAACACCATCCTCGAGCTCCAATGCGTAAATTATGTTGCTGTTGTAACAAATTGGTCAGTGAACGAACATGGAGGAATCACCACCTACTCATTGCCCCTCCACGTTTGAAAGCCACATCACCCTATCAGTCGAAACTTCTTGCAGCAGGCAAACCTCTAAAGGCGAGGAGTCTAGCTAAGCGGGCAGATATTATTTTCGCATCGAACACTCCATCTGGAGATGAAATGACAATAGGTGTGTCTCTGTGGCCTAACAAAACTCATATCTAATCAATACATCCTGTTCCTGCAGACGTACAGGATGATTTCAATATAGCATTCAGCCCTCCGAGTCCATCACCCCTTCCTGCTACCTTGCTGGAGCCCCAACTTGACGAGTCAGTCAAACCCATCCCCTGATATTGTCCATGATGCGTTGGCCATGGCTCGCTCATCTTGCAGTCATTTTGTGTCAGTTGAGCCATCTGATGAAGAGCAAAATGAACTCGAGAGCACTGGGGATGAAGACTCTAGCTCTGACTCTGATGAGGAATTGGGGTGAGATACGGGGCTTGAGACTGATGTTGAAGATGAGTTCTTGGGTGAAAGGGTCGAACAGGAGCTCTTGGAGATTGGTACGTGGTCCCTCGAAAATCCAGAGCAATTAATCTTATGGACAAGCAGGCGAGGATCTCAGTATCGATGACAAAGACATATTGCGAGCTTTTGCTTATAAAATCAAGTCACATACCACAGAGGCAAATTTCAACATGCTGCAGTTTGCTTTTCCCTCTGCCAATGTTCCGAACCTTAAAAAGGCAAAATCCCGAGTCGCATTTCTATCAGGACTAGAGCCTCGACATCGTGATTGTTGTGTCAACTCATGTTGCTGTTTTGTTGGACCGAATGAAGATCTTGAAGTCTGTCCACACTGCAGTGCACCACGTTACCAGTCAAACGGGCGGCCACAGAAACAGTTCTCCTATGTCCCTGTCATTCCACGACTCGTCTCTATGTTTCAGAATCCAGCATTAGCATCGGAAATGAAATACCGTGCCCATGATCACATACACACTCCTGGATCTATTAGTGATGTCTTCGATGGTTCATGGTACCGTGAGCTGCTCCGGAAAAATGTTGTCATCAATGGAACCACAATGCCATTCACTCACTTCGGTGATGCTTGAGATATTGCCCTTGGTTTATCCACCGATGGATTTGCACCTTTTCGTCGTCGCAAAACCACAGCTTGGCCACTCATTCTCTTCAACTACAATCTCCCTCCTGAAATCCGTTTTCACAAGGAATATATCATATGCCTTGGAGTTGTTCCCGGCCCCAAGAAACCTAAGGACTTCGATTCTTTTCTATGGCTATTGGTCGAAGAACTCCTTCAACTGGCTGCAGGTGTTCGGGCTTTCGACTCACTTCAGGCGAAGCTCTTCATGCTCCGGGCATATCTCATTATTGTAGCGGGAGATATTCCTGCCATGTCCATGATTATGCGAATCAAGGGTCACAATGGTTATTCACCATGTCGAGCATGCAACATTACTGGCATTCGAGTTCCTCGTGCCAAAAGTGCTGTGCACTATGTCCCTCTCGATCGGAGCAAACCACCCAGATATACTTGCTTCGTCCACTGCCATGAAGAAGTTCAATCCACTCCAACTCCCCCGACGCACTCATGAACAGATGATGCAACAAGCTCAACAAGTTCAACTTGCACCTACAGCAGCCGAAGCCGAGAGACTTGCCAAGGCATATGGTATCAAAGGCATACCTGTGCTAAGTTTCGTGTCATCACTGTCGTTTCCCAAGTCATTTCCCTACGATTTCATGCATCTCATTTGGGAAAATGTCATCAAGAACCTTATCTTGCTTTGGACTGGCGAATTCAAAAACCTCGATGTTGGTTCCAAGGATTATGAGATTGGCGAAAGTGTCTGGAATGCTGTATGCCAAGCAGGTGCTGATTCAGGATCTTCCATACCCTCAGCATATGGTGCTCGACCACCTAATCCAGCCACCGAACAGAGTATGTGCACTGCCGACTCATGGTCTTTTTGGATGCAATACCTCGGCCCTATCCTTTTATACCAAAAGTTCTCGAAGCCGAAGTACTATAGGCACTTTCTGAAGCTCGTTCGCATGGTCCGGGTTTGTCTGCAGTTTGAACTGTCAAAAACTGATGTCGATGATTTGCGAACGGGGTTTGCTACTTGGGTTGAAGAATTCGAAGTGTGAGTCCATTAGTAATTTTGTCCCTGCACAGTCTGAGCTACGATTTGCTAGAATATACTACCAACACAATCCGGAACCTCAACATGCCCCATCACCATACATGCACTTCTGCACATAGCGGACAGTATTGAAGAGGCCGGACCAGTGTGGACCAGTTGGGCATTTCCTATGGAGAGGTTTTGCGGGCAGATGCAACCGGCAATCACTAGCAAGCGTTACCCCGATGCATGCATGGCTCGTTACATTATCGAACATGCCCAACTGACACAAGCAGCACTTATTCATGGTTTCACCGAAGCAATCAAACTGCAACCATCTCGGTCAGGAGACATAGCTGGCCATTTCAAGCACGAGTCATGTAATTTTTTATATTTTTACCTTTACCATCCATTTGGTCACACCTTGACTTGCCTTGTCCATAGATCCATCTTGTATACTCTTGCCTCCACGGAGAACAACCAGTATGGTGCCACTCGAGTCAGTGATGCTCACGCAGATCTTCAAGGCCCTCGCCACTTGTTTTGATGTGTCGTTGGCAATTGTTCGTCAGCATATCGGAGCAGTGGCTATTGAGAAATGGGGCAAGGTCCGGCGACTTGATGGTGGCGACACAATGCTTGCAGCAGGGCTTATATCACACCAGCGTGATTCACGAGATGCCACATTCGTACGAGTGAGTTGGTTTGCTTGTTTTTAAACAACGGAAAATGCTGATGTGACTATACTATTTAGTATGAGACTCTTGTAGACAAACATGCCCGTCAACACAACCTACCACCCACTTATGAGAAACAAACATTCTATGGACGTCTGCATCATATTTTCATTGTTCGCATTCCATCTACTCCGGCACTCAAAGTTGATGGGCCAACAACCATTTTCCTTGCTGCATTGTCGACGTGCAAACTTGAACCCACCCCTTCAAGCTTGTCTTCTCTCGACATTCACTTTTACAGCAACCTCAATGATGCATTAGACATTGTGGATATTGTTTGCTTGCAATGTCTCGTTGGTCGCGTGCCCATTGATGGAGGATGACAGTGGGCAATCATTGACCGAAGTGGAAATCTCGCTCGTGCAGTTTTTGAGGATTGATAGCCTTCAGCAGCTGCGCAGATGTAACATTGCAATTGAATACAATCGATGATCATACTCCGTGTATAATAAGTTTTCAAGTAGTTCGAGGTAAATTTTTCACCTCGAGCAACTGAGCCTTGCATTCTGCATCACACCGTTCCTTCTCCACCTTCCATCGAGCCTCAATGAGATTAACAATGAAGTCTGCCAGCACCTCAAGAATGTCATCCTTCGTGGATGAGTCACTTGGCTCGGCCTGGACTGCAAGCAATGCAAGGTATTCGGCAGCTGTGGAGATCACGGTCAGAACACAGTACACGAGGTATGAGACAGAGATGAATATTTACAAAACTCGGGAGGGTTGTTTGGATTGTCAGGTATCTTGAGGTGGCGAAACAAAGGCTTGCGTGGTCTGGTGAAAGGTGGCGGCGACTCAGAGCGTGCACTTGGGATCAATTGATAGATAGTCAGAAAAGCTGCGAGAGATGATCATGAGAGAAATGTGTGCTTGGCTTACCGTTTGACGTGAACAGTGGAGGCTGGTGTGGGGGGATATTCAGGCCTACTAGTAGTAGATTCTGTGGTCATAATGTATGATAGATGCGCTGTCATCGACATCGGAGGTCAGCGAATTCAACAAAGAGGTATAACATGGTGCTCGCGACTCACAGCTGCAGTTCAAGTTTGAACGTTAACACAAATGTAGTACATAGTGATAAAAACTGGAAAAAAAATGTCATCCGTCGACAGATTTGGCAGTTTGTTTCAACTGGTGAATATAACTGACAGAGCTAGTGGCTAACAACTGCATGTCGAATGGTGAATATGGTAGCTTGCGAAGCGTTGAAAATCACCCGAATAGGTGGTGACGCTAAATCACCTGTTTCGCACTGGTCACCAACTAATCACCGGTTCAGTAGGTGAATCGCAGAATTCACCAGCACGGTCAGTGATTCAAACCTCCTTCCAGTTTTGTAGTGTCTGGGTCCTCGCTCTCCTCCAACCAATTGTCCTCCGAGTCTGAATTAGAGTCCTGCGGCTCCGGATTAGCCTCTGCTTGCGACTCGGAGTTGTCGTGTTTCCTTTTCTGACCGTTGCTATCGAGATCGACATCGAAAAGAGTACTGTCCAGGTCACGAAACTTAACTGTTGGTTTTGAGGGAGGCCTTTTGGTCTACGGGACAGGACAGTGAGAAGGCGGAGGAAGAAAAAGTGGGACAGCGCGAACACGTTCAGGATCCATCAAAGCCCACTGCCGAACTTGAACCTGACTGACAATGGTAGAACTTTTGAGGGAGCTGCGTAACGCGGAGTTCAACCAACGTGCGGTTGAATGGCCAGGCTCCCTTGGCATAAGCAACTCGTTGAGGGCAGCCGTTAGGACATCAACGACTGCAACAAGACCTGGCCCACGCTCTTGAAACTCGAACGGACACGGTGCCGACTCATCCTTCCGGCCTCTGGGTGCAAACGTGACCTCGAGCACATTATTCAGTGCGGCTTCGGTACTGCCATAGAGTTCGACCCTCTCCGGATCTGGAGCATAGTGCTCAAAATTATATTTGGAGTTTCCGAGGGGGATACTATGTGGAAGTTGTGCGAGTGCCGTTCGGAGGTGGCTCAACTGTGCGTTGTTGCGCCCAATGTCCTCGAAGAAGCTCATCAAGGTAAATTTTTGTTGCAATCATTGAGCCGAACACTCAATTGGACGGTAGTTGACAGATCGTTGGTCATATCTTAATGATTTTTCGGTGATTTCGGATGTTCGGATGGAGAATTCGATAGGCTATGTTCCCGGGATCATATACATATATATTTTAGTTTTTGACGAGTTTTTGACACCCCAATATCAACCCCGAGTTATCGACTCGTTAAAAACACGTTAAAAACCTGTCAAAAACTCCAACGTCAAAAACTCAGTAGTTTTTCACGGAGCCCTAGTTAGAACCTCCGGAGTCCGAGTCTCTTGTTACCGGCAGGGCTGGTCTTTGCATCAACATAGTCACGAGCTAAGGAGTACTCCAGAATAAGTTATGTTGTGCTGCACTTCTACACTATCAGACGGTACATAGATACACAGAAAACTCGGGCCTGGACTACTTGCTCCCGTGGAGTATGACGGAACTTTGCTAGGACCTGGGTCTGAGGGGTTTAACCACCTCATGCTACCTCACTTTTCCCTTCATCCTGGTTGTGGCATTCTGCACGAGGGTCCATCTCGTGCTCCTCGATTCTCGGTGGAGAGGTCCAACATGCACAATCTTCGAATGTCGTACTGACATATATGCATTTGGCGTTGGCATGCGTATCCCAAATGCTGATGATCAAACGGGGCACGATAATAAATGGTGCGGTATCGTTGAACGTTATTAGGAGACTGAACACCGGGGTCTGCGTATTTGCGTTAGAGCTAATTTCTATAGAATCATGAGAGATCATACCGGAAGATTGGCCCACAATACCGCCATGAAGATTTCAGTTGCCAAATTTCTAGAAGGATTCAATGAATGCTTTCAGAGAACCAGACAGACGTAGCGGAACTTACATGACAAAGTATATGACGTGATATCGCACGATCAGTAGCACATAGGTATTAGGCCTCCTTCTTATTTCCCTCCGTTCTCTCATGTGTTTCACGAGGATGGCAACTGACAGAAAAACTAGGAGAATATCAAAGCATATGACGGGGATGGAAGCGGATATCGCAGGTATAGGCCCCAGGTGGAAGAAAGCCGTGCAGTACTCGAAGTTCGGAGTTATTATGTCTCCCACTGTGCAACGAGACATCAGCTTGCACAGAATTAGAACCAAGTGAAAATTCACCCGAGAACGCTGAAGGTCGACTATACAAATATATATCCATCCCTATATAGAGCGCGACGATAGGGATGAAGAACCCCAATAGAATATAAAGTAGAGGCTTGGATTGGTTGTACAGGGCGTAAAGACGCCAGATGAGAATGACTGGGGATGCAAAATCGGTACGCACATTGAGATGCGAGAGTGTATGACTTACGTTCCACCAAGCAAATATATATAGAAAAACTCCATTGCATTAAAACAATGAGAGGGTAGCCTGTTTCGATTGCATGATGAGCGAACCCAGTTCCAGTTGAAGGCGATATACTCGCAGCTAAATAAGATGTCAACAGCTGTTAAGACTTAGCTGTCAAAGGAACTCGTGACGTACGACTAAAAAAATGTCAGTCGAGAACTCTCTAAAGATAGCAAGCTTCGAAAAACTCACTGACTCAGGCATATACATCAATCCTCCCCCTAATGGTAGTCAGTTTAATGATGGCTCAGTTGACACCACGTCACATACACAAGGAGCAAAGCCTAGATTCAGTGTCAATATACAATGTATCATCTAAAGGAGACAACCACCACGACGTACATTGCAAGGAAAATACCAAAATATCGAACCTGGCATAGCAATAAAAATGAAATGCCTTGAAGCACGTTGGCAGGGCGGAGCTCACAGCAAGGTAAAGAGATGACATCAGTGACCACCGTCTGGCCTGGATATTCCGTCACTTTCCGGTGCTTGATATCATTTTTCAGATTGAACACTAACCCAAACAAACTGGACCTGTGACGATGATCATGAGGACTCGACCAAGAGAAAAGAAGCTGTTCGTTACCTCTTTCTCGAACTGTAGTACTAGATAATCCGATGCTCAGCTACAGTGCAAGATTCATGAAAGCTACTGACTGTAGTCATAGGATATCAAGGTAATGATTATTACTAGAAAGCCGATGAAGTTTAGCATGATGGTTCGTTCACAATCAGGTTAAACGGAGCTGACGAACCAGATATATTGTTATTCAAGCGGAGGGCTGCTGCTTCTGCTTGTTCCGACATGAAAGTGTGCAGATCAGATGGCGGATTCGAAGAGTGAGTGGTGGGCCGTTGATCACTGACATAGAGTACTTATAAAGTACAGAATTTCGTTATCTTATAAGGGCTGTGGTGGTCGAATGACAATTGTACGACATGGTACTGAGTTAAGTTACAGCACCGTACTGTCCATTGGTGTTACGAATTGCTGTCCTCAACAGTTAGCACCCAAGAGAAAGGTCATACTAAGGATCACACGACTGACAGGGTAACCCTATGTCTCCATTGTGGTTCGACCTGTCCAACCCTGTAATAGCCCTTAATAATAGGCCCTACATGGGCTGGAAAACATGAAACGAAGTCCCACCACCGTATCCGAAACTTTTCATATGACCTTGACAAGGGGATCAAACTAAGCGACTCGATGTTTAAATGCTGACTCATAAGTACGGCAAGCTGATCTCTTAGACAGTGGTTAGCTATCTTCGAGGGACGGGAAACGACAGTGGCGATCAGCCAAGCGCTCTTTCTTATATTTGTGGGAATATGTCCACCTTGACTGTATGCAGAACAGAAATAACGGCCCGGCCCTCTGAGCGGGAGAGGAGAGGATAGACAACATGAGCGGCACTCAGGGGGGAGAGGGTAGAGTCATGGGCGGCATCATGAGTGAACTGACTCAGTCCTCTAGAATAAATTATGCTTTGCTGCACTTTTGCACTATCAGAAAGTACATGGATATATAGAACAATCGGCCCTGAACTACTAACTACCCTTGAATTGTTACGCGACTCTGCCAGGATCAGTAGAGTCTGAGATTTGAACACTTGAAGCGTGCCTGCACACCTCGCTCTAACTCGATCTCTTCTTCATCCTGGTTTTGGAACTAGCATGCAGAAATCATACGCGAGACATCTCGTGCTGCGGTGAAGTCCAGCATACACAATCCGCAAACGTCGTACTGACATGTACACACTCGGCGTTGGCATGAGTATCCCAAATACTGATGATCAGACGGGGCGCGAAAATAAATGGCGCGGCATTGTTGAAAAGCTCTGAGAGACTCATCGCCGGTGCCTGTGCATGTGTGCGTTAGCTAATCTCTGTATAATCATGGCAGTATCATACCGGAATGTTAGCCCATAATATCGCCAATAAAATTTGGCTGGTCAAATTCCTAGCGGGATTCTATTGAATACTTGCAGAGAACCCACAAGGCGAAGGGGAACTTACAGGACGAAGTATATGATATGACATCGAATGATCATTAGTACATAGATGTTGGGCCTCATCTTGATTTCCCTGTGTTCTTTAAGGTGTTTCACGAGGATGGCAGTTGCAAGAACAACTAAGAAGATGTCATAGCATATGGTGGGGATGGAGGCATATATCGCAGGCATAGGTCCGATATTGAAGGAAGGCGCGCAGTACTTGGCGTTTGGAGTTATTACTTCTTTGACTACGTAACGAGGCGGAGTCAGCTTGCAGTCAATTAGATCCAAGTAAAAAATCACCCGAAAACGCCTCCCGCAGACTATATAAAAAGACATCCATCCCTATCCAGAGGGCGACAATAGGCAAAAACAGTCCCACTAGAACATAAAGTAGGAGCTTGGATTGGTCGCATAGCGCGTAGAGACGCCAGATCAGAATGCCTGTGGATGCAAAATCGGTTATGCGTAATAAGATGCGAGAAAGTATAATTTACCTTCAGCAAAGCAAGAATATACAGAAAAGCCCCATTGCATTAACAAAAAAAGAGAGTAGCCTATTTCAATTTAATGATGAGCGAACGCAGTTCAGGTTGACGACAGTATACTCGCAGCTAGATAAGAGGTCAACAGTTGTTGAGATATAGCTGCAAACGAACTTGTGACGTACGGCTAAACAAAATGTCAACTCTCTAAAGGTGGCAAGTGTCGGTTTACTCACTGATTCAGGAATATACAACAAACCTCCCCCTAATGCTAGCCAGTTAATGATGGTTCAGTTAGCATAGCGTTACATACAGCAGCCGCAAAGCCTAGGGTCAGTGTCAACATAATGTACCATTTGAATGACACAACAACCACGACGTACAGTGCGAGGAAAAGACCAAGATATCGGACCTGGCATGGCAGAAAATGAATGATCATGAAGCACCTTGGCAGGGTGGAGCTCACCACAAGGTAAAGACACGACATCAGCGACCACTGTCTTTTCCAGATCACTGTTAGTCAGTCTCCGAGCTGGTGTCATTTTGCAGATAGAGGAATGCTGACCCAAACAAACCTGACCTGCGTCAATCATAACGATGATTACTCGATCAACAGAAAAGGAGCCTTTTAGTACCTCTTTCTCGAACAGAAACACTAGGTAATCTTGCACTCAGTGAAGGTAAACAAGGTTAACGAACGCTACTGACAGTACTCGTAGCATATCAGGGTAATGGTCACTACTGGAACCAATGTTCAGCACGATGGTTCGTTCACAAATCAGCTAACAGGGGCTGACGGACCAGATACATTGTTATTCCAGCGAAGACTAGCGACGACTTCTTGTTCCGACATCACAGTGCAGATCGAATGGAGGATGTGAAGAGAAGAAGGCTGAGCGTCGATCGATTACTGACTCACTATTACTATACTCATAAGTCCTTGCCTCGTGAGAGCGGTGAGTTATGGCTATCCGTCGTTCGTCCAGCGCCCCAGGAACTAAGTAGATGTCACGTTAAACCAACGTTGAACCAGTGCCTAGTTTGCCATAGGTTTCCCGTCGTTACCACGAATCACTGTTGGCTATCAACGAAAAGATCAAATATCAGTGATCACACCGACTTCCGAACGACTGACGAGGGAGGCTGTTGCGTTTCTTTGTTACTTGCAAGTTAGGTTGAACAATGTTGTCTCTTGTTCCATACTTAGGTGTACATACCAGACTTAGCCTTAAATAGCCTAGAGAACGTGAAATGAAGTGTTATTTATCATCATGATCTGAAACTGAGAGCGCTTGACGTTCGTTGAGGAGGGAGTAAGCACAAGTACTCACGTAGTACTTGTTGTGTATTACCTCGCACAACCGTAGGCGAGCCCCTGGGTGGGCAGTGGGCACCTCCGAGTGTCTCCGGAAGTCGACCCCTTGGAACAACCTTGGAAAGTTTCGCACACCAGCGGCAATCAGCGAAGAAGGCCGTGTATGGAAACATACGAAAACTCAATGTAGTACCGTGACAGTCAATTACATGTCAATTAAGGTCCCGATTTGCCGTCTAAGGTACGCCAAAGTCGATAGACTAATACTAATCGGCGGCGGCTGCCTATATGCCCGCAAAAAAGGAACTTCACGATGCATTCAGAGGACCTCGAGCAAACCTCGAGGTAGAATTTCCGACGCTCTCTTGAACGTTAAAACTTAATTGTCGTCGCCTCCGTTTGTTCTGTCAGCATCCCTAGAACTACTCTAGTCTTCCCGACGCTAGTTGAAAGATGAGCTGGGTTTCTGGCACGCAAGCTGATATGCAAGCACTGCTAAACGTCACGGCGGATTCGCTGGCAGAGCACTGCGGGCTGACTGGCGATCAGCAGGAAAATTCGGTGTTCCTCGAACGACAGGTTCGTATCTCACTGGCAGCACCGTCGTCTCCACCTTTCTCATCTTGACATTAGCTTGGTTTGCTTCAAAGGAATCCATCCCAAAGCGTGATCAACTCGTACGTTTAGCAGCCAAGGTTGCCCATATTCCTTGGCTGAATGATAAACTTCTATCAGTGAATTTTGTGCCAAGTATCTCCCTGCTCTCGTGGACGCCTACAATGCACAGGATACACCATTCAACGTACCCATGAGAATGCTCAATGTTCTTGCTTACCTGTAAATTCTCTTCGACTACTCAAGTTGTCCCATTCCATTCACTTGTTTTCCAGGCCTTACTTTTCTAGGTTTCTATTAACCACAGCCGGATCGTCGATTTGCAAGACTCAAGCGCGTCGCATGACCACCGCGTCTTCAGACCCAGCAGACCCTGTGTGTATCGTAGAAATGTGTCAGTTTCTCTCGACCCTCCTTGCCCTGCAGGGCATGAATTCCGTCAGTGAGGAAGATAAGCAAGTGCTTCTTCCAAAACTACGTCAGTGGAACAGGAGGTACCTGAAGCAACAGATTACGCGCTGCCTTAAGCAGCTCGAGGGCGATCCGTGAGTGGTTTGTTTCGCCGCCGCGAAAGGTTATGACATAACCCGCTTAAGGGAGACAACGGTTATGGCACTTGGCCTGAAACGGCACTGTGAAAAGTCCCTCGACGAATGTGGCTTTGAAGGTTGTGGGAAGTCCGGAACCTCGAAGCTCTTGCAATGCTCGCGGTACGATCTCATTCTCAGTTACATAGTTCACCCCGTCTCACAGCGCCACAGGTGTAAAACAGCTGTTTATGCAAGTACCTGCCCATCTATTTCTCATGTCTGTCTCACCCTGCTTGCTTTATACCAATAGTGCGACCGCGATCATCAAAAGAAATCATGGCCGTCACATAAGACGACGTGTTTCCAGGCGATCTTTTGAAGAACAAGTTATGGAACTCAGATCATGGCTTTGGACTTGGTGCTACTCTTCCCCACGAATTTCTCTATAGCATCTTCAGGGCTGTGAATTCATGATGACCCGCAAAAATGTCTTTTGATCTTCGTTTCGTCGATTTACAGCAAGCAACCTTTGAAAACGCATCGAATGAACAAAGGGACAAATTTAATATACACTAGCTATTTCATGCGTGAACTCTCGTCTGCACATAAGCACGGAAAGCAGCCTCCAAGCACAATGCTCATTGCTCAAATGACGTAGCCATGTCGACATCGGCAGAACCTTGCGCCTTGATGGAACCAGAGATTGAGACCTCCGTTGCGACTGCATGAAGTTCTTGAAGTTCTTCCGTTTCATGAGCAATTATATCTGCATCAGTTTCCATCTCTGCCATGGCACGCCTGGAAGCAATGTTTTCTTGTGAAACAGATGAGGGATGAGGAGAGGACCTACTTGTAAGCATCCTGACATTGTTTCTTGATCTTGCTTGATTTCCATTTTTGGAGCGTCGAACTTGGAAGTAGAGAATCATCAACCTCTAATGGACGAATCAGCGGTGACAGACGCAAAACACTGCCAGCACCTACCACGATCCTCACCCAATAATAACAAACCGCCAGTGTTGACCCATGTCCTGTTCAGATAAGTATCAGCCAAATCCGACTGTTGATGTTCGAAGATGTACCATGACGATGTGGGATCGTAAAATTGTACGAGATGACGCGTATCATCTTCCACTCGAGGCTTCCTCTTCCTGACGTCTTCTGGGATCATTGCGTCATCTTGTTCCCAAACAACTCCGGGCCACCATGGATACGTGTCTAATATGAAGTCACATCAGCACGGGTATGTTAGGATTCATCAAGGTCTGACCTGCTTTAGCCCAAACTGACAAGGAACACTCGTCAAAAGAGAATACGCATGACTATCATTCCGAAACGTACCAAGAGTGCCACCTTCTAACCGTTTGCCTGGTTCAAGTACAACAAGGGCTGGTCCCGTGGTGATGAGAGTGGCTGGTCCACGTGGCAGTTGGCGCGTTGCTGCTGCGGTCTTCTTGCTCTGTGCCACAGGCTTCCCATCAGTATCACCTTCCTTGTCACTGTCCAGGTCGCTCAGAGAAGTTAAATCGGATGCGTCATCTCGAGCAGTCTCGACCTTGGCTGTCGGAATACCTTGCAAAGCTGCGGCTGCGGCTGCGGCCGCCGCCTTTTCTGCTTTGCGCTGCCTTGCTTTCTCTCGCCGAAGTTTGGGCGTGTCTAGCTCCTCCACGACAATCTTTCCATTCTCGACATTGATCTTCGTGTTTGGCCGAATGGGGATCTTGGCTATCCGGGCTTCTAACTCTGATCGCGTCTCCTCTCTATCTTCCTCCAATTCTGGGGCCCCCGGCCGGAATGTTGCATGCGGTTGAACTTCTAGTTCGGGTTCGAGTTCTGGCTGTGGTTGTCTCTCCGTTTCTTCCTCCTGGTGCTTCTCTGAAATGTCGAGAACTACGGATGCTTCTGTTTCCTCATTGGTGCCAAGGCCTAACTCTGCCTGGGCATACATGTCAGGAGGAACATCACTCGCCTCGGACGGTACCCCAGGCTCGACATCCATCTCTGCTTTCTCTTCCGCAGATAAGCCAGAAGGCCCAGGAATTTCATCTAGAGTCTGATTATCTGACGCATTTGTGCTGAACACAGACAACCTTGATGTCCCACGATCTTCACGACAGCGGTCAGGTAAGAAAACAGTAAAACCGATCGACTTACCCATCTTCTTTTTCTTCGGTTGTAGCGGAGCCCTCTCCACAGGCTGGCGTCCACCCCTTCTCTGTCCCGATGGTAGAATCCACCCCGCATCGAACATTTTGAATAATCCCTGGCTGTCGACATCAGTGACCATGGGTGGCGTTTCTGCTTGCCCGGGCATTGTGCTCTGCCGGCGGCGTTTCTTCGGTGGTTCGGCAGATAGTCTCTGATCGGCTTCAGTTGCAGGGGTTGTTCCGGGTTCATATTCGGCAGTGGATTGGGACTCGGGTTCGAAGCCAGCCTCGGCTTCAAACGCTGCGGCTGCTGCCAGAGCTCGGCGGGTCCGCGGGGCACGGAAACCTGGGGAAGCGTCCAGAGGACCAGGTTCGCTGGTCTTAATCAAACGCTTCTTTTTGGACACCTTGGGCTTGGGAGGCGGCGGGGGAGATGGAGCTGGCGGTGGTGGTGGCGGAGGCTTGATACGTGGAAGTTCGAAGTTGAATAGTGATGAGAGGGGATCAGCATCAAGAATAATATTGATGTTATCTTGAATGTATTGAGATGATGTTAGTAGTTGAAGTGTCTCTATCAAAGGTTCAAGGTCTCCTATGGACGTCTGGGTGAGAGCGGGGGGATCGGAAGAGTCAGGGGGAGCGAGGGGTGTGTGATTGTAGGCCAAAGGAGTGAGTTCCTGAAGGATAGGTTGAATGCTTATTTGCATTCTTTGTGCGGTCTTGTAGAACGATGTACCAGGCTTGTTGTACAGGATTGCGTTAGACAGTACCAACTCGACGTCACTCTGCGAGATGTTAAATAGAAAGTAAAACTATTCACAATAAGGCTCACTTTGAAATCCTCGAGGTCCCAGTACTCATGACGGTCAAGCTTCGCATCAACAGCATCCCAGGTCATAGGCTTTTTCACGACGTCATAGTAGTCAGGGACCTCCGTCCTCGACACAGGATGCTTGAAGAGACCGTGACGATCAAGACTAATGAACTGTCAGGGAACGATCTAATATAGCGAATAGGAGTACTGCTTACCCAAGAATCTTCTCAAATGCAAGCTGTAGTGGTGCTTCGTGAGGAAAAAGTGCAATCTCGAGCACTTTCTGGACGCTCTCGGTCTGAGTAAGCTTCCGGCTTTCTCGCCGACGGGTCTGTAGCGTCAAATCGCGGACAGACTCAAGATCCCTCCGTAAAAGTTTCAAATGCTGCACGACCATCAGCTATTGCTGAAGGAACATAGACGGAAACGGACCTCTAGTTTCATGGTCTTCTCCTCTTCCGTCTGCACTTTTCCTGCGTTTGATGCTGTCCATGGTTCGAGATGCAGCCTCTTCAAAAGCGGTGCCCCTCGCCTCGCTTCACGCTTCAAGCTCCAGTATTTACACACCATATATACAAACTCGTTTTTCTTGCGCACATTGACCTTGGTAATGTAATTCAGGATGCGTTCGACAATGATATGAGGCACAAGCGGTGGACCGGTCTTGTACGTCTTGGCATATGCACGGGCGGATTTGGACAGCTTGGCGTTAGGGCTGGTCATCTGACCATCTTGTGCAAGAGCTTTGAGGCGAGCGTCTTGTTGCTCTTTCTAACAAAAAAGTAGGATGAGTTGTTTCAATAGAAAGGAGACGGGAATGCATACGGGAAGGTGCTTCTCACAATAGCATGCCAGTGTCCCAGGTTCAGATCCCTGCGAGCTTTTCATTGGCATGAGTAACCTTTCCTTGCGCGCACAAGTCGTGTGGAAGGCCAGGAAACATGAGTTCTTCGTGCATTGAATGCATGCACCCTCGCGAATGCCACATATCGAGCATTTCTGGAATGGATGGTCAATAAATGAAAGGAGCTTGAGGCGCAGGAACTCACCAATTTCCAACGTTGCTTTGGAATTTTGTCAGATCCAGTGATAGGTTCCATGAATACCTCGTTTGCCACCCGCGTCTCGGGTATCCAAATGGCACACAAAAGATGGGCCCAGTCACCGAAGACTGTTTGCTTGAACGCTCCCCCCTCGTTGGGGCATAGTATGCATGACTGAAAGCCCATTAGTGAACAAGGCATGCACTTTCAATATTCATCCTGCTCACAACAGGATTCTCCGGTGAGACGGTGCACTTGCGACATAACCACTGGCCTTCAGGTATGTATGGTACTCCATAACAATCTGTTGATACATGAATGAAAAAAAGCTATCTGGAAGCTACAGGGAATATACCTTGATGAACAGCGAGGTTGCAGCCATCACAAAATACAATAGCATTACTATTTTCTCCCTCGGAATCGTCACAAATAGCGCAAGTTGAATCCTCAGAAGGCATGGCATAATCAGATTTTGGTATATTCTTGGTCTGCGTAGTGGCAAAATGAGAGGAGCCTACACGTGGTATAGAGAGGCGTACCAAGTCGAAGTACTCTTTCTCTAGGCGATCCATGATAATCTCAAAGGTCTCGTACGTGACCGCATTCAGTTGATCTTTCCTCCTTTCAATGTTCACTGCGTCAAGCCATTCCTGATCTGCTCTGACAAATCAAGAAGGTGAAGGAGGGGCAAGAGTGTGCCCACCTTGGTCGTCCATGTCATATTCAACCTGAATAGCGAGGTCTTTCTCGAGGGGCTCTGTGTTGTATCAGCTGGAGTTCTTTATTACACGTGGACACGCTCACCAATATACCGAATGTAATGATCTGGCTTCTGGAATTCGGTGAAGTCATTGTCTGCAAAGTAGTTAGCTAAAGTAGCTTGACAGGGCATGTACGCTGCATACATCCGTAAGATCTTGCTTGCAGGTCATGCACCCCAGCAAGTTTATTGATATCATCATCCTGAATGACAACAAATGACACTTTAGGCAGCGGTACTTGAGCAGCAGGGGATTTGAAGCCGCGGGCCATGTCGGGGTAAACGAGGAAAGCCAAGTAAAGAGACTGGAGAAATTCCCAAACTACCACTCAATATATAGCTAGTGTGTACCGGTTTCGAGTCGCTTAATCTGTAAGCTGAGGGGAGACAGCGAGAAACATATTCCTTCAAATGCTGATGTAGATGTCGCCTAAGAGATGCTAGCAGCGTAACCGTGACCTGACACATCATGTGACTTATGTGACTTCTCCGAGCCGTCCAAACTCAGAGTCTTTGTTGAATGTTCCGCTCCCATCCTGATTAGTGAAAGTGTCCCGCAATCTTCTATGCTGGATGGGATCTTCTCTGGGGTTTCCATCCAACTTAGGAGGTAGAAGAGATAGTGCCTATATAAGTACGACTCTATGACAATCGGCGTTCATTCTCAAATGTGAGCGCAATACAGAGGATGTACGATTTGCTGATCTGGATTCTGCACAATGGTTCCAATAGCTTACGTGGTTGTCAGGCAATTGGTTACCGATGGAGGATGAATCGATGACGTACACCCTGTTCCTCAGGGATGTCTCAAGTTTGCGACTTCGAAGTCTTAAAGATTGCACCAGTATGCGTCAGTGGGGCGTGAGGAGGTACACTAGTATCTGGAATCAACCAACACCATACTCGCTATACAGGTATGTCAGGGGTCTTTCGTGCTTGGCCCCTCACAGTCAGACTTCCGCCTTGATCAAATTCCTCGAAGGACTCTTGTACACGACGACTCTGATCGCAGCCTCGTGGTCTCGCTCACACTCCGATAGCAGGCCTATGCCTTCAGTTACCGAGAGGACGCCTAGCAAGACTGATGTGATAACCATTCATCGATCAAAGCTTTCCAACAACATATGAGAATGGAGTAACGCTTAGCAGTCCAGCGTATAGGATCTTAAACTTTCAAGGTCGGTTGCCATTCCCATGGCGAACAAGTCGTGAGACGTGCTCGCTAGGCCTATATCTGCCCGTATCCTCTTCTCTCAGGTCTGCAGCCGTCACTATTAACACCACTGTTAATACATAGCCGAGAAAGCACAGCCTCTGCAATTCGACGCGGTGTTAATTCAGTATTTCACGCCATCCCTGGTTTTTGCATAGGATTTTTCTGAGCAGAATCACTAGGCGGTCCTGTTAGGGCTGTAAGCAGCGAGGATCTTGAATTCTAAAGCTTGGCAGAAGAGCTGTTCATGCAGATAGGCTTCGGGAACTCATGACGCGGCCCATAGAGGCAATACCCTTCAGCCAAAGTATTATCTACTCCAACAGCCCAGGCAAAGTCTGAGGGATATATGAATGTCAAATAAGAACATCATGTCGGGCTGGAGCTCGTTACAAACATTTTGCAGCAAGCCATCTCAGATGCCTGACACGGACTCGATCACCTCTTGGCGGAAATGTAGTTGCAGAAATGCACGTTCCAGTTGAGCTTCTGGAAGGAAAAACTGTGTTTCCATACTGATAGGAACGTCTCTCAAATAGGTCTAAGCGCTCGGGAACGTAACACGCGCACGATACTCAGATCGAAATGCTGAAGTTCGCCAGCTCTTGGACGAAAGCTTGTTCAACAACGTACCACGGTCCGAAGATTTCTTCAATCAAATGGGACTGCACCGCGCATTGTCCAGGAAAATCACCCCCCTGGAGAGGTTCTTTGACACCGTTCTGATCGTGGCGCGGTTGTGATCCTCTCGAGTCTTCCATGACTTAGCACCAAAATCATGATTCTATCAAGTAGACGAAAACTCGCGCCGTTTGACCCAAACAAGGCGTTATAAATTCAACATGGGTGAAAATTTGTACAATGCGTTCAGTCGTTAGTGGGTATTCAATATACAGTATCGGGATATCCATAACTATTCAGTGGTCTAGACTTGGTGAGGCCTCTAACCAAGGCGGCCAATTTTATATCCGCCAGAGTTGCCCACCTCCTGTCATACAACTCGACCTACCCGAATGCCTACGCGTCCCAGGGAAGATGGCCAGCATCTTGCAACGTGAGCATGTGCTATCGACCTCCGAGGGGGACTATTACGATGCCGCCTTCAGACGATCGTCTGCGCACACCATTTCTGCAAAAACTTTGAAATCTGCCTTCGATGAACGCCCCGGCTGCATATCGACCGATTAACAGGATTGGCCATGGATGAAAGATCTGCTACCTACCTTGAGGGCATAGATTGCAACCTCGTCCTTCGGTTCTTTCCCCTCAACAGCAACCTGTTCCATCAGAACAACACGGAGAATATTTTCTCCTGCATCATAATGGCACCGCACTGCGGGCCGCAAGGCTACATTCATCGATACCTGGCCCAAGGGGTCGCGTCTGAATACTGATTCACCGCACCGTGATCAATACCGATATCTTGTAAGGAAGATAGACTTACGCAGGCGTGCGCGCTCGTTCTGCGTCAGGACCTTGATATGCCCAAAATTACCGTCTGTGAACTCTCTGCGCCCGCGCTTTATGAAGAGTTTGACACCTTTAAGTTCTGTGGAGATGGATTCGTCTTCTTCACCAGTTATAACTAGCGATACCATAAATTAATGAAGTGGGCAGATTGCCGTAGGCGGTGACGCACGTGAGGATGCTTTGGGTGCCGTGGATGCCTGCACACGGTCCCCTAGAGCACTGGCTGAGGATGCCTCAACAACCTCGTTTGGAGACGGTGCGAACGCGTGATCATTCGGACAAGGTGCAGGTGCATTTTCAACAGGAACGGCTGGGGTACGGGATTCGCCGCATCGCCAGGCAGGTGTGGACGTCGACGCAGATGACGGGAAGGGAGTGTTGGAATACTTAGTGAAAGGAGATTTGATGTTTGCGAAAGATGAGAAAGCAGTCGCATTCGGCCTAGGAGTGACTGGCTTGGGAGTCGTCGGTGATGGCGTAACGGTGCGAGGCTCGCTTGGCTCGTTGGGACTGGATGATTGAGACTGACTCTCAGTTTGCTTTGGTTGTGACTCAACCTCCTCCGTCTGTGGTTTGGCCGGCTGATCATTTTCGCCATCAGTGGTAGCCGGTGGAGTATGTGCTTCTGGAATGGTCTTTAGGAGATTAATTTGAGTCACCTGGAGCACGGTTAAATTGAATCTTAACTTTACCTCATTAGCGCTTGCAGCGACTTCTTCGACTTGCGCGGTCCCGTCTTGAGCAGCTGTGGACACTTCCTGTCGCACAGTCGGTTCAGGATGGGGTGCCGCGTTCTGTGCCTCTTGACACGAAGGAGGTGGAATGACAACTTCCCACTCCTAGTATAAGTTGCTCAACAAACGAAGGAACAATATCATCGTCTTCGATCAAAACTTACTTCCTCCTCGTGGTCGATAGGAGGTGTTCTGCTCCTTTTGATGGGTCTCTCCTGTTCCCCTTCGGATTCGGCATCAGACTCATCGAGCTTGCGCTTGAGAGACTTCTCCTCGCTGAGTCCGCGTTATGGATTACTACTACTTGGCTGGGTTGCGTGACTCACGGTTCGACATCGACGTGGCTTGGTTGCGCGCCTAGGGAGGAGGCTCTACGAGCACAAGCGTAGCCAAAGGTGGCTGCAAAGGTCGCGATCCCACAAAACGCAACCTGGAATTCGGTGATGGGGAGCATGATTTGGTCAATCAGTGGATAACCTGAGATGGATTGGGGTACGAAAACACCCGCAAGGCTGGATAACTGTGGTTATTGTTCAGTTGTGCTCAGTCACCAGGACGTGAGTATGGTAGCTCTGCTATTGAAGAGCTGCAAGATGAAGAGAGCTGAAAGAAAAGTAGAGAGCTTCGTTCATCTGGTAGCGCTTATGAGGGGTGCATGCTGCGCCTCGAGGCTTCCGCACGTCTGCCCTAGATGGAAGGTTGATGAGACACACGTGTTGAACTAGCACTGTTGTAGGAATTCCATCAGTACATGGCGCGTTCTAATGGCGTTGTCACTGCCTTGACGCACCGAAGGTGATTAGGGTAACGGTTCGTTATCGAGGCGGAGGGTAGGTTTTTTGTACTCTACCAAGCTCCGGCAGGGCGGCAAGTGCAATCATTGCCAGCGCATTTGACCTGAGTGCGAATACTAGATCCGAGCGCGTTGCTCAGCGTCTGATATACAGCACGCGTAATCCATCAAGCTGGGTTTTAAGCCAGCCTGATTCAACGAGTATTCCACATCTCGAGGTGAACGTCTGTGTTATTCCTCCCACACTGTTTGCGGGACCGGTCACCGCAGGCATCACTTCACTGATGGATTAAGGGCATCTTGCTAATGCATCTACTTGCCGGGTAATATGACGGATGCCACGATGAAATCCCTAGACCTCGGTCATTGGAAGGGTGGTACCAGCAGCCAGCAGCACTCATAAATTTGTCCCGTGCATTGCCCACCTTACATCCAAGTTAGATTTTTACTGGAGTCCAAGCGGGGATATCTTGCGCTACTATGAGCAGTGTGCATAAATAACATATAAATCAATAGCAGTGATGAGACAGTAAGTTGAGTGTTGCAGCCAATTGAAGCGACCCTCCACGGAGGGGTCAAAGTCCGCATTTATTGGACACGTCGACTTTCAGTTCCGCCAACATTTCGCAGTTCCAACTGCTTTGCAAGGAGGTGCAGCTCATATCCCGGTCTCTTCATTTCAACGCTAAAAGACAGTCCACGACAGTCCACAATACTCACTAGCGGCCATGCCGGCTGCCTACCCGCTCCCTTCTGATCTGTCTCCCGCAACTGTTACCAATACTGCATCCCTCATCCGTATCATTGCGCTTGCCCTCATATCAGGCGCTGCTATTGCCTCTCGTCTCTTTGCTGTCATCAATTTTGAGAGTATTATTCACGAATTGTACGTGCAAGCGTATACGGGTATCTGGTGACTGACACAATGAACTATTAACAGCGATCCATGGTTTAACTAGTACGTAGGCTTTCTGCGTTCATACGCGTGCTAAGCCCTCATTTTACAGCCGTGCAACGAAGGTTCTTGCCTCGAAAGGCTTCTATGTGAGCACCACGTTCAGGCTCTTACACTAGCACCTCACAAGTCGCGTTGTCTAGGAATTCTGGAACTGGTTTGACCCAACGGCATGGTACCCCCTTGGACGTGTAGTTGGTGGAACCATCTATCCCGGTCTTATGGCGACCAGCGGTGTAATTTATAACTTACTCCATGCGCTCAATCTCCCTGTCGACATCCGCAACATTTGCGTCCTCCTAGCCCCAGGATTTAGCGCCTTGACCGCTTGGGCCACGTATATGTGCGTACGCTCTGTACCTCATTATGCCAGTCAATTTATGATCATTTGTTAGGTTTACAAAGGAACTGAAAGATGAAAGTGCTGGTCTTCTTGCAGCCGCATTTATTGGTATTGTGCCGGGTTACATCTCGCGTTCCGTTGCTGGCTCGTACGACAATGAGGCCATCGCCATATTCTTGCTCATGTTCACCTTCTTCGCATGGATCAAGGCACTCAAGCAGGGAAGTGCTTTTTGGGGCACCATTGCTGCTGTTTTTTATTTCTACATGGTCGCTGCATGGGGTATGCCGTCATAAACATAATTTATTTCAAGTCCAGACTCTGACAACAGTGCCCCAGGCGGGTATGCATTCATCACAAATATGATCCCTCTGCACGCCCTCGTGTTGTTGCTGATGGGTCGTTTCACGGGTCGGCTCTATGTCGCATATTCGTCCTGGTACGCGATTGGCACCTTGGCCAGTATGCAGGTCCCCTTCGTTGGCTTCCAGCCTGTTCGCACTAGCGAACACATGGCTGCGCTCGGTATGTTCCTTATTCACGTTCCTTACTTTCCTCTTTTAAACCGTTCCAGGTGTGTTCGGTCTGTTGCAGATCGTTGCTTTTGGGCAACTTGTTCGCGCCCACGTTTCTTCAAAGCAGTTCCAGGAATTACTGTTCGCCGCGGTCATCTCTCTTGGCCTGATCGGCTTCTTTGGAATTGTTGGCCTTACTTACAAGGGCTGGATCGCCCCTTGGACTGGGCGATTCTACTCCTTATGGGACACGGGCTATGCCAAGAAGTATGTGAAGATACCTGTGCACAACCCTCCATTGCTGATCAGACACTCAGGTATATCCCCATCATTGCCTCAGTCTCTGAGCACCAGCCTACTGCATGGCCCTCGTTCTTCATGGACCTGCACTTCCTGATTTTCCTCTTCCCCGCAGGCGTGGTGATGTGTTTCCGTACACTGAGGGACGAGCACATCTTCGTGATCATCTACGCGGTCGTTGCCAGCTACTTTGCAGGTGTGATGGTTCGCCTGATGCTTACCCTGACACCAGTCGTCTGCGTGTCTGCCGCCGTGGCGCTTTCGTCACTCATGGATACGTACTTGGACCCTACCGAACCAAATGTTGAAGATAGCAAGACTGAATCCTCAACTACTCACTCCTCCACTGGAACAAGTAGTACATCCACCACGACACCCGCTGCTCCTGCTACCAGCAAGAAATCGAAAAAGAACAAGGAAAAGGAGACGTCTGCACCTGCTGGGGGTGTCTTGGGCGAACTCGTATCCAATGTAGCCTCCTCTGCTGTAGCTGCCAAATCCGCCACCACTGCTGAGAAGGGCATCTTCGGTATAGACACGCGCTTTGTCGTTATTTTGAACACGCTCGGACTACTTCTTTTCTTCGTCGTACACTGCACATGGGTGACTTCGAATGCATACTCCTCGCCATCCGTCGTGCTCAGCTCGTCGGGTCCCGACGGAAGCAAGAACCTCATTGATGATTTCAGGGAGGCATATCACTGGCTGAGGCAGAACACGGCAGAGGATGCAGTTGTCATGAGTTGGTGGGACTACGGCTACCAGATCGCAGGAATGGCAGATCGCCCAACGTTGGTGGATAACAACACCTGGAACAACAGTGAGTTTTTCCCATATCTGACAACCCTGGTTGACGCTGACTTGTGCAACAGCACACATTGCGACAGTGGGCAAGGCCATGGCGTCGCCCGAGGACATTGCCTACCCCATCCTGCGGAAACACGATGTCAGCTACGTGCTCATCATTTTCGGCGGGCTGATCGGGTACAGCGGTGACGACATCAACAAGTTCCTCTGGATGGTACGCATCGCACAGGGTGTCTGGCCTGACGAGATCCAAGAACCCAATTACTTCAACCGCGGCGAGTACCGCGTGGACGGTGAGGCAAGCCCGGCGATGCGCGACAGTCTGATGTACAAGATGAGCTACTATCGATTTGCGGAGCTGTTTGGTGGTCAGCAGCCCACGGATCGTGTGCGGGGGCAGCATCTGCCTGTCCAAGGCCCAACGTTAGATTACCTCGAGGAGGCATATACGTCGGAAAACTGGATCGTGCGTCTCGAAGTAATTGGTTTGCGATATTTGGCTGACTGTGTTTTTAGGTCCGCATCTATGAAGTGAAGAAGGACGATGTACTTGGACGTGACTTGAAAATCGCGAATGCGTTCGATCAGGGGAAGAAACGCAAGCGGACAAAACCTGTGTCAAGAAGGAAGGCTATTAGTGCTTGAGCGCAGGAGTGATAGTTGGGCGAATGAGGTGGGGGAAAAACCTCGAGGCCTCTCGAATGACATCTTTGGCGCATAGATCGTACCCCTGCGACTTGTAGTATTGTCGACCTTCTCTAAACCTGCTACCTTCGTCTGCACTCACTTCCTCGTCTGTTCTCGTCTGTACCGGTTTATAATCGAGGATCCAGCACATTCCAAGGGCGTGACGCTAGCGTGTTTCCGACACAGTACGTTAATCCATATAATGACACTTGCAACATGGTGGACAATCAACATTGAGACGGTATGGTACTTGATGCCATAACTGGCTCCTCACCATGCACTGCTCGGAATATGGCAATCATATCCTCTCGATCCTGACCCTTCATAGCTAGGACACTCTGCCCAGCATCCTCCTTGGACTATGTGTGGGCCGCCTCATCACCACGATCCCTGACACGGTTCCGACGCAAGAGCAGTTGAAGAGCTGATGGTCGGCTAGCCATGGGAATCCAACGTTTGTGGTCCTCGGGTTGAGGATGGCTAGTTCCTTCTCCGCAATGTTGAACATCGCTTCTGAACCATTTACATCATTCCTCCATCCCTTCTAATCATTATAACCACAGATCTTCGCCAGCTGGTCTTGCGCTTGATCCAAAATGACTCTCCGCTGAATGTGGTTGACTGCAGTGCGATCCTAACGAGGATTTTAAAAATAGAGACAAATTCACTCTGAGGGTTGCCACCTCCACAGTAGCAAGTTGTGCCTCGTCTTTGGCTTTCCCCTCCCGCATCCTTGCAAATTCTTCTTTCACAGCAACAAGTTCCTCATCCACAGCAACAAAACGGGCCTCGTTCCCGACCCTCAGCCTCGTCTCTAAACATCTGCTCCAAGGCAATAAACTTTGACTCCATTGTGGTGCATGTGGACGACGACCCTGATTATGTAACATTGTCAGCATGGACGCGGCAACTTTGCATTTTGGTTGCTGCTGTGTTCTTCCTCAATTAATCCCTTTGCTATCTGATCTGCTTGGAGGTTGTCCCGCTCTGCTGTCATTCTCCCAAGCTGATCTGTAATAGGAGAGTGGGTTTCCGGCCATACAATAATGGTTGGCCGAGTCTGATCTGTCAAGTGCTGTAGTTGGGTAGATTGCCTTGTCAGACTGAAGGTCCAGGAGCTCGGGACCATCCAGACGAGCATCTGCATCATCAGTGATTCCTCACTGCCGACAAACACCTGGCTAGCAGCAGCGCTGATACCCTGGGTCATCTTCGAGTTCGATGCTACCATCAAGCCATGTACCCGAATCCTTCTTAGTATCATCACCTGCTTGAAGCTTCACTCTCGTTTCCGTCAATTTCCTGGCCGAAAATATCCGCGTCTTGCTGTGCTGAGACGTATGATATCGATCCGTGCAGCTATGTAATTGATCTCTGCGATTGCGCATGTAAGTAAAAAAACGCACGTGTATGATCAGGAAGTTGCAGATCAGTGCAAGACGTTGGCAAATTAGCGTGCTTGCTCAACGCTTGGAAATTCTCGTTTTGCGTAGCTCTCATGATTATATTTCCGTCGTTTCCCGTCGACATGGGTGGACCGTAGGACCGTTCCGCACTGGAGGTCATTTTTAACACAAGAAGATTGTACAACTGTGACTTGCAGTATTAATGATGATAGTCCTTCTCCAGAGTCGCCACCGTGACCTTCGCTCACTCCCTTCTTCGTCTCATTGTACATACATACTTACCAGCCCATGCGTTAATAATAAAAAAGGCCAGCGCCGGTTTGAATCAGGTCTACCGTATGCAGTCTGTAGATAATTCTGAGAGCGTGACACGTCAGCGTTATTCAACGCCTTTTCAGACCTGGCAGCGCATTATGGCATATCTTAACATCCACGCCCTTCGAATTCTTCGACTCGATATATTCTCTCTCTCCTGCTCGTCCATTGGCCGTCACTATCCAGCCACGATTGAAGTGTTTCACAATGCTTCTATCTCCTCTAGCCGCACTCCTGGTGCTATTGCCTGCCATGGTGTCTGCAGCCATATTTCCTCCTGACACCAAGGTCAAGATGTTAGACCCAAAAGGGTTTCGAAGGGCTATGAGGAGTAATGTAGGCGACCTTGAATCTCTCCTTACGGTAAAATTGATTGTTCTTATTCTTCCAGAGGACGAGCGTGGTTGCGTTTGTCGCCCCTTGGTGCGGGGTGAGTTACAGAATTATCATTTCGTTTCAACTGACGAACGTGCACATCAGCACTGCCAACGAATGGCTCCCGAGTACAGCAAGGCCGCTGAGAGCTTGAGTCCACTCATACCATTTTATGCAGTAGACTGCGATGCCGAGTTGAACAAGCGGTTATGCGGAGAACAGGTGCGCATCACATTGGCCTTTGATGCATTCATATCTGACACTCGTTCAGGGTGTTCAAGGGTTCCCAACACTCAAAGTTTTCCCTCGTGGTAGCCAAGCTCCGTCTGAGTCATACGACTCCGGGGAACGCACTTCTGGCCAGTTCATCCGCTGGGCCTCGCGCTCCGTGCCCAGCAAAGTAAAACCCCTTCCGCACATCTATGACATCCCAGCGTGGCTGGACAAGGTTCGGCTCTCAGCTTGATCTCCTGGTGGCCCCATGTGACCCCCGCCTCCCTCCACAGAAGAGCGACCTCCCACGCGTCATCCTCTTGAATAAGGACAAGAAGTTTCCGCTGCTCTGGCAGGTCCTTGCGAATAATTTCTGGAAGAAGATGGCATTTGGGCATCATACAGACCCGGATGGTGCGTTTGCAGCGTCGTTGGGGTTCCCTGCGACTATCGAGGGAAAGACGTCGAAGGTCATTGTGTATCCAGCAGGGTCCAGCGTGGCGGTTTTGTATGAAGGTGGGTGCTTTTGCGCATACGGCTTTGATTACTTGACAGAAATGACTACTCAGGGATGACAAAGTATGACCCGTTGACAAAGTTCTTTAGGTCAATATTGGATGGGTCAGCAGACTTCCTCCAAACACCACTAGAACAACCTGTCAGGGATGAACTGTAATTTACTTTGATTGATTTAAAAGTGTGTATTGACATCTTCTACTCCAACGTGTTTTGAGTCACCCGCGGACTTGCATCAATCTCACACGGTGTTCGCCAAAGGTCTCGTACCTGGCCAGTTTCTTGATGGGAGGAGAACACGTATCGTGCTGACGGACAGAAAACATATTTGATTATGATTCGTGTTCTATATTCTGCTTGACCCCCATCTCTACAGATATAGGGCGAGCGCTCATCACGCTTTCTATTGAAGTTTGAATTCGAAGTTTGTATCCCAACACGCGTTCTTTGTCACTTCTTCGCCTCCTGTGAAGTCTCTCAGGTCAATTCGTCAATCCGCCTTCCTGGCGTATCCGTTCAGCCAACACCCTTCGCTTTGCTTCTTCGGCGTTCCTCTTGATTCCTTTCTGTATCTCTCGGTCCCAGTTTGTCCCGAGCCACACCACACCGTATTCAGATAGGCCTACTATGAAGAGGCCGATGACTTGACCTGAATGAGGATGAGTAGCAGTTTCGCAAGAGGCACCGGATGCGTACCGATCCAGAGTCCCTGCAGGCCAAGACCAGTCTTGAATGCGAGGGTGATTCCGATCGGCAATGCGAGAATGTAGTATGCGACAAGGTTGAACATAGCACCGAGATGTTGTCGGCCTGAAAGCGCTGATAGGTGAGCTTCCCTTTCACACCACAAATTGCGTGCCCACCTTGACCGCGAAGGACGCCACCGCAGGAATTTGCCAGACCGTCGGCGATCTCACGAAATTCTCAATTTGTGGGTGACACACATGAAATTTACTCACTTGAAACGAAGCGACTAGAGGCATTACTTTACTGACAAGCCGAACAACGTCTTCATCGTCGCTGAAGAGATAGCCAAATCTCTATCTGCCGTTTGGTATAAATGCAGGGTGCGAGACGATTGTTCACGTACATTTCTGGCTGCTAACATGACGATCATCACTGCGAAACCAACGATGACGCTAACAAGGGCAATAGCATGAGCCGCGTTCCTTGCGCCGATGGCCGTTCGCGCGCCGATCAAGTTTCCGATGCGATTTGAGGCGACGACCCCTGGTGAGACGTCAGACGCAGAAATGGTCAACGGATATGGATACTAACCAAATCCAAAAGGCAGTGTGCTTATGACTATGGGTGTGGTTAATAAATCATGAGGTACATCGTGAAAATTCATACTTTGGTCGGTGGTCATGATGACAGACTGCGCCGCCAGTGAAAGGTCTCCAAGGCGCCCGGCTGCAAGGGCTACTATTTCGAATGCAGCCCTGTTCAGAGTGAGTGGGTCGCCTTGATCTGGGGCGGTCACGGCTCACCATTCTGTGCCTACCATTAAGATACCCGGAAGTGCCAACTTGAGGAACGCGACACAACTCTCGATGTCGAAGACGGCCCTGGGTTGAAAGCCACCCCATGTAGCGTTTTGCTTGTGCGCAGAAGACATCGATGTCACTGCGATCAAGAGGAAAAATGCACACCAGTATGTGATGGAAAGTGCGACAGGGCAGCCAAGCATGCCCAATGAAGTATAATGGACCAGGAAAATGTTGAGGGCGATATTGATCGGCGATACGATTACCAGTACCAAAGTAGCAGCTTTCATAATTCCTGCGCAGCTTGTAAGTCAACGGACAATTGGTTAGCACGCGACTGACCTTGGCATTGCAGGTATTTCTTGAGGGACTCAAAAGCGATGTATCCAGGTGCGCCGAACAACAAGATACGCAGAATATCCTGCACGTCCTTGCAAAGACGAGGAGGCTCTTTGATAGCCAACAGCACAGGCTCCATGAATACCCAGAGCACACCGACGGGAATTAGAAGAATCCACAGCAACACTACGCAACGCTGGAAATGCACAGACAGATCGGTGGAGCGACTTCCTCCAGTAAATGCCTGAGAGCCTAACGTATCAAGGGCCGATCCGCCTCCCAGTGCAATGCACCAACCTACAGGACGTAGGATCATCCTTGCAGAAGAGAAATAAACGAGCTACTCGCCAGTAACGTAGGCCAGCATCAGCGAAAATGCGGCCGCGGAAAGTTCTTCTGCGCCCAGACGGCCTGTGATCACGATCGACACCGTCTGGATAGAATTCTGTAAAATATAGGACAAGATAACTGATGCATGGTGGTTTGGGTCGTTAGCACATGCCCCTCGAGACCGACACAATCTAGCCTACCAGGGATGGAATCAATGACAAGCGAGGCCAGAAGGCGGGGACCAATTGTTCGGTTCTCTCCTGCCACTTCGGGAAGGTTCTGAAGGGAATAGTTGTTCAGTTGTTGCTGTGCGCGCTGGGCATTGGAGAGAAGGGGTGCTGTTTCGTCTAGGGATCTAGTACGTGACATGATGCGAGACTTGGTGAATAGCCGCTACCAATTCACAGTGTTTATAGCAGATTCCGAGGCAACGGACTATATAACGATCCGTGACGGACCTCGGATTGTCCCATGCCGATTCCCTTTCGAACGATACCCTCTAGTATCCTTCTCAAAATGAGGCTTGCATCGTGTTTGATCATATCTGTAGTGGAGTATTTTTGTGAGCCGATTTTCCCGATGATTTCTATTTCATTGTCCCTGATAAGATTCATCTGGGAGATGGGGTCTTGCATTTTCTGCCTCATGGTGGAAACCATCCTGCACCTGTCATGTTATCAAGACGGAACCACCATTCTTTTGTGATATCCATTGCGTGATGACGGGTCATGAGATACGATTTTTTCCCGCAAGAAAAGCTTTTTAGGTGGCCCAACGCCCATTGAAACTCATCAAGACTTACCCTCTAGAAATTTTCCCCGAGATGAAATCCCAACATGTTACTCTTTTCGCTTTGGTGTTCGCTGCCGTGGGCCTCGCCCACGACCATCACCACGAAGACCAAATTCCTATGAATTATGTCAAATATCCCTACCAGGCCGTATACCCTGGCGACGATGAGGGTATGCAATAAAATTTCCCCCTTTTAACTGCCGCTCACCAGCGATGTAGTGACTGCGGACTCCATTTTTTCTGGAATTACCACATTTGCGAAGCTCCCATGGGTGCAGTGTCTTGGAAAAGACCGAGATACTACCTTTGACATCGCGTTCATTGGCGCTCCTTTTGTACGTCATTGTGTTTTTGTTTATTCGAAAGATTTTAATCGAGTGTTACTTCACAGGATACGGGGACATCCTACCGCCCTGGTGCCCGGTTTGGGCCTGCTGGTATTCGTTCTGGATCCCGCCGGCTGACCTTGTACGGAGGATACAACGTTCCCCTCGAGGTCAACCCATTCCTTTCGGGACTGAAAATTGTAGACTGTGGGGACATTCCAGTCACACCTTACGACAACAAGTACGCCATCCAGCAAATTGAAGGTGGGCACAAGGAGCTTCTTCACCGACCTACTTTTTCCCCACTTGGTAACGACGCTCTCACCGGCAAGCCCCTCATTCCAATTTCGCTCGACGGAAAACACCACCCACGTGTAGTAACACTTGGCGGTGACCACACGATTGTTCTGCCTTTGCTGAGGTTCGTTCGCTTTCGGCAGGTCATTTGTAACTAGTGCTCAGTAATACGCGCTCAGGTCCATTCACTCTGCATATGGCCCGATTTCTGTCATCCACTTTGACTCTCACTTGGATACCTGGAAGCCCTCTGTGTTCGGAGGTGCCCCTTCCGATCAGGCTGCCGTTAACCACGGCACATATTTTTACTGGGCTAGTCAGGAGGGTCTGATTAAGAACGGAAGCTCCATTGCAAGTATCATATTTCCTTACCATCTACCATCCCTTTCTCCCATGTCTATCACCGAAGACTTTGATCCTAGTTTGTCATTTATCTAGCATGGCGCTATCAGAACCACGCTTTCAGGACCAGCCGATTATGCTAATGACGACGCCTCTGGCTTCCAACGAATCGAGGCGCGTGAGATCGACACCATAGGTGAACAAGGTTGACCATTTGTCGTCGTTCATTATCTGAAAGTCTTGTTCTAGGCACTGACGGAATTATCAAAAAGATTCGGGAGACCGTCGGCGATCGACCGGTTTATCTGTCCATCGATGTGTGTTGTCATTTCATCTCACTATTTGGTTATCACTCAACTTATTATAGATTGATTCAATCGACCCCGCATTTGCTCCTGCGACGGGCACCCCAGAAACTGGCGGTAAGTTTGTACATGGTTATTTAAGTGATAAACTCAGTAATCGGAAGGTTGGTCTACACGCGAGTTACGCACCATCCTCAGAGGCCTGGATGGTCTCTACATTGTCTCGGCCGATATTGTTGAAGTCGCTCCTGCGTATGATACCAATGCAGAGCTTACGACCATGGCCGCGGCCGACGTACGTGATGCTATCAAACTTCCGCGTCATCTCTAACGCTGGCTCCACAGGTACTGTTCGAGGTCATTAGCGTCATGGCCAAAACCCCCTTGGGTAAAGTCGCGAATTGAGCGGGAGAGTTATTTTACTTCGGATCTGGTTAGCGGTTCCTTAGAGCAGTGAAATGGTTTCTTGGCCATGCTGCAATTCGGTGTACATATTTCCTACTTCATTTGAGATTCCATCTATGCATTATTAGTTAGTCCCGCATCAAATGCCGTTGGCCGCAATGTAATATTTGCGTTCGCAATGTGTACGACATTATTGGATAGGAATTTCAGATATCCAATCGCAGTCATTATCATACCATAGAGCAATTGTTTTCTTAGAACACTGTGGTCTTCAGAAGATTAGCAGTTTTTCTACCCCAAAAGGAAGGTCATGAAGATCTGCGAGAAAATAAACTTGTCATTGGTACCCAACATAAAACTAATCTGGCAGAACGCACGCTGAATCAATTGTATAGTATTCACTGCGGCCATACATCCCAGTAACTTACGCCGTAACGTATATTGAAATCCATAAAAAGTAGGTGGCACCCGTCCTTAATATCTTGCCATGTTTTGGCCATGTGTTCATAAGTATCCTTCATGTGTCATGATGGATGCCATGTGACGAACTTCGTCGGTTACTCCGAGTCAACACGTTGCATCACGTACTGGCCGCGGGGCTAAAAATGTCACTCGTACCGTGCTTGGCGGTTTATGGCGTGTTTCAAAGATTTCAGTGAGGACCTGCCGGGATATACGTGATACTGTGATCCGCGAAATGGAGGCACGTACGTAAATTTTACATTGTACACATGGGAGTACCGTCATTCAATGCCTCAGTATACGTATAGGATAACAAGTCAGAACACATTGGTGGCCCGTCCACCGGACGCTGGTGATCGTATCTTCTTGATTCAGACAGCATAATGAAGGCACTGCTAATATTAGTAAGTTACTTACAGTCTGATCTGGCAGCGCCTTGATATAACCTTATTTAAATCAAATACTAATCAGAACACATGTGCAAGACTGTACATGCATTGCTTCAGTGCCCTGTTTCAATTGCATAGTCTCCCGCAGTGCGGTTACTTCCGAGAGCCAAAATTTGATTACACTTACATCAACTGGCATTTAAAGACTGCTTCGGATGTGCTTAGGTGATATAATCCCTTCAATACAACAATGGACTAAAATGGACTAATTATCACCTTTCAAAGCTCTTTCCCCTCTACAGACGATCTAGGATCATCAATATTCTTGATCGGGCCATGGAACCACTTATGTGCTGAGACGACCCAAGAGATGGACGCAAAGAAGAAAACGCCCATGATGATTACGACAGCGTAATCTGTTCATCACACTGTCAGCAACCGAATCAAGTCCATCGCAATCAATCCATATACGTACTCATCCCCACCGCGGTGGTTGTTTGTGTGGGGGGGAAGACCAATAAGACGACAATGAAGAGTACCCATGCAACAGCTATGATTCCGATAGGCATGTACCACCTTCCCAGGCTGAATGGGCCAGGGACCAGTTTATCACGGCCCGATGTGATACGAAGGAAGATAGGTGTTGCATAAGACACATACAAACCAATGACGGAGGCTCTGGAACGCGAAGAATTCCTCAGAATACGAGTTTTAGTTTCACAAAGTGAAGTCCAACGTACCCTGCAAGGGATGACAGCGCTGCGGCGGAGAAGCCCAACAACCCACAGACGGCAGCGCCAGCCATGACGAACCAGACAGCATTGACAGGAGTTTGTGTGCGCCGATTCATCCGCTTCCACCAGCGAGAGCCGGGAAGAGCGTTATCCCTCGCAAAAGCGAAGACGACCCGAGATGCATCAACCCCTTGTGCAGCTCCCGTTACGAACTGATCGACCGATGATTCATGCAAAAGCGGCGGAGATCATTTTTGAGACGTACCTGGACAACAATGATAAAACTCCATATCGCTAGCATCCCTCTTTTGCCAAGTACATCAAGAAAGAGCTGACCCATGGGAAGCGGCAAGGCACCAGTCAACAGGTTGGTTACTGAAGCCGTTGCAAAGGAGCACGCAATGAAGAGAAGCCAGCCCAGCACTTGGGTCCCGAATACACCCACAAGTATTGCAATGGGCGCCGCACGCTGAGCACCAGCAACTTCTTCAGAAATGTGTGCAGCGGAGTCATCTGGAGTTTTATTAAATGAACAGTGCATTCAGGGACAATGTCTGCCCACTCACAGCCCGTGAGCGTCCACATTGGAGCTGTGAAAGCGAGAAGAAAAGCCCATCCATCTGTACACGCAGTCAGTCAATTCCCTCAGATGACACATCCAGTGCTCACTGTTGCTCCATCCTGTGTTGTTCTCGAACATAGTGAAGGCATCCTTTGTGGATACTTTGTTGTCGCCAGAACATACAAGCAATGCAATGATAGCGGCTAAGGTCGTACCAACTGTTGGAAAAAAATAGGATCCGGAAGTTCATCTAATAAACTAATACTTGCCGTTGATAATCACGTAAAACAGATTCAAGCGGGCCAATACGGTCGTAGCAGCGGAGCACACCAGGCCATGGGTAAACAGAATGGCAAGCAAGATGCCGTACGTCGCACCGGAGCTCATTATCGTTGCTCCATCAGAGCTCACCGCAATCGCGGTAGTGATCATCTGTGCGCTACACAAACTAAGTCACAGGAAGCACTTTGTACCGTCTGCATCGACGAACCATGTAAAGTCAATGGAACACACGAGAGTAACTTGGCCCATGATATTGGCCCATCCTGGAAACCCCTTGGTGAGATGAGAGTGTAATTCAATAAACTCTTTTACTAACCTGTGATCCAGCTCGCTAATGCAGAGTATTTCGGAGGTGCGAGTTTAGCAGAAAAGTAATAGAGGCCAGCAGAAGTCCTAGGCGAAGACGAGCATGTGAGGTTCCAGCTATTACGAAAGTGACGAGGATATTTACGGCATTGATGATACCAGCTCCGCCATTGAGCATGCCACCGCCATCACAAAGAAACAGGGGATCAGCCATCCCCAGACCATTCCAACGTGACCACCTACAGACCTCGCCGTCACTCGTGGCTGCCAAATAGTAGAATAGTAGGCACGTACCTGAGACCAATGGAAATGAGAATGTCGATGACACAGAAGCCACCACACCCATGATTGAAAAGGCGAAAGCAATTGTTTCGATCATCTGGACAAATTTGAATATTCACTTCACATGCGAGCGGCAAGGGGGGACTGACCGAGAACTCACGCTTGAACTCGGCTTTGTAGCCAAGCTCAGCGAGTAGTGTATCGTCTGCATTGTGTAGTGGAGCGGGGTAGCCCTTGACGCTGGCAGTGTTGACGCTGAACTCAGCCTGCTTCTCGCTGATCGACATTTTGAACCACGGACTTGACCAAAAGGGTACACTGGTTCTTACACTTCTTTTACGGCAAATATATTAGTAAAGTTGGAGATAAGAGCTTGAGCGCTTTCTGATGTGAGTTACGGTCGATGTCTTTCCCAGAGTCTCTGGGAAAGACTCGGAGGCTCCGGGAAGAACATGGCAACTTAGTAAAAATACTTATGCTTATCTCTTCACATGGGTCGCCATGCACCGTGGGGGGAATTCAGATAACGAGCACGCGCTTGATGAAGTCGATTTGCAAATGATGTCAGTGAACGTAGTAACTGAGCACAGCTCAGAGCAGGCCCAGGCCTGAGGTGGCTACCATTGCCAAGGACGAACTTGTCAAACAGCGCTTGAACACTAGCTACTAAATGTGGATATGTTTTAGACACAGCCACTGTTGGGACTCATCCAGTGGCAACAGTCAAAGCACAATGTTGCCCTTCATGCACATGAGCGACAGTGGTGTTTCAATCTCTTACATGAATTTTGTGAACAGATCTGTGCGGGTCTTCAAGAAAACGTTCGCAAATTGGACGATTGCACAATGTATTCTCAAATCCAGCAGCTAACATGGTGCTCTACCGAGAAATCCATCATCGTGTTGCTGTCTAAAGGCTTATCTTAGATCGTCTGCGAGTCAGCTTCCGCTACACCTCCGTTGTCTGTCCTGGCAAAGGTCGTGGGACTGTGCGTTCCCTTGTATATATATCGCTGAGTTGAAGTTCTCACATAACTAGGACTTCACGACTCCCTCAGGTCGACACTGTCTGACTCATAGCGAGCTACGAGCACCTAATGGCTAGAAAAGTTCTCATTGGATTCGGCGTAGATGTTGACGCCGTAGCTGGTTGGTATGTTGTTATTTCAATCGTGACAAGAATCACCACCGAGGATTGTTATGCAGGCTTGGGTCCTATGGGGGTGAAGATTCTCCTTTGGATATTTCTCGAGTACGGTCGCAGTGATTTTTTGTGATTGTGAGCTTAAGTCAGCGCAGGGAATGTACGCGGGAGAAGTTGGAGTGCCTCGCCTTCTGAAGCTGTTCGATAAGTATAAGATCAAAACAACCTGGTTCATCCCCGGTCGGTCCTAAGTCCAATGCTGCCATGATACGAGGAATTGATGAGTCGCATAGGTCATAGCTTGGAGACATTTCCCAAGCAAATGGAAGCAGTTCGAGATGCCGGTCATGAAATGTAAGGTTCCTGGAATGTGGAGATATCGTTCTCATGTTATGCGCAGAGGTCTTCATGGATATTCACATGAGGTAAGCGGTGGTGGTATCAATGTTGGGGAAAGAACTGAACATTTTCACAGAACCCTGTCTCTATGACTCTGGAACAACAGCGGGACATTTTGGACCACACCTTTAAGCTCCTTACGGATTTCAATCACGGTGTTCCTCCGAAGGGTAGCGTCGCCCCGTGGTGGGAAACCAGCAAAGGAGGGGACGACTTTTGTTGTTGGAAAAGGGCATTGAATATGGTGACGATATATCACTACTCGTTTCAAGCGAGGTCTTGACGTCATTCTAACAGACCACTCCAATATGTCCCATGAGTAAGTCTGTATACCAGTTCTGATATACTAAGAGCCACATTATTTCAGTTCTCAGACATATTACCTTCGTGACGAAGATACATGGACGAAGATAGATTATCAGGCGAAAGCTCACACGTGGATGAAGCCTCTGCAAAGGGGCAAGGAGACTGGGCTCGTTGAGATTCCTGCTAACTGGTTTGTCAATCACATCGCTGGTGTCTTTCCTATCAACTTTGTTCATCTTATACATTTGGAAAGGTACCTTGATGATCTTCCCCCCATGATGTAAAACCTCGTAACTTGTGTACAAAGTCAAAATGCTGACACCAGCCTAGGTTCATTAAGTCAAGCTCAAACTCGCATGGTTGGGTATGCCATCACGTTTGAAGGACTTTCAAGTGTTTTATTCATGTATTCAACAGGTCAATACTCGAGATGTCGAGCAGCTTTGGAAAGACACATTCACTTACTTGTATAGGTAAGGATAATAACTGCGTTGCAATCCACTGTCGAATCATAGCACACAGAGAAGAGGAGGACTTTGTATTTCCCATCACGATCCACCCGGACGTCAGCGGGTCAGTCTCTCCTCCTTGACATTTGAGCGTTCTAATCTGAGTTTTGCGTACAGTCGTCCACACGTACTTCTTATGCTGGTATATTCCATCCAACATGCGTCTCGTTCTTCAAATAACTGGTGATCCATAGGAGCGTTTCATTGAATGGATCAATACCCACGATAACGTACACTGGGTGACCTTATACGGGATGGCTCAAGAATTTAGAGCCAGACAAGACCCAGCACCAGGTGCCGTAATGCCCAAGGGTTTCATGAAGCGCCTGTGAAATGCAATACATCGTGTCGAGACTTCTTCACGTGGATGAATGACATGTATCAATGTGTTCTATTAACTTGGTTTGATGGCCTACCTACACGTGTAGAAAGTCTCAGGAGATATTAAATCATCGATTGCGGCAAGCGCGAGCCGCGATACAGTCATGGTCATGGGGTCACATAACGCGAGATCTCTTCTGCGTCGCTTGTCTTTCTGACGGTATATAAAGAGCTTTCTCTCGTTGTTTTTTCGCCAGAAGTACTGACGTACTAAGATGCCCCGAGAGATTTCGATAGGATTTGGTGTTGATGTTGATGCTGTGGCCGGCTGGTGAGTTTTATTCTTTGTGAGGTCGGAAATGATAGTTCTATGCGACCATTTTAGGCTAGGCTCATACGGTGGCGAGGATTCCCCCCTAGACATATCTCGTGTATGATCAAATTGTTTTCGATGTGTAGGACTTTTTTCTATGACCTTTTTAGGGCATGTATGCGGGCGAAGTTGGCGTTTTGCGAGTGTTGAAGTTGCTTGATAAGTACAACATCAAGGCTACGTGGTTCATTCCAGGTCAGTTCGAGTTCTTTCACTAGGGCTTTATGCACCACGGGAACATTGATGTATAGGTCATAGCTTGGAAACGTTCCCAAAAGAGATGGCCGCTGTCCGGGACGCAGGTCATGAAATGTTAGTGCTGTGTCTGGATTACGATATCCATTGACTGATAGCAATCTAGCGGACTTCACGGCTATTCTCATGAGGTGCTTTCGTCCGCTTAATCCGCCTGGACTCAGAGAGCTCAGCAAATATTATACAGAGTCCAGACTCAATGACGTCAGAGCAACAACGTGACGTTCTTAACCACACATACAAATTGCTCACAGACTTCAACCATGGAGTGCCCCCAAAGGGCTATGTGGCACCGTGGTGGCAGACAAGCAAGGAAGGGGTCGCGCTCCTTCTAGAGAAAGGAATCGAGTACGGTATGCCTACATGTTGCGACATGATACTTGGTCGTTCTTATTCTTCCATGTAGATCACTCGAACATGTCTCGCGAGTAAGGATCTGGCATGTGTATATCCCACTTGAATATTTACTGTTTTGTTGCAGTTCTCAGGCGCACTACCTTCGCGATCAAGACACATGGAGCAAAATCGACTACAAGGCGAAGGCGCACACGTGGATGAAGCCTCTTAAGAGGGGGAAAGAAACAGGTCTAGTTGAAATACCTGCTAGCTGGTGACGCTGTCCCCTTTCAGAGTGATCAATCAGAGCTCAATTTTCCATCAAAGGTACCTCGAGGACATGACACCAATGATGTGCGTTTCATTCATACTTCCATGGGAAAGCGTGCTTCATTGACGCAAAACCCAGGTTCATGAAGGCTAGCTCTAATTCTCATGGATGGGCAAGTCTGAACAAAATATGATACAATTCTTTCCGACTGTTTACTGATTTGACCACACTCAGGTGACCCCTCAAGCTGTTGAGCAGCTTTGGAAAGATACCTTCACGTATCTTTACAGGGAAGAACAAGATTTCATTTTCCCCCTAAGTATCCATCCGGACGTGGGCGGGTATGCCTCGCACACTACTTTTGCGTTTAAACAATTGACTTATTCGGTATAGACGCCCCCAGGTACTGCTCATGCTGGTGAGAAATGAATCTAATGACCTAGCGTGCCTAACATGTATCAATGTCTAGGAACGATTCATCGAATGGATTAATACTCATGACAATGTGAAGTGGGCTACATTCCATGAGATGGCGGAAGGGTTTAGGGCGAAGAATGATCCCCCTCCGGGTGCTGTCGATGCCAAAGGGATACGTGAAACGTTAAAGCACGGTTATAGTAGAAACGGACTCTGTCACGCTGGTATAGAGCTGGAAAAATCATAATTCAGAAGTGATAGCTGGCACATCATATTGCTACATAGGTGCGCGATGAACGATAAGCCTCATCAGGCCTATGGTCAATAGGAGCTTCACCTAAATAGGTCACTACCACTAAGCACTTACACGATAGCACAAGGCGTTCCGATTCCGAACATCCCGCTTTATTCATGCATCCGTGTCGCCTGAACAGCTCCCATCGAGCACCCGTGATCAGAGCATATGCCTCGGTCGGACATGCAAGTCCATATCATGGATCCTATAAGAAGATCGACCATCCACTGCCAAGTTCAACTTGAATCTCTCAAGGCTTCTTATCACTTACACCCCGAGCATGTCCATCCCACACATCCCTGACGAGCTGCAGAAGGGCGTCAGTGTCGTCGTTGAGACAAAGTACGGTCCCGTCAAGGGTGGCAGAACCACGAATGGGGCTGCGGTGTTTTTAGGTGAGATTGTCACTCAAACTTTGCACTCATTGCTGAACCAGGTACTTAAGAGGTAGCCCTATGCCTTGCCTCCCGTTCGCTTTGCGGACCCGAAAGCCTCTGCCTCCTGATTATCGGTATGAAGACAAGGATTACATTTATGAGACTAAGCGTATGTCAAATCATCAATCTCTTGTAATTCGTGGCAAGACGGAATTACCTTAGACTGCGTTCAGCCTTCCAATGATGGACAGGGTGCAGGCACAGCACCAGTTGATCGTAAGGGCTACGGAGAGCCGTCTGAGGACCCGTGAGCAATTCAGGATACCATTTCTGGCTCTGACTCAAGTGCTATCATTCTTCAGCCTCTTTGTCAATATTGCGTGCCCTTCAACATCTAAACCTGGGGCAAACCTTCCAGTCAAAGTATACATTCACGGAGGGTAAGTTGTACATAGACCCATACCGCTCAGTAACCCATTGTCACAGATTCCTTCAGTTTGGTTCGCCTCATGGCTTGAGCAGCCAGGCCCAATACGTGGCCGAGTCAAGGAAGGAAATTTATGTCAACATTGGCTATAGGCTCTCAGTGCTTGGCTTCCTTGCATGCGACGAGCCCAAGATAGACGGAAATTTTGGCTTCAAAGATCAATGGCTAGCGCTTCAGTGGATTTCCGAGAACATTGCATCATTTGGAGGTAAGCTTGAGCGCACGTCACGCCAGAGTTCATCGAGATCCTGACAACATGCGTAGGCGACCCAAGTAATGTCCAACTTTCTGGGTTGTCTGCTGGTGAGTGAGGGCTTTCATTTGAACTCGCAGTATGGCCAACGAGCAACAGGTGCCCATGCCGTGCACCAAATCTTGCACCATATTTCACACTTGCCACCAGGGCAGAATTCACCATTCCGTTCGGCTCACTTACAATCAAACGCTCTGATGTCAGTTGCTTTTATGACGTACTGTTAACTCACTCATGGGATGCAGGACCATCCCTAAAACTGCATCGGAGCTGAGGCCGTCCTTCCAAGCCCTTTGCCGCACCCTCAATCTCGATCCTAATGCTCCTGACATTTTGGAGACTTTGAGAGACCCTGCCAAGGTTCCTATCACAGCTATGATGAAGGTGATACAGACGGACGAAGTCGGTGTCGAGCACGGCACGTACCGAGGATGTCTTGATGGCAATTGGATCCCTACTACACCCGACCCAATGACTTGGCAACGATCGGGAGATCTTGCTCGTGCTCTGCGCGAGAAAGGAGTCAAGAGCATTGCTATCGGCGATCTGAGCGAGGAGTGGTACCTTTACGCTATCGCGCATGGGGTTCGAGGCCCACAGGATGTGTTCCCTAACATCTTGCGGTACTTCCCACGTCCCGTCGTTGAGAATCTCGTGAAGATGTATCGGACGCTCCCGAGTACAGCAACTGTCGAAGAATCGATGAGGCACATGGGAGATATCCTAAGTGATGGACAGGTGCACATCCCTGTGAGGATCTTCATGAGAGATTTCCAACAGGTCGGGTTCCCAGTTTTCAGATATGTAATCCGCTGGACCCCGGAACAACTGCGTCCAAAAGGTACATCAATGTCTGTAGAGGTTGTGAGTGGATGTTTACTGAAGTTCATGCAACAGGATTGGTAACGCATGGCACTGATCGCTGCCTCTGGGCTCTGCGTATTCCGAGCATGAATTATCCACAGACGAAGAAGGCACTTGAATGGCTCGACGCATTCGACAAGGAGATCGCCGCCCTCGAGCAACAGGGCAAGCCGACGCATGAGCTCAATGAAGCTCTGACCTTGCAGGAGGACCAAAGCATTGTGTGGGCGGAAGACAAGAGATGGTCCGAATTAATGAACGTTGCGAAGATATTACCTGGTGAATCCTAAACGTCGCCGGATTTCCGCACCCATGTAATTCTATGGAATGATGATGAACTTCAAGCTAAATAAGGCTCAATATAGCAGTGGGTGAATTGGGGAGCCATTGCGCAATTTGCGATAATTTCTACATTGTAAAGTTTGGCAGTTTTTAAAAATAACTGTCCTTTGGGATGATAGACCCTACGGTGGACTCTAGGAAATCCAAAAGCCTCGTCAGGGTATCACCCGGCGAGTTTCGCTGCTGTGCATGTGATTGTGGAGGGGACGTTCGGCCACCAGTGACAATCCTTGCAAGGCGAACCAGGCAAACTCTGCAGTGGGTGAACCAATTCATTAATAAATCCACCGCTAGACACTGGCGACGTCGACCCAAGTACAAAGTAAACGACCCTAGCGAGATCGCAATCAGATCAGTGCTTTTGCTCAGAAGCGAACCTCTATATGTATGGATCGCCAGATGGACAATGGACTCAGAAGAAGAGATCGCGTGCTATGTCACTTCATAATCCTGAGCTGTATCGCAGCTAGCATTGTTGCAATTGATGGTGAAAGATCTCCTGGGGCTTTCGACACGTGGATGTTACAAGGACAAGTTGATAGAACATACTAATACAAATGATCATCCTCGCCTGAAGTCTCGACACAAATGTACCGTATGAAAATGACGGCATTGTACAGACAGGCTTAAACCTTCTGGAAGCCCTTGGGCATGACGGCACCTGGTACTGGGTCCTGTGTGGCTCTGAAATCTTGAGACATTTCATAGAAGGTTACCCATTGCACGTCGTCGTGAGTATTGACCCATTCAATGAAACGTTCCTATGGACCACCAATGAGTGAGAGAACAAGGAATATGTTGGGTAGAATATACCAGCATCAGGAGTACGTGTGGACGACTGTACCAAAAACTAAGTTAGAACGCTCAGATAGCAAGGAGTGGAGACTGACCCGCTAACGTCCGGGTGAATGCTGATGGGAAATACGAAATCTTTCTCTTCCCTGTGCGCTATGAATTAACAGTGGGTTGAAACCCAGCCACCTTGTCCTTACCTATACAGGTAAGTGAATGTATCTTTCCAAAGCTGCTCGACATCTCGAGTGCTGACCTGATGGATACACGAATTAAAGATGCGCGGAGGTCTTCAAATGTGATGACATACCCAACCATGTGAGTTCGAGTTTGACTTAATGAACCTAGACTGGTATCAGCATGTTGATTCTGTACACAAGGTGCGAGGCCTTACATCATGGGTGGAAGATCATCAAGGTACCTTATCAAACGAATTAAGAGTGTAAAATCAGTAGGGAAGACACTAGCGATGTGATCGACGAACCAGTTGGCAGGAATCTCGACGAGCCCAGTCTCCTTGCCCTTTTGCAGTGGCTTCATCCATGTGTGAGCTTGCGCCTCATAATCTATCTTCGTCCATGTATCTTCATCACGAAGGTAATACACCTGCGAACTGACAGAATGTGGGTCTGAGTATATCAGGACTGGCATCCCAACTTACTCGTGGGACATATTGGAGTGGTCTGTTAAAATGATGTCAACATCTCGCTTGAAACGAGTAGTGATATATCGTCACCATATTCAATGCCCTTTTCCAACAACAACACCGTCCCCTCTTTGCTGGTTTCCCACCACGGGGCGACGCTACCCTTCGGAGGAACGCCGTGATTGAAATCCGTAAGGAGCTTAAAGGTATGGTCCAAAATGTCCCGCTGTTGTTCCAGAGTCATAGAGACAGGGTTCTGTGAAAATGTTCAGTTCTTTCCCCAACATTGATGATGGCACCGCTTACCTCATGTGAATATCCATGAAGACCTCTGCGCATGACATGAGAAACATATCTCCACATTTCAGGAACCTTACATTTCATGACCGGCATCTCGAACTGCTTCCATTTGCTTGGGAAATGTCTCCAAGCTATGACCTATGCGACACATCAATACATCATATCATTGCAGCAATGAACTTAAGGCCAACCGGGGATGAACCAGGTTGTTTTGATCTTATACTTGTCGAACAGCTTCAGAAGGCGAGGCACTCCAACTTCTCCCGCGTACATTCCCTGCGCTGATTTCAGCTCACAATAATATAAAATCACAGCGATCATACTCGAGAAATATCCAATGGAGAATCTTCTCCTCCATAGGACCCAAGCCTGAATGATGATGATCGTTTTGATTCTTGTCATGAATCGAATGGAAAACAACTTACCAGCCCAGCTACAGCGTCGACATCTACGCCGAATCCAACTTGAACTTTTCTAGCCATAGATGCGCGTGGATCGTTACCCTGGTCAGATAGTATCGACAGGGAGTCGTTGAGTTCTGGTCACGGTGAGAACTTCAGCGTCGCGCTATATATACAAAGGAACTTACGGTCCCCATGTTAGTCCCATGACCCTCGGCTATTGCCAAGGAAAGGCAACGGGAAGGATGCGGAAGGGCGATGTAAGATAAGCCTTCTAGACATGGTGATGGGCCCCTCGAGTCGACTCTAGAGTGACATGTATTAGAAGGTAGCTCAAGGTTAGGCAGACCCCTAATACAGAAGGGACGACTATCTTCCTTCTATCGAGTGTGCCTAGGGGGGATTAGCACAGTAGGCCCCCGATAGAAGGAAGACCATTGTCTGGTGCAATCGCCCAAAGTGCAACGTTCGCCTGGAATGAAGCACCAGTGTGATCGAGAATCAAAGGCCTGAGCGCTGAGCGGTGGGTGCCCTTTGCAAACTTGAAGTTGGACGGGTGGCCAAAAGCGGGTTTGTCTTCAGACATATACGTATTTAGAAGCTCTAGTTACCGACTCCTTTCACTCGAATCATCCGCCAAGCAACTCCATTGCATTTGAAAGCATGTGCCTCTGATCATATAATTGAATTACCGGGCATGACGTGTCACAGCCATCGCTGTGAAAGAGAGATAATATTTTTACCAGGTTGCGGTCATCATGTGCAGTGGATGTCAGAACAGTTGCGGCCGAAAACTATACTTGTTGTGATGGCTTGAGGGGGCGGTTACTAAGTGCACATGGCGAACTTGTGGTGACCGCGGTACCCATGGGCCGAGTTCTCGCTATAGGTTTTGGGTATTGCCAATCTAGAGCATGAACTATCTGCAGAACAAATCGCCTATACAAAGTCGCCATTCTCGTGCAGGAAGGCGACGTGTTTAATTGATCAAGACTTCGTTTGAAGGAAGACGTGAGCACCGGGTGAGCGCGAAATGAAATATGAGACCGACTAATGGAGAATTGCGGAAGTGTTGCCTTGGTGAATCTTGAAGCTTGCCACCCCCGTGGATTCGGCGGACCTTTGATTGTGCATTCTTGGAACCAGCGGGACAACAGTGCCATATACTCGAACTGGATCCCTACCGGCTCAAACATCGCGACAAAAGAAGCATCTAGGGTATCGTGCTGTAATTTAGAAATAAGGTAGTATCGTCTCTGGTACCGATATACACACCAATAATGAAATACTGACAGAGAAAGACCCGGTTGGATTGACAAGATATGTGCCCTATACGCTGAAAACATACACCCGCAGACCCAAGGAGATACAATGAGATAAATGATCAGGAGATTCGCGAGTAGAGACGAATATCCTTGAAGATACGGCATGCTGCAATAACATGAAGCAGTAGTCTGTAATCGTGAGGTCATGAATCTAAAGCACCAAGGCGAAACCCAGTGCAGAGACACCCAGGGTTAAAGCGGTTTTCCAGCCGATGCTTTGCGCGGAGAGGCCGAGGCCGCCGCCCGTTGCTTGCGAACTAGTGGATGGCGTTGGGGTTGTTTGCACGGTCGAGGTAGCATTAGTAACGACAGCGCTCATGCTCTAAACGTTACTGCTGCGTGAGTCTGTTCGTAGGACTAGCGGTACTCGTTACTTACCGAAGAAGTAGCACTCGGTGTTCCAAGTGTAGTACCTGTGGCTAGCACGGAGCTCGTGGTAACACCAGAGGCAACTGTAGTCGAATTGACGAGCCCGCCAGTACCCCAAGGAATAGCCGAGCCGTCGGGTTGGGTGCTCTCCGTCGGAGGAACGATGTCGCTCATGTTGTCAGTGATCGTGAATCGTCCGGTCCAGACACTGTTGGCGGAAGCTGTAGAAGAGAACTGGTAGAAGTAGATAGCCGAGTGGGGTGTGACCTGGGAAGATAAGTTTACGATGTGTATACGTAAGGTGGAATGAGACGACACCACTACCAACCTGAGGACAAGTATAAGAGAATGAAGTCTTTGTCGCGTCCGTTCCGTCAACGATGCCAACCGCTATGAATAGTCTAGGTCAGCGTCTCATGACTGAGTGTGTAAACTTACTGGTCAAGTTAACCATGTCGAAGTTATTTCCCGTCTTCAACTGAATGATCATAGACTTCCACACGCCAGTGGTATCGGGGTTCCAGGTGATAGAACAGGTCTGGCCCTCGATGAAGACATCTCCGGGACCAGGGTTAGTTGGGTCTGGATCGGCGTGCACGAATATAGCAGCAGATGAGGCCAGAAGCGTCAACGCCAGGGCAGCAAACATATTTTTTGTGCGAAAGGAGTTGGAGACTGTTTTGAACTGGGGGATATCGAAGATGACAACGTCAGCCGCTACGTTTCTCGATCACCAAGATACAATACGTCGTGACTTACTGAGAGATTATATGGTCGGAAGACCCAGAAAATAATAAATGAGTGGCTGATGGAGTACGAGGGTCCAAAGCAGAGCGAATACAAGATGATGGGCGCTAGTTGGTGAAGGAATTTTAACCGAGTCCCAAACCAAGTTTTAATTTTGTACCACGTCAGGTTGTCACAGGCTGTGATATTTCAACCGGACTTGCTGTGACCTGTCAGTCCCTCATGTCAACGTTCCGATGCCAGGGCCAAGCAAGGTCCAAGGGAAAAGTTACACCATCAAACACTTGGCGTTCTTTATAATAGTTCGGGGATAGGTACCCGTGATGGGACTGCTCACGCTGGCCAATATTAGGGATGACCTGGTTCACACCTCACGAAATGCTTAGTCTGGCCACAGAAGTGCGCATGTGAACACTAGGGAGGCTGCTAATATACCTTCAAGCTAGCATGTTGATAGGCTTCAATTACTTTACTAGTTCATGGCCTAAAATATATAACAGTGCTCGTGAAATATCCTTCGAATGATCCTGTAGAAATTTTAATGGCAGTCAGCAATCACAGTAGCAACTTGGCCTAGCCATAAAGCGCTGACACCAGCTAAACCAGGGCCAACGGCTAACGTAGTACTGGCATGTCGTTCAAACACGCCACTGTATTCGTCCAGATGCCTTGTCATACATCGTAGGCGTGGATCTTTGAAGATGCTTCAGTTACTGGACGCTAACAGCTTATGCGTAAAATCGTACCTCTGCTGCCAATTTTGTCCACTCCGTTAAGGACCTAAGATACTCATCTTTGCCCTCATCCACCGGTATGTCTGGTGACCAAACAGTCAAGGAAGAAAATCTTGAGACTGGAGTTAGTCTCCGAATTTCAGCACGTGAGGCGTCATCGTCTGCATCCATCTCGTCATCCCCATCTGTCTCCATCTTTCGACTGGATTGGCGTGTTGCTCGACCCTGGCCTCTTGCTTGAGTCATTCTCTCAACCGTATCAGGGTCCCCGCCTTGACTCTTTGCGTCACTGCTCGGTGCACTCAGGACTATGCCACCGTATCCATGTGGTAGGCCCACGGTACGTCCGTGTATCTACCTCCCTCTAAACGCCGCTATGTAGTTGTTCCCGAGACATCCTTCTACTGAAGGTGTGACAGGTGGCGCGCTAGCTACTTCGCTTGATGAGCTTGCCTGAGTCCCAGAATCCACCATAACGCCAACTCCTGCAGCACACGCCTGTGAATCATCCCCTAGTGAAGCAGACTGTGATTCGGCGATTGTGGTTAGGGAACATTGAGACTCTTCAGCAACGAGGGTGTTCTGGCTGTCGTCTGTGGACAAGTTTGTTTCGTCGGACGTGTTTTGTGTGAGGGAAAGGTGTGCGCTCGAAGGCGAGGGCTTGACACGAAAGTACGTAGATATGGGTGCGGGCCCTGAGTGAGAGATGTGGAATGGCATGAGATTGGGGGAGCATTCTGAGAGGCTGACAGTAGCTGGTGATATTTCCATGCTGGTTGGTGAAGTTGAAGGAGAAGCGCGTTAGTAGTTACGCGCTTCTCTTGGGTGACACCGTAACACGCGTAGTATCACGTGATGCTAGAACTCCTCGGTTGCAATTACAACTTGCATAGCAAACTTATCAGCTAATTCAGAAGTCGATCTTTCCTCTATTCCGGGCATCATTGCTGCGCTGCAAATCATCGTTAGTGGAACTTTTTATAAGCACTCGTGTCTGAGAATAATATACATTCGCCTCAGCTCGCAAATTCATGAGTGATCGTATGTGGATTATTCCGATATACGTATCTAATGCCATGGCCGCCTAATTGACGATGGCCAGATTCCTGGAGACCTCGATACCCCATATTCCAGATCCGCCAATACCGACCACTCTGCCAAGCTCAAAGATCAGTGCATCAGTGCCATCATCACTGGACGCCAGCAGCAGTTGGATGCAGTTTTGCACGAAATCCCGGGCTTGGAAACCGTGATGGATAGTATAAAAAATCTTCACCAGCAACTTGTCAAAATGAAGGACAAGATCACCCAGTCCGTGGATTTGCACAAGGGACTCGTATCGGCTCTCTGGCGCTTGCCAACTGAAGTCCTATCCCACATTTTTTACCAACGTCTCCCCGAATGCGATGGCTGGTTGTCCCCGTCAAGTAAACGAGCCCCCATGCTGTTGACCGGAATATACCGACGATGGAAGGAGACTGCTGTGGGCATGCCCAGTATATGGTGCAGATTGCGTGTGCGCAGAGACTGGCAGCGGGTTGCTTTCTTCTATGACTTGTGGCTCAAGCGATCATGAGGATGTCCACTCTCGTTGGCACTCCAGTGTCATGGAAATCACTTGGCCGAGCTACGAAGCCTTCTTCAGCCTTACACCAATCAAGTCTCGTCTCTCTGTTGATTTTTGCTGCAGCATAGTGCCTGGAATTGTGATAGCAGACTTCCTAACACTTCAGGAGCTGACAATATCCATGGACAGTCATTCTATGCCAACTGCTACATACTTTATCTCGCGACCGCCGTTCACTCTGCGCAGTCTCAAGGTAACAGACCTGACGCTCGGCCCCGAGGGTTTATCTTCTTTCAGTCCCGTATGGGCCTGCCTCACACATGTCGAGATCGATATACGTCAACCAAAGGCATTCCCCCGGCTGCTCCATCTTTGTCCCGACCTCTCCTCGTTAACGATTGGTGTAATATTCAGCTATACGCAGTCCTTAGATCCATTCACGCATACCAAACTTCAATCCTTGTGCATCAGTCGTGACTCTTTTTTTGCGGGCACACCTGAATTATCTGGCCTATTTAATGCTCTCTCACTCCCCAGTTTACGTGCGCTCGAAGCTCGCAATTGCCAACCGTGGCCTCATGACGAGTTGAAGGCATTTTTGACACGGTCAAAGTGTCCCCTGGAGAGCCTGATTTTCGGCGCTGGAGTAATGACGACAGACGAGCAGCGAGCGGAATACGTTGCCTTTATTCCTTCCTTCGAAGTACTTGTGGATCCCATGCGTCGTGGTTGCGTTGCTTAAACAAACTCAGTTGTTACACATTTCGCAAAATGATGATACATATTGGGCCTCAGGGACTTAGCTATGTTTTGTACTATCCGTCTCGTAGTATCTTGCAACTCCAATCAAGTTGGTAACTTTTCTTCGTCTTCGATAGGATTGTAGTCAACAATTGATTCAGGGTTGCCATTTGAGTCCGGTCGGCACCGACTTAACATAGGGAATGCAGTCAGCCTCAGCCTCAACCGCACCATATCTCGAGAGCCTCAGTATCCAGCGCTGAGACTGCGCGTGAGCAAGTGAAAGGATAATTGACGGATGACCAGTGACATCTCGCTTGACCTGAACACGATCTATTAGTATTACGATGACGTATCACCATAGACGCGTCTCGATAGACGCGTCTCGGTCACGTGCCGAGAAATCAACTGCGGGTTACTGCCGGTGAGCTGAATCAGGACAGACATTGCAACCCAGAAACCTGAAACGTCCCTTCATCAGTACTCAGTCCTTGGAGCTGCACGATCGACGAGCTGCATTAATTCAGTACAGTGGTAAGCCGTTTTTCTTTAATGCGCTAGGCGATGCTCAATCCTTAAACTCTTTGTTCAGTCAGCTCCAATGTCTTTGCAAGTTAACTTGTCTAGCAAAGAGATCAGCGAGGCGTACCAGAATGTCGTCGCTGGCAGGAATATAGATTGGGTAATATACACATACGACAAGGGTGGAAATGATCTCAAAGTTCAGGCTACCGGGAATGGTGGGCTCGAGGAATTAGAAGAGGAGTTCTCGGACGGACGGTATAGTCACATCGTCTCCTCAGTTAGTTCTCCTTCTGATTTATGTACAGGATGCAGTACGCGTTTGCGCGTGTCATAGATCCTAATGTGCGCTTCTACTGTGTTCACTTAGGCACAAACCTGATGAACCGATCTTGTCTCCTTCAGAGTAAATTGACCAAGTTCGTACAAATCAACTGGTGCGGAGATGGCGTCCCCGAAGCCAAAAAAGGTCTATTCCACACTCACTCCAGCGCCATTGCGAGGTTCCTCCGCGGTTCTCACGTTGTGATCAGTGCTCGCAATGAGGTTCGTACTGCGTCTCATTCATTGTATGTTGGTAATCTTAGTGTTCGTACAGTCCGATGTCACACCTGCGCTCATAATGAAGCGTGTCGAAGCAGCATCTGGGGCGAAATACTCGGCACACAATGAGCAAGCGCGGAAGTTCGAAGCGATCGCTCCTGTCGGTACGAGCTACACGCCTGTCGGGCGGCCCGACATCAATGCCATGCGGAAGGGCCAGCCCCCACCGAAGACCGTTACATCATCCGCGCCTTCAGCGCCGAAACCTGTTACGACATCATCTAAGCCTGCGATACCCACTGCCCCGCGCCCTGTTGTTGGTGGCGCTGCTTCTGTTCGACCTGCTGGCACGGGGAGAGCCCCTGCTGGTGCTTGGGAAGAAGAGGCTCCCACTGCATCGGTACCTCCACCGCCTCCACCTGCTGTGTCACGCCCTCCGGCCATACCCAGCGCTCCAAGACCTGCTTTTTCTGTAAGCCTTCCTTTTGTTTATCAAATTATGTTTAACCGTGCAACTGTAGTCTTATGTCGGCACGACCACTGCACGCTCTACTCCTGCAGCTCCTACTGCTCCGCCTACCGCCCCTCCCTCTAGTGTTTCCTCAAAACCTGCAGAAGACGATCGTATTGCGCCAGTAGTGAGCATCACGTTATTTACAATTGTGTTCTCTTATGATATATGTTCCAGGGTACTGCATGGACCCCGGTAAAACTCACACCGGGCAGGCTGAAAAATCCGTTTGCGCAATTCGAGCAGCAACAGCAACAAGCTCCTCCACCCCAAGCACCTGCTGCCGGCGGAGCAAAGAAGCTCACCTGGAGCGAACGCCAACTTCTAGCAAAGAAACAGGCAGAGGGAGAAGAGCAACGAAGTAAACAGGCTTCGTGGCAAAGCCCCGCGTCTACAGGTTTAAGCAGTAGTTCGACCCCAGGAAGGTTTGGCACGAAAGTTGCCACTGCTGCTGTAGGTGGTGGAGTGATTGGTGCGGTCGGGGCTGCATTGGCAAGTGCTGCAGAGCCTGAAACTGAGGTGGAATTCGCGATTCCCGTAAGACTTGTTGATTTTGGCGAGAAAATTCACATGTTTAACATTATGCAGTCACCGCCGCCTCCACCGGCACCCCCTACTTCAACACGTCCACGATTTGTGCCGCCTCCGCCTCCCGAGCCAGAACCAGAACCGGAAGAGGAAGAGGAGGAGGAGGCTGCTCCCCCACCGCCGCCGCCACCACCACCACCACCACCACCACCACCACCACCGGCATTTGCGCCTGCGCCTGTTGAATTGGAAGAAGAGGAGGCGGCAGTAAGTATAACGTGATGTTGAGTGATTCGGTACTGATTCTATCCAAAGCCTCCGCCGCCGCCACCACCACCACCACCACCGCCTCCACCTGTAGCCCAGATGCAGGCACTGAGTATGGAGCCAGAGCCAGAACCAGAGCCAGAACCATTGCATACACATGCGGGACAGGGTATCTGTGCGGTAGTGTTATATGATTATGAGGTTCATGATCGAGGCTTTCTTGTGATTCACGAATGCTAACAAACCGTTCTCCATACACAGGCTACGGAAGATAATGAAATGAACTTGGTGGAAGGTGAATTTATCGAGGAGATTGAACAGATTGACGAAGGTTGGTGGAGTGGCGTTTGCCAAGGTGGTGGAAAGAGCGGGTTGTTCCCTGGTGAGTGTTTCTTTGTTCAGTTCACCGGGTCTATGCCGACTGTATTATAGCGAACTATGTGGAAATCGTGGAGCAGTCTGAAGAAGAAGCTCCTCCTCCGCCCCCACCACCACCACCGCCGCCGCCGCCGCCGCCGCCACCAGGCCCCAGCTGTGAGTAAATCCAGTATTGAGTACCATGTGTTGGTTCTCATGCAATAATAGCCGGCAATGCCACCCGCTCCCGCTCCCGCTCCGAACCTGAACCCGAACCCGAAGCCCCCACTGTCGATGAGGGCATTGTAGCATTGGCTATTTACGAGTAAGTCTGTTTCTACAAGTGACTTTACGATCTAAATTTCTCTTCTGTCAGCTACGAAGCTGCCGAGGACAATGAGATATCATTCCTTGTAGGTGACAGGATTGTTGAAATTGAAGCGGTTGGCGAAGGCTGGTGGCAAGGCAAGAATCCACACGGCGATATAGGAATGTTCCCCGGTACGTTCTTACTCACTGTCTGAAGAAGATGGCCTGACCGCACTTGCCTGCAGAAAATTATGTGGAACTACAAGAATGATGGATGTTTGTTAGCGAAATGGTCGTCTTATAAATTCTGAGCAATCGCATGTATCAAATCATGAATCGAGCCGTGGCCCTTTTATGCACCATCGGTGCGAACTTCCCGGCGTCCGACTGACGTGTGCAACCCTCCAAAGGGCAATTGATTCCATTTACACATTTATGTAGTCGATATATATCAAATGTCGGGAACTTCATGCTTCAAGTGGACGCCCACCTTGACCGCAACAGACAGTGCGATATTTCGTACAGCTCTTACCTCTTCGACTGTTGCGCCATTGCGAACAGCGCCAGTCAGGTGCCATTCAACTTGACGAGGCGTGTCGTTCGCGATTAGGGCAGAAATCATGGCGAACGACGTTTCCTTGGCCGATGTTACTTCCAAGAAGGCGTATGCATACCCGTACCCAAGTGTCGTCGTGAAGTGTTCTGCGGGTGTTTAATTCAGGAGCTGAGGCAGAAACATGTCTATAGGAACATACCGAGATCTGGGTATGCGGATCTAAGCAAGGACTGAATTGTCGCTGCGGTATCACCGTATGTCGAATTAAAATATGCCTGACCAGCTGCAGCAACTTCCTCTTTCGATCGAGTAGAGTCGCTGTCATACAATAAGTGAGGAAGAGAGGGGGGATAACTCGCACACGGACCGCAGAGGCTCGGTGTCTCGAAGCTCTTCAGGAGTGACTTCATACAGCGAAACAAGAGCGTTGATCGCCTAATACAGATCTTGTGAGATCGCTAATATCGACGAGGATGGCTTATTAACTTTAGGATAACCAGAGATCAAGCCAGACTTAAAGATCCCATCCCTCATCTTCCGCACGAGCAACCTGCGATCTTCATCCGAAGTGTCAGGGAGCTTGTCGAGATCGTCGAGAGCATAGCGGAGCACACATGGAACGCCTTCGGGACAGTTGCTCGAGCTGAATGATATACCGGCAGCTAGGAACCAGTCACCATCGACGTATTTTGCTGGTGCAGGATACAGAGACTTTAGTGTGTTGAGAAACTCAGGAGTCGCGATATCAGCCATCCTGGTCGTAAAGGCTAAGCCTGTTTACGGCAATTTGACTGTAATCTGGGCCCTGACAGGCCCGCTGAGCTGATGTGGCATCTGAACCGAATACCCGTTTCGCTTGATTAAGTAGTCTGAAGCTTTGCATTAAATTTGTCGTTGTTCAAACGCGTTGATCAGGATGCCAGGTACTGTGAGCCCCATACTGATGCTGTTACAAGGCCTGCTCATGCTGGCAACAACAGACCTTGACCCCACGACTGACTTCATAGCAGGCACAATAGCAGGTAGGGAATTTATAGTAATCAAGCGCCATCAATTCTAAAAGCATTCTAGGCATTGTTGGGCTTCTCATTGCTCATCCGTTTGACACAGGTATGTCTGGCCGTGGGCTTTCGTAAAGGCTCGCGCCATGGCATAACCTTACCGTGATATAGTCAAAGTCCGCCTACAAAATCCTGATCTATCTTCGAAATATCATTCAGTATCGCATGCATTCGCAACCATCATCAGAGAGGAGCGCTTCAGTGGCCTATACAAGGGTATTGCTTCACCTCTGGTTTTGTTTTTGCGCACAAATGCCATGACGCTAGCTTACCCGGCAAATAAAGGCAACCTGCGCATTTATGAACGGTCTCATATTCGCATCCTACAAGTTTTTCCTCAAGGCGCAAGTGATGGACGATTCTATTCCCTCCCTCACCCAGGTTGCAATTGCCGGCAGCTGCTGTGGGGTTGCCATGTCGTAAGTACTACCACCATTGCAGGCGTAATCGGCTAACCAATGAATGTGTCAGACTTTTCACTGCACCTATCGAACTCATTAAAATCAGACAGCAAAACATGTTAGAGAGCGGACTGGGAAGTGTTTCAGCAACCAAACTTGTATCCACTATTCATCGGAAACACGGACTCAAGGGATTATTTCGTGGTTTCACCGCTACAGCCCTTCGTGAGATCGGATATGGTGCATACTTCTTTGGGGTAAGCGTCCCCCACAACCTATTTACCCTGATTTGATGTCCACCGGAAAGTACGAGGCTACAAGTCGATACCTCACTACTCCCTCTTCCGGGCTTAATGGTTCCAGCTCGCTGTTAGACTCAAGTCAAGCGGAATCTATACCTCTTTGGGTGCTATTAGTCAGTGGAGGAGTCGCGGGCGTTATTGGTTGGCTTCCGACATTTCCAATGGATGTTGTCAAGACGCGCATGCAGAGTACCGAAGCTGGAGAGGTCCGGAGCATAATGTTGTCGGAAACGACGACGGTCGATAACCCATATCGCACAACAATGTCAACGATCAGGCATTCATATCGCACAGATGGCGTTGGGGTCTTCGTTCGCGGGCTGAGCCCAACCCTGCTGCGGTAAGTTGTTCTGAGTGTACACTGCGTACAAATATCTTATTCGTGATTGTTTACGTCCTAGGGCGATTCCAGTTAACATGGCTACATTTGCGGTATACGAAACCGTTGCAGGCTTACTCTCGACGTGACTATGAACCGCATATTAAACACACTGCACAGTCACCACTTTCACGATGATACCTTACATGCATGCAAATAGGGAATAATGTACACTTGGCAGATTTTTGGTTGACCTTCCAATGTGAATGAAATGGCGAATTGGGGCATGGGTGCGGTCTTGTGTGGATTCATCTCTTGTATGCATTATCAGTTAACGTGCTAATATGTTCGTCTTAAATTATAGAGCTCGATGTATCTAGAAGTGTGGCACCAGGTAGGCGTGTGTACATGGCGGCACCTACTGTCTCCTAGCGAATCTTAGCCATCAGCGGGCTGCCCTCAATGTCTCAATTTTCACATCACATTTTTGTACAAAACGCCGCCTCCTTCGGGTTGTCAGAAGCTTCAATTAAGCTTCAATGTACCACACTTGAGTCTAGACAACTTCAGGAAAAATCACTTCAGCAAGCCTCGATTTGGAATGTGTATTTAAAGATGATCCATGAAGGTTAAGTTCTGAAGAAGTGATGCAAGCCGCTTCTATATAATTCGTTCCCGGCCGTGCAGCTCTCCCACCAAGTTTATAGGTTCGCCCACCGTGCCAGTGACATGCTGTAGAGAGAGAATAATAGAATACCGCATGGTCATGGATAGATTCGCCCCCGCGGACACAAAATAATGTGAGGTGAACTTGGCAGCAAGGTTTGAAACAAATCTGTGCGCGTTTTCTATGACAACGAATGAGTTCTACCCCGCGGTGTCGTACAGAACAAGAGGCATGGGGTCGATGACATCCAAGCATTCTTGGATTTGACGTACACGCAATATTGTGGTAGTCGGCGTGGGTGCGAAATGCTTCTCAGAAAGGAGGTTGACCAGAGATCTTTTTCTGACACCTGCTTCTCAGAAGATGATATCCTGTCAGAAGGAAGGGGCGTCGGTTTCAGTGAGCGGTGCTTGTGGAGAATACTAACTTTGGACATCTTACCAAAGCATTGCACAGAGAACCCGTTATTATGTGCCGGTAAGGCAGTAATCCTTGACCTCTCATTCAGCTCTATACACGTATCTCAAATAAAAGGAGGAAATACTACAGCTGTTCCGAGTCGGGCGGAAGACCGAGATGAAATGCACATGCTCTGGAAAATGCAGGAAAGTCATCTCAATTCGACCACAACACGTTTCTCCTATGCGGAACGGCTCATTCAAATGAAGGAAAATATGATCTCCGGGGGGTTTGGGTATGAGGGGAGATAGTGGGAGATAGAGCAAGGCAAAAGCATTTTGGGAAAATACCCACAAGATAAGCACAAGGATGAAATATATGACAGCCCGGAGAAGCGATGCTAACGCCTATCCAAAGGTGAGGACGGTCGTTTAATATCCGACATTATACTCATCCGTCACAGTTTGTGGTAAATACCACGGTGTACTCGCATTGAGCATTATCAATAGCATAATCCCCTCCGAAAGAGAAGGAAGACAGTTCAAATCCAGGTATAACATGCCAATTCATGTGGCAGGGTGAATGATTGACGGGTCGCCACTTGGAACACGAGATAAAGAGATGAGGGCTTCTGTTTCCAGGCAGCCAGATATGAATACATGCACCGTGAGAGGTTGTTCGTCTCAACCTCCTGAACGATATGCAGTATGCACCACGGGCTAGTTATCAGGGTAAATCACAGAGTTCAAGTTGATAAGTACCACTCGGTCATCAAGTCAGATCCAGCCTTACACGTCGCGTAGTATATGGATGCATCACCCACTGTACTCACGTCTTCTCCCAGTCCATATGATATTTATGAGCCACGCGCGTGACAGCAGTGGAGACAAAGTGGACCATCCTCTCGATCACTCCGCTCGTGCTGTCAGCTGTGGTCCAGTGGATCCTAGTCTGTTCACCGCTGAAGAGTGAATAAACAATTATTTTGGGGTTGCACGACTTACATTCGAGACGAACAACTGGCTGCGCTGGGCATAGCCCCTGCAACTCGCCATAGAGGCGCTTAATGAAAGTGAGGTCAAACATGAAGGTATCGTGTCAAGTCGGAATATTTTCTTTCCCACGGTCTCCCATCCTCTTCATCCAGACTTCGGAACCCGACTCTGTAGTTAATTCTGCACCACAAATGGCGTCCAGGATCGCGGTAAATGCGCTCAAGGCTTCTGGTCAGTGCTAGGAAATTCTGCTACGATGTGTTAAGCTGAAGTCCTGGTCATTGTCTGCAGCTCGGCCACGCGCCCTCCCTAGCTTTGCCCGGGCTGTCAATGCGTACGTTCGACGTCGGTCTTCAAAATAAGTTTGTTTAACGATTCAAATGCAGGCGCGCAATGAGCTCGAATCCCCCACCTGAGCAACGCGCTGCGGAAATTATTAATACCCTCCCTTCCTCGCCGAGTCTAATCACGAAGACCGGTTCTGCAATTCTCGGCACTGGTCTTGTTGCAACTGCTATATCCCAGGAGCTCTACGTTGTGAATGAAGAGACCGTTGTTGCTGCCGGCACTTTCATTCTTCTTGCCTACATCGCTAAGGTATGTTCGTCGTAATTGCGCTCTCAACAATTATTATAACCGCGTTTTCGCGCAGCTTGTTCGGGAACCATACCGTGACTGGGCAAATGGTCACATTGAACGCATTAAGAACGTTTTGGAAAGCTCGCGAACGGAACACACTCAGGCAGTGAAGGACCGCATCAACTCCGTCGAGCAAATGAAGGATGTCGTTTCATTGACCCAGGGTCTCTTTGCTCTCTCGAAGGTGAGCGACGGTTAGCTATTAGCTTGATGGCCACTCAGCTATCTTTTTCGAGTAGGAGACCGCTCAGCTGGAGGCAGACGCATTCGTCCAGAAACAGAAGGTCGTTCTTGCTTCTGAGGTGAAAGCTGTTCTCGACAGCTGGGTCCGTTATGAGCAGCAGCAGAAAGAGAGCGAACAGCTTGAGCTTGCCAAGAGCGTGATTGCTAAGGTTATGGCTGACCTCAATGACGAGAAGGTGCAAAAAGACATCTTGACCAGTGCAGTTGCAGAGGTTGAGCGTGAGTATTGATTTATCTTTGCCCATGCATCCCTCAATTCTGAACCTTGTTTTCTCTATGCAGAGCTCGTGAAAAGCAAAGCAATCTAGATGAATGCCTAGTTACGGACAGTTGATTGTGGCTAAGCAGATCATGATAGAGTAGCTTTGTTTTTTTATACAGCTAATCCTATCATCTTACGAGTGCAGTATCATATGTGAGGCTGTTTCAGCAACTCAAACTTTGAACAAGTTCAACTTGAATTCAGTAATGTTCACTGTTCAATACCACAAAGCCAAATGCGGCCAAACAGGAAATGGCCGTGGCGACGCGCCTTTCCGCGCCTCACGCGTTTGGTTCGGCACGCAAGAGTAATATTCTTTGTGTTGCAGCTCGCCAGTTTTCCTTCTCATCTACGACCTAACGAGGGAGTAACCGGCCGTCATGGATTCAGACCTCATTAAACTTGTCAACCGACTGCAGGACACATTCAGCAACCTCGGTGAGTTCCTGCCAAAGATCATGCGACTAGGGTTTGTATTGACTTCGTTGAGGGGCAGGCGGTGAGCTGGATATGCCACAGCTAGTCGTGGTGGGTGTACATTGATGATCGTGGTACTCGAATAGCATTGTTTAGAAATTCTTTGGCAGGTCGGCAGTCAATCTTCGGGCAAATCAAGTGTACTTGAAAAGTACGTGGCAATTATCACATTTGAGATATTATTCATTGTGCCTATCATTAGCATCGTTGGTCGCGACTTCCTGCCGCGTGGGCAGGGCATTGTCACCCGTCGTCCACTTGTCCTTCAACTTATCCACACCCCTTCACCCGATCCAGCAGCTCCCACATACACGGAATGGGGTCAATTTTTGCATATCGACAAGCGGTTCACGGATTACAATGAGATACGGAAAGAGATTGAGCAGGAGACGTTTCGAGTTGCTGGACAGAATAAGGGTGTCAGCAAATTACCCATTTCGCTGAAAATATACAGCCCTGATGTCCTGGACCTCACACTAGTAGACTTACCTGGCTTGACTAAGGTAAGTCAACGATAATTTTATTGTAGGTACTCCTGACCTTTGTAGATTCCAGTCGGAGATCAGCCGAGTGATATTGAGAGGCAGATACGCACCCTTGTTGTCGAGTATATTTCTAAACCAAATAGGTTGGCCATTATTTCTTCCTGTTGTGATGCAGCTTTCTTATGTTTCTTTAGTGTCATACTAGCTGTCTCCCCCGCCAATGTCGACCTCGCCAACTCCGATGCATTGAAACTGGCTCGCTCCGTTGATCCGCAAGGACGTCGAACAATCGGGGTGCTGACAAAGCTTGACTTGATGGACGCAGGTACCAACGCGCTCGATATCCTTACAGGACGCGTCTATCCGCTGAAGCTGGGCTTCATTGGGGTTGTGAATCGGAGTCAACAGGACATCAACTCAGAGAAGAGCATGGGTGACGCTCTAGATTCTGAGGCAGAATTCTTCCGCAATCATGCTGCATACCGGAACATTGCACACAAGAATGGCACCAAGTATCTTGCTAGAACTCTGAACCAAGTGTTAATGAATCATATACGCGACAAGCTGCCGGACATGAAAGCTCGCCTCAACACACTCATGGGACAAGCACAGCAGGAACTGAATTCTTTTGGTGACGCGGCCATCTACGGGGACAAGAACCAGGTAAGTCATTCATCCATCAAGACACGTGGACAATGAACTCAGTGCCACATAGCAAGGCGCACTCATCTTACGACTGATGAACAAATTCGCACATGATTTCGTGGCATCGATAGAAGGCACCAAGGTTGATATTTCGACCAAGGAGCTCTCAGGTGGCGCGCGCATATATTATATCTTCAACGATGTCTTTGGGCATGCGCTTGCTTGCATTGATTCGACATCGAATCTTGATAACCAAGATATCCGAACTGCGATTCGGAACTCGACTGGCCCTAGGCCAAGCCTATTTGTTCCGGAGTCCGCCTTCGATCTACTAGTAAAGCCGCAGATTAAGTTACTGGAGTCGCCTAGTCTGCGATGCGTGGAGCTGGTGTACGAAGAGCTTGTCAAAATCTGCCACAATTGCACAAGCACAGTAAGTCATTCCCGTTATCCAGTCTCGATTTACCTTTCAAACTCCACTGCAATAGGAATTGGAACGATTCCCCCGCCTCCACGCGCAGCTAATCGAATGTGTGTCAGAGCTCTTGAGAGAACGACTCGGGCCCACATCGGAATACGCACAGAGTCTGATCGAGATACAAGCCGCATACATCAACACCAACCACCCTGCATTCATATCGGGCTCCGCGGCCGCCGCACAGGCTGCAACTTCTCCCGCTCCTAAACCTGCGCAACCGTTACGCGTACGCATTATTTTCTGATTTGTTTCATTCTGATGGCTCAACCGCCTTCTTTTACTGTTAGCCCCAGAGCAACGAGCCTATAAATGGCGCGTCTGCACTAGAAGATGAGGATGAGTCCTCCGCCGAGGAACCTGTGGGAGTCAATGGAGTCCTTTCTCGTGACGGGCGCTCCGTGTCCTCAACAGTGCATGACCGCACGCGAGTTACCGGTTCAGCCGCTCCGTTGCCTACTGCGAAAGCATCATCGTCCAAGCCGCATCCCGCCCACGGACCCCGCCACTCATCGGCTCAGTCGCAAGCACCGCAAGCAGGAGCACCAGGAACTTCCCCACATTCCGCAAGGGAGACGTTCCTCAACTATTTCTTCGGGCAGAATGGTCCAGGGCCGATCGCGGGATCAACCGTGGATAGGTCACATGCTGGTCCAGCGCCAGTACCCACAGGCCGGGACGTTTCAAATGCGGAGACCGCGGGCCCCACCGGTCTTATGGCCGGCAAGCGGACGCTTGATGGCAATAACGCCGCATTCGATATGAAGAGCCTGGGGAAACATATCGAAGCCGTAAGTGTTTTGCTCACTGATACAGATACCTCTCGTATGTGGATTGATGACACTCTTTAGGTATCGTCTTCTGAACCTGGCTCGCAAATCACTCTGCGGGAGGAGATGGAGACGTCACTGATAAGATCTCTGATTGCGTCATACTTCTCGATTGTCCGTCAGAGCATACAGGATCTGATACCGAAGGCAATCATGCACTTCCTAGTCAACTACACATCGCAGCAAGTGCAGAACCGATTGGTCGCATCTCTATACAAACCTGAGCTTTTCCCGGATTTGCTGAACGAAGATGAGGCATTGGTCGCAGAGCGGACGAGGGTAAAAGCATTGTTAGACGCATACAAAGAAGCTTTCAAAACGCTTTCAGAAGTCAATTTGAAGCCCGTATAAAGTGCTTTACGAACCATCATTGCAGTCTTCCATAGTGTTAGTGTTAGTGTTATAGACTCGTTTGGGCGTAACAAAATATCGTGTATGATTGTGGTGCGCTAGCCATAGCAGGTATATTATTATCAACCATAGTGAACTAGCGCTGAGTATACGTGCACTCGGATATCAGATTGCGTAAATAATGCAGCATCTAAACCGTACCAACAAGCCTCGAAGCGATCGTCACAGAATGGACCCAAGATGCAAAAGAGCAGTGTGGTGGTGACGAGCCACCCCGGTTTCTGACAAGGCAATTTTGTCAACAGAACGTTCAACTCATAAGTCAGCCTTCACAGCGACCCATTTCTCCTTGGAGTGGTTACTATCTTTGACAGCGGAATCACCAGATCCCGTACCATCAGCAGCCTTGTCGGGTTCCTCCTCTGAGGTTATGCTTTCTTCAGTGTCGGCCTCAATACCGCCATTGCTGCTGTCAGATTCGGAGCTTGACGATTCACCTGTGCTCAGGACAACGACAGGGATCACTGGTTCGGTCGTAGTCAGCGAAGTAGTGCTGCTGGAGGCACCCTCTAACTTCATGGCAGCTTCGGCGCGGTGAGCCTTTTTGGTTTTCGCACGCTCTTTTCTCTCAAGCTTCTCTTTGGCCTCCTTTTCTTCTTGCTTTAGAATTGTCCCACCATCAGGACGCGCATATAATCGAGTATGGTAAGACATTACCTCCTTGACAGCCTTCTCTTCTTTCTAAAATGCTTTGTGAGTGACATCATCCAACGGAATGGGACTGAAGTACGGTACCTCCTTGCGCTCTTTCTCCTCGGCCTATCCCATGGTATTAGATATCTCAACAGGATCGATCAAATCACACGAACGTACCTCCTTCTTCTCCTTCGCCTCGCGCTTGAAAAAAATAATTCAGCATAAGTCGCACATAGATATTGTGCGATACGTACTTCCGCCTTCTCCTTCTTGAGCTTCTCCCGTGTTTCGCGTTCCTCAACGACCCTGCAAGATAATTGAGGCCATGGTGCACTTCCCAAGGTATGTCTACGTACCAATGCGCAACTTCATCAACGCATTCGCGTGGGCGGACCTTGTTCTTTAACAAGTAACCCTGAAGTGCAGCGACCTAGAATAGCGTTAGTGGCGAATGCATCATCGACTGCAAAAACTTACGCTCAGCTCATTCTCGGGGATAGCATCTGCGAAACGCTTAGCAAGCTCAGAAATCTCAATCTCATCAAGCACAGGAATAGTGTGACCAGGCGCCTTGCGCTTCGGTAGGGGGAGGTTTTTCTGAGAGGTGTCAACGTTCTGGGACAACTCTTCAGATGGAGATGCGGCGGCAGCACCACCAGCGGGCTTGGAGGGGAAGAAACACTTGAAAATGCCCTCGGCTTGCCATTTCGTTGCATGTGTAAAGTTCACCCAAACATCCATGCGGCCTGGACGACTAAGAGCTGGATCAAGGCGCTCAATATGGTTAGTCGTAGCAAAAAGGAGCCTGTAAAAGTATATCAGCGGTGAGGTTTCAGAGAGGGGAATCATGATGACTCACCGGCCTTCTGCAGCTGCAACACCATCGAGGCTGTTTAAAAGTCCACTCAAACTCAATGTTGATCCATCGTTAGTCTCATTCGTAGTGCTATTGGTGTTAGATGCTGTGGGAGCACCAGTTGATGATGCATCACGACTGACGGAGCGCGTGAACGCGGCGTCCAGATCTTCAAGAAGCAAAATACATCTGGATGCGAGAATAAATTGAACACCGTGAAACGACCCTTGATAAGGGATAACCGTACCTGGATGGTACATGACCCATCAATGTTGTCAGTGTATTATCACTCATCCTGCATTTGGCAAACATTAGTGGTTGGTTACTCAGTGGTTCAAGCTATTCTTACCCCTTTGATGACAAGCTGACAACGTAGATATCCAAACCCAATTCACCCGCCAATGAATGTATCAATGAAGTCTTGCCACTATGACCAATGGTGCGTGAGTGTCGGTGATAACTAGAGCACAATAGGCGTACGGACCTTCCAGGAACACCGTGCAACAGATATCCACGGCGGAACGGTATACCTGCACATGGCATTAGTCTGATTTCAACGTTACACCATCTCACGCACCTCTTTCAGCGTACCTGTAAAAAACAATTGATGTTCTGATAGCAATTGATTATGGAAGCTCACTCACCAATCCTCAGAACACAGGAAGTCTTTGCAATCAGCCAAGAGCATATCTTTAACGCCTGGTTGCAACACAATGGAACTCATAGGGCGCTTCTGGCGAGCTCCATTCCAACGCCAACACCCATATGTCCTTGGAATGGAATGAGATACGTTTCTAGCTTAATGACAAGCCTAGACTTACGTGTCGGCCATGAAAATGTGAACACGGTGTTCGGCATCCTTCTCGTACTCGCGCTTCGCCTCCAGAACGAGTTTCTTCAAAATGTCATTGTTACGAGCGATCACACTGCAGGGCGATGAGCGTTTTGAAGGAACACTGATAAAATAAAATAAACTGGCCTAATCTTCAGGGCGGAGCCATGTCCATAGTCCGGGTAGCGCTTGGTCCTGGTTATCTATCAAAGCCCGTTAGTATTCCGAGGACATTACCGAACAGCCATAACATGGTATCACATACCCGAAGCCAATGGCCACGGTAATAAATGGTGTGAGTCGTATCTAGCAAAAGATTAAGCCACGTGGAACCTATATGTGGCAACACCCTACCTATACTTGGCATGAACGCCACCTTCCGTTTGCGACGTCCGTGTACGAGAGCATCCTCATCATCCTCGTCGTCTTCATCTTCCTCCTCTAGGTCACCCGTCGTTGACTGCGTGAGACCGTTACGGCCAACAGTTCTTGTGGTTATTTCAAATTCACGACTACGTCCCCAGGCCGGTTGCTGCGTTTCGAGTCAATACTGTTTATGGTTGGTCATATTCAAATTGTTACCGACCTTCGAAAGCCAGTGCATAAGCCTACAAACAGCGGTAAGAACTTGGTCACGGTTTTGGGAGATAAAATTTACCAGTCATACGGATAGTCTTCTTGGCTGAAATGTGCGGTCAAGAAAAAGGCTGCAGGTGTAAACATTAGCTACGGGCAGTCAGTGAACTCTGGAGCGTTCCGTACAGTCAAGGAAAGTATGCCATGCTCCCGCTGAGGCTCTTCTGGCTGTTTCGACAGTCCCACCGATGACAACAAGTTTCTGTGGTGAGAACTTGACGTCAGTACATGTTCTACTCGTCAACGGACGCATGCGTACAAGAGTGTCTTGTATTGCGTTAGCACTGCCCACCCCCAGTGGGGACAGCATACTCTTGAGTGCATCCATTGCGAGGATGAGGAAATTAGAGAAAGTAGGAGTAAGCGCACTTCCTCCCGCTATGAACGGTCTTTTAAAGGTATCTTATTGGCGCCTCGTGTGCAGGGTGGCGGACAAGGATGACGGGATTAATATTTCGGTACGCTTCCCCGGTTGAAAGCGAGTATGGTAAATAATGTTCTGGCGTGCGATCTAAAAAGTATTAGGGCAGCGGACAACCAAAAAGGGCGCCCAAGATAAGCACACATAAGCTTCGCTACTAGGTAAGTGAACAATTCATGTTGGCACATTCCCATCACAACTTCAATGAAACGCCACTTCCTATGTGTCCATTTTACGTCCCTCAGCCTCAAGTCCATCGATTGCTTAAAGTCCAAATGTTCATCTACAAGTATAGATTCAAGGCAGTTCACTTAGTCTCAGCTGGGACATAACTAAAGTTGCGGCGTTCGCCATAGGTCCTGCGATTCGTGGCGGAGCAATTAAAGACCTTCGCTTATTACGGTCTGACGATACTCAGGTACTAGCACCTGTCCCATGCTATTCGCGTGGAAACATACATTTATCTTTCCTTCTCCAAGTTCCTTGTAAGTCCAGGTCTTGCGAATTTCCTTAGTGCTGACAGTTGTACATAAAGGTTTTACATTTCTCTGGAAAAGAGCGACAGCATACGAAACTAACGCCTTCTTATGTACCCCGCGGTTTCATAATTGAACCCGAGCTAACCTGACAAAATCGGCCGACCGCGCTAAGAGTAATACACATGCCGCTCGCAATCAGTTCTGAGTTCAAACAATCGTTCATCGCACGGGTTAACGGGTCTCGAGGGAAGTAAGGGGAAGTATTGGCCTTAGCAACGATGAGTCCATGATTTTTCGTCCACAAGTTCCATGGGGAAATCCCCTGAGTGGAGGTAGGATAATATGAAATGGAATCCTGGCCAGCGCACCCTTGCGCCCCCTAGATTAATTGCAGCCCCAGTGCCAGCGAGATTCGAAGTTGTCAAACATTCGGATCCTGAACGAGGCAGCCAAAGCCTAGGACACAAGACAGGTGGACAGGAGAACGAAGTTTCCACGAAAGGTATTACGAGCGTTAAAGTTGTCCAATCATTGACCACTAACCTTCCGCCACAGAGGTGCTGGGCCTCACCTGTGGGTAATGGGCATGCGGCGGAACTCCATCAAGTATGCGCCGGATTGTCGGAAATGATCGCCCGCAGGTACCGGAACATACAGGATGTACAGGAATACAGCTACGAAGAGTAACAGAGAGTCACTGTCTGTCATTGTCTTTCTCAGCTACGAAAGTGACTCCAAACCCCCGGTGTTCACTCACGAAGAATCTCGGCATTTAAGAGCGAATCATTGCATTTCTTTCCATGACTCGTGAGTCGAGGCCTTGTAGACGGATTTGGCCGATCGTTCAGCATTGTCTGGACTGATGGGCCAAAAGCAAGATCGTCTCCGTTTGGAATCTAAAGTTTGTGATCTTGATAAATACGATGGGTGACCCTACTACCTCAGCAAGAAACAAACCGCGCACACCACTCGAACGAGGGAGTCGTGTTCCCACCGCCACAGCGCACAGTGAGTCTGATTCTTGAACATACCACACGCAAGTTCACACAGATAAGTTCCCAGCCCCTGTCAGAGCTCCACTACACGGCTCACCACGCACCAAGGCACGTCGACAAATACAGATTGGGAACTCTTCTGAAGTTCTAGTTGAGTCGTGCGCGGTAGGAATCATCATGTTGCGACTTGTTGACGCGTCATCAAGACACAAGGACGTGTCAGTATGGAGGATCCTGTATGTTCATGTTATGTCATTATTTATATCCATCGAACCAGTCATCTGGCCCATTCGCAATACAGATCAAAGGCCCAGAATTTCGAAGCTTACTTATCCCATAGAGCTATGTTTAACTGGCCTCGCGTTGTGAGTGTAGACTGATTTCAAGCGCAGCTCAATGCCCGAATAGATCGGCACATGGAGCAATGAACAGCTGCTCAACCAAAGCAGCACTTTGCCCTTACAGCATCACCACGAGCAATTGGGTGGCGACATGCGAATGCATGCAGGTTCACTAAGGTTGGAAGCTCATTGCCTGCAAGGCCGCCACATCCATAGCTCCAAAGCCAAATGGCAAATAAGCCTGACGTCTTGGAGTGGGCAGTCATATTACTCACTTGCTTCAAACAAGGAAGGTAGCGGCACCATTTCCGCGGCTATCAATCAAGAGACTATGATCGCTTGCAAAACATGCTGGGACAAGGAAAAAAAATACAACCGACTGCTGTGTATGTGGGCGCAACAATAAACGAAAGTTCCCGGGCGGGCCGAGCACTCAGCGGAAATGAACAGGGAGACTTTGCGGAAGGCCATGCAAAGGCCATGTTCACGAACAGTCTACTTCATAATGATTGCTTACCAACATGCGGACCTCGTGTTTCCGGCGACCGGATCGGGATGAAGAGCAGGGCCACACGAACTTGAGAAATTCAAAACAAGAGAACCGTCGGCGGCAGTGTAGAATTCAAAGTCACAAGCCCAACAGCTGACCTCAACCTCCCATCAATCTTGTGAGTTGCGGCGGTCAGATATCTCGCCAAATGCTTCAAATTGCAATCAGTTTAGCTCACCTAAGCGGTAATGAGTTCTACAGAAGGCTAAGCATTGAACAAGTTGGTGACATCTTCTACGCCACTAAAACCTTGGCAAGATCTAGGTGGTGCTGGACATCGCCAGCTATTGCATATGCAAAGGGGCTTCAGTTTAATTACCACCAGTGGCAGAAAATGAGCCACAAGACACACGAGGACTCACTTAATCTCTACGTAGCAATTCTCCCATCTCCATGTCATCAACTTCATCCCTCGGAGGTGAAATAACTAATCCTTCGGTCATCTCTCTCTTCACACAGACTTGTTCCGCCATTATTACTGTTGTTGCTGACCATGCAAAAATAACGAGCCAGAAGAACATAGAGGTGGGTATCGAAGCCGAGTAATAAGTCGTGAGCACGAGGTGGCTGAAGGCGAGAGTCAGCGCAAAATCCAAGATGAGGCGCGGCCGTCGAATGAGAATACATAAGTAGTATATGCTGAGTACGGTTAGATTCTTGTGGCCTCCTGAACTGTTCACCACGTACTCTGCAGAGGATGCGATCATCCACGAGAATGCTATTACCCAGCCACGCATAGGGTCAGTCCATCCATCCCACCTGCCTTCCTCCCACCCGGAACCGAGCTGTTTACCACCGCTCCAGGCGCCATAGTAAGCGTTCCACCTATCTTCGCCCTGCATTCCACGAACTGTTGGACGGCCAGCCATTTCTCGCCAATCCATGATCATCCCTATTAGTGCAGTCTCATTCTCAAGCTTATGACCCAGTAGTATATGAAACGCACCAACATTTGTTGCCCCTCCTTCGAAGACGAGTGCGCTGGGCTCCGCAAAAATGGACAATAATGGGGGGATGATGATGGAGAGAGTTAGATAATGGAGGGTTTGCATTGAAATAATCTGAGGTGGACGCTCAACCGAATGAAACTAATGCAGACGGAATAGAACATGCCTGAGATATAAGAAGGATTGGGTCCCAGCTAGCGTTCGATGCCCGAGACTGCGCCGCCATAGCTTGTAAATTCAAGTGTAAGTGCTGAGCGCGGTCGAACTTAGTAAACTGTAAACGGCTATGCCGGGTGCTTATGTAATTGAGAGGCTTGCGTTTAAGTAATTAAAGTCGTACTACTTACTCGGGAACTACGTTGAAGTTCTGGGAGAGGTCATAGTCGTTGCCTGCCACGAAGACTCTGTTTTGGCGTGTGGCAATGTCTTATGAGCGTGTCAATGGGAGTAATGAAGAGGACTTCGAAGACAATGATACCCTTTTTCCGGCTTCTCTCTCGAGGATTACCGCAGTAGACCCAGACCTGGCCATTAGACCTTCTGTGTACTATGGAGAAGGCCCCTTCGACGCGCCTTCCTCTGACGAGGGCGATGGTCTCATTGAGAAGCAGGACCATATTGCTCTTTCAAATGAACGGAATATCTTCGGTGACACGGAGCCGGGCAACCGCTTACTGGTAGGAGGAAACAAAGTCAGTCATAGCTTTCATTGTTCTCGTCTCTTTACTTACGTTGGTTTCGAAGAGGCCAGCTAGCCTCAAGTATCTGATAATCTCCCTAGCATCACTAGTTTTTCTTTCCGCCTCCATTGGACTGTTTGCTGCGACATCTCTGTATAATGGACAGACCTATCGACTACCAGGTGCCAGGAAAATATCCTTGGACCATATATTCAATCGAACATTTGGTGCCTCACGGGAGGGTGTGCACTGGGTTCCTGAAGGTCAGTTGTGACGCCGAACACTTTCTGCCCTCACGGACGTATTTCGTAGCCGGCGATGGGGTATTCTCTATCTTCCAGAACGGACAGATTCAGCTTGTTAACCTGAAAAATAATGAAACAACCGACCTTGTCTCCATGATAGACATCAAGGATGTGAGCTCCCTTTTCCAGATTTATCATGCATCAAGCTAAGAGCTGCCGAGGACGAGGGAAACATTATTTACTGGACAGATTGGAAGCTTTCGCCGGACATGACATATATACTTGTGAAGGCCGATCACCTGAAGGTCAATACCCTCCATGAGTACAGACTTGGAATGCTGATGTGCGACTTCTAGCAATGGCGTCACTCGAGCTTTGGCAATTACTACGTGCATAACCTGAAGACCAAAGAAACATACCCATTAGTGCCACCCACTCATCCCCCAGTCATTGCTTATGCTACCTGGTCCCCGACCGGGCAATCTATTGCGTTCGTTGCCGCCAATGACATATACGTGCTCCCATCTCCATCGTAAGCGCCACTTCGATGCTTGTACAATAAAGCCTTCTGATAGCTTCTCCACTAGTGCTTCCACTTCTCCCATTCGTGTCACTAGCTCGGGAAATACATCCTTATTCAATGGTGTGCCCGATTGGATCTATGAGGAAGAGGTTTTCTCAGGTGACCACGCGCTGTGGTGGTCTCCCGACTCGAGCAAATTTGCTTTTCTCCGTCTCGATGAGACCGAAGTCGACGAATTTCGGTTCCCGATCTACAATCCCACAGACGATCCTTATGCTGTCGTTCCATATACTCAAGACGTTGTCATCAAATACCCTAAGCCAGGCTACAACAACCCTCTTGCCTCAGTGCATGTTTTCGACGTCGCACAGTATCTAGAAGTATCTGAAACGTCTTCTGACTCGACTGCCGAGACATATACTTCTGTGCTCGCTTGGGAAGGTCGCTTTCCCGTTGCTAACAGTGTCATCATGGATGTGACCTGGGTTGGTCAGTCGACGCTCATTGTCAAGGAAGTTACTCGCGCTGCAGATAATGGCAGTGTTGTGTATTTCGATTTAACAAACATGGGAAATGCAGAGGCCGTGAATGGGACAGTAGTCCGAAGGCTTGGCAGTGATGGTGAGGAAGGTGATGAGGGTTGGATTCAAAGCGTAAGTGGCTTGCATCATTGCGTGAACATTTCTTACTGAAAACTCATTGCAGGCCCAAAATATTATCCCTCTTCCAGATGCCCTGCGTTCAGGGGACTCACCTGCCTATCTGGATGTTGTACCGATCAACGGCTACAACCATATTGCTTTATTTGATCCCGCCGAGAGTAAGACTCCACGCTTCCTCACTTCCGGCCCATGGGAAGTCACAGGGGGCATCAAAGCAGTGGATACACAAAGAGGATTGATGTAAGTTAAGTTTTAATTCCCGTCGGAACTTTATGACTCATTACGCCCATACAGATATTTCCAAGCCGCACGGTCATCAACTCAACGGCACATATATTCAATCCCAATCTCGGCATCAAATTCAGGATCCGTAGAGCCCATTTCGCTCACAGATGAATCAATATCCTCTTCATACAGTGCTAGCTTTTCACCCGAAGCCGGATTTTATCTTCTTGATTACAACGGACCAGGTGTACCATGGCAGCGAATTGTCGAGGTTGGCAACAATGGTAATTTCGTCTCTATTTACTGAAACTAGCGCTTACACCTTAGTTCCAGATTTTGATTATGTCCTGACGGATAACTCTGCATTAAATACCACACTGGCTGAATTTGAAACCGCGACCGTCACGTATTCAACCATAGAAAGTGATGGCTTTGGTAAGTTTATTTGATGCGCTCTTCTCGCGATGAAACTTTATGCAGCCCCTCAGAACTAAATGTGAAGGAAATGCGCCCTCTCCGCATGGATGACTCAGGGCGGACGAAGTATCCAGTCTTATTCTTCGTGTTAGTACTTACCTTTTGAAACCAACCCCACTTATTTTTGGTGCATTCAGGTACGGTGGACCGGAGAGTCAGCAGGTCAACGTCGAGTACAAACGAGACTGGCATGACTATCTCGTTTGCACACTCCAGTATATCGTTGTCGTCGTAGATGGTCGGGGGACTGGATTCAAGGGGCGGCACCTGCGCAACCCAGTAAGGAATAATCTCGGCTTCTGGGAGACCCAGGACCAAATCAACGCCGCACGGTACGGAATACCTAATTTTGTAGTGGCCTGTGGTATTCAATATTTGGCAGCATCTGGGCTGGGAAAGACTATGTTGACACGAAACGTATTGGCATTTGGGGATGGGTGAGCCAATACTCTGGATTCTGTGGCCAATGTATCAATTGACTGCTGCAGTCGTATGGCGGGTTCATGGCTTCCAAGGTTGCGGAAGCAAATGCTGGTATCCATACTTTGGCCATGGCCGTTGCTGTATGTATATCTCTTACTGACGAAGTCATTGCGCTCACTGGCGAGTCTAGCCTGTGACCAGTTGGAGACTATATGATTCCATTTATACTGAACGGTACATGGGCTTGCCTGACGAGAATCCTGGAGGTTATATCAATGCCTCCATTTCACATGTAGAGGGCTTCAAGAACGTAGACTACCTCCTCGCCCATGGCAGCGGAGATGACAATGTCCACTACGCAAACACGGCTCACTTGTTGGATATGTTCACAGAAGCCCAGATCAGAAACTTCCGCTTCAGGATGTTCACAGACAGGTTCGCCAAAGGAATCCTTTCCACGTAATACACCGCTGACTATTCAGTAGCGATCATTCGATCAGTCGGAGAGGTGCGAATAGAGAGGTGTACGAGTACATGGCTTTGTTCCTCATTGAAAAGTGGGGGAAAGGTGGCCGGCGACGCGGCTGGTGATTGGACACTAGTAAATAAACTTATGTGCAGTGTATACAGATCTGCAGGTGTTATAAATTTCCAGTTCGGAAGAAGCGGGGACACTCATGAGGGTAGTCTTCTCAACTTCTCAAGTTTTCTGTGTGGATACTGTAACGGCAGTATCCCAAAGAGGCTGGGAAAAATGTACGTACCAAAGTTCAAACCACTGTTCCACAAGTGAACAAGTGACTGAGCCGCCTCAATTATGATGTCCTGGACGCAGCCTACGATCTCAAATTTCGACCATTCTGATATGGCAGCTCATTTTCGCACAGATCTTCACTGATCGTGACAGTCCTTTCAATAACTCCTAATGGCCCGTCAAGAATGCAGGCCTTCGCTTATTACGAGGAGAACTTTTAAAAGATCCTACCTAGAACAATCCTGGATTCGCCACCTATAGACTTAGTGCGCTGGAAGAATGTAACGGCAGGATCTGGATTCCGCATACTTGGTATACATTGGATTTGGAGTCTGGACTTTGACAGCCGTCTTCAAGTTACGTTGTCGGCAGACCGCGACCATGCTGCATGTATCACGTTCCTACGAGATTCGAAGGCTTTGGTTCGAATTCGTCATCGTTCATGCCTTAGACCCTTCTGGCAACCGAGAATACAAAGCAATTTCGAAATCTTTTCATCTCTGGACGATCTCCACGGCTCCAGCTGGAATGACGGGTGCCCAGAGTCTGAAAGTCTAGGATACCATATTCTGCTTAACTTTGGTGCGTGGGATACCCATGCACGTTGTCAGAGCCCATGCTTGATCTACAGGCTGCAGTGATTCCGATCCCGGAGCATGCCTTTTGCCTCATCAATCAAGAAGCCAACGTTCCTGCGATTCAGAGACTTGATAACCATCACTGTGCAGTCTTACAACGCAAAATGTTGGATATCATTTACATACCTACCCAGCTGCAGCGAGTGGCCGCTTCTGCTGGTCTTACCTTTTGGCACTATCTCATATGCGAATCTGGAATTATTCTCGGTCAGAAGGCTGAGTGCGTGTTGCTAGAGGAATAATGCAGACGAGGTCAATATTTCTTTATCTCGAGCTCTCGATGCTCAATACTACCTATTTTTTGGCACTCAGTGGTTCCCGGTTCCCAGGTGTTCTTGCATGGTTTGATGGCGGTTGGCTCCACGTAAGGTTAATTTCGAGCATAAGACATTCACCTCTTGCGTCTCTCTCTGGGGGGACGGTTTCATTCCTCGCGCCAGGGGGGTGGTTTCAGTGGGCGCTGATTTCATTCCTTGCGCTAAGGAGCTTCTGGCTCCTGCTGGACGCTGTTTCACCTGGACATCACCGCTCCAACGGGGAAGCTTGGTGCTCGACCTGATCAAATGGTGACGCCTCACTCGGTGCGAGTTGAATGGGGAAGTTATAGGGGGTACGTAGTCGCGGATAACATTGCCAATCGTCAAACAACCTCAACAATCAACAAGGCAGATCAAGCACGAACCCGTTCTGCTCCCTCAACCATGTGTAGCCACATCACCGGCACTGGCCAGTAGGTTTGGATCAGTAACTTGCCCGTGCGCCCGCTAACAGATAGGCTTCTTTGAACTGCTCTTGGACCATTATGGTGCTCGTTATCCAGATATTCGGGGAACTGCGTATCTCGCATCTCTGCGCGTGGAACTCTGGAACTTGCGTTACTGAAAACGGTAAGCTTTGTCGTCTCCCATTTCGTATTTAAATCTGTTTACCGAGCTCTCCACATGTCACTTGCCCTCGAGAAGTCCCTAAATAGTTCTTGAACGTGATAATCGGATGTAGTCGACTTTCTGGAAATAGAAGTCCTCGTCTCTTTAAACCATGTCCGCGATGTCCTGCCCTTGTCGCATAAAAGACCCTGTTAAGCCCGGGGAGAGGAGTGCATAGCAAATATTTTGTCCTCACCTTACTCGAAGACCCTTTTTCAGGCTCGGGAGATTGCACATGCTCAACCCATCCAAGGAACAACCGACTACGCTGCACATCTACAATTTCGGGGGTGTGTTTGGCAATCGCAAGATTATCAAGGGGGAAGACAAGATAACCACTTTGTGAGTTCTGAGGCTGTCTCAATCGCTTTGTATGTTTACTTTGTCTATCGCTGTTACAGATATTTTATGCAGAACACTCGAAGTTCGCTGCATTGGACCTTTGATCTGCACGCTGATGGCCCAGATGGCCCCCTGCTTTGTCGGGCTCAGTCATCGTACAATGGACCCCCACTAATGCATGAAGTCAACCATGGACCTACTCTCTCAATGACTGCTGTCAGACGGCCAGTCAAGATGGAGAGGAAGCTTGGAACTTTCGACGGAACGGTTTTCTTCAAGGGTCCCGATCAGAAGGAGTATCGCTGGAGAACAACTGCACGGCTGTTTAGTGCTGTGATGGAGGTGCGTACAGGATTTGGCGGGATATGGCAGCATTTATCACGTAGTTCCTGTCAGTGTTTAGATGCGGAGGACGCCCTCATAGCAACATATCGCGTTACATCTATGTCAGTGACGAAAGATGGCGTGCTCGTGGTTCAACCTGTATGTTTCCATCCTGCGATTCCTAGTCTGTGTGATTAATTTTTCGATAGCCGGGGAAGTTCATGCTCGACCTGCTCGTCGCTACCAGCCTCGCGATGCGCACGCCCAATAACTGAAACGTTTATAATCGGATACAATCTATTTCGCCTCTGCTTAGAGGAACTATTTCTGATGCATATGGCCATTCCTTTGGTTCTATTGTTATTGCGCTGGCCGTTTTTTCGTAATTCACCGCATCGGCTATGCACTATCGGTTGTATCTACGCATAAAAAGAGGCAAAAAAATGTCACACCAACAAGGGCTCACACTTCGAGAACAGGTCATAATCGGGTCCATGAACGCTCATTTAATATGTGTGCATCCATTCATTTAGCCCGTGACGGGTACCACTGACGTTTTCTCGTGAACGACTTGGACCGTAAATTTCTTGAACGCAGTATGATTTCCATATCGAACTTTTCAATTACCCAACCGACTACCCACCAGTTGACGCATTTCTCTCTCTTTCGCCCACCCAGCGGTCTATCGGAGAAGTGATCATTCAAGTTCGCCCAGCATTGATGACAGACGCCAATTTATGATCGGTGTTCAGATCCCCACCCACTTATTAAGAATGACATGTGAGGTAGATGAATGTACAGCTGTGATTTAGACTGGAGTTTGGCACCGCGCTAGGGCTGCTCCCAGAATCCATTACAAGGATGCTCAAACATCACACACCCGGGCCTTAGTCTACCACGATATGCCATTACCTGAACTGTCAGTGACGACGTTCTGGGAATTATTTTATAAGCTTTGAAATTTGAGCTTGAGGCCAATTGAGCCTCAAATAGCCTCGAACCTCGAAGTTCGGAGCAGATAAGCTTTCAGACTCCGCGAGGTCCTCGCCTCAGGGGTTATATTGGGGCGCATACATCTCTTTCCTCTGGCATGCTTTTCAACGGGGAAGGTGTGTTCATTACGACACCGTTGCTAGTGGGTTTCTGCACATCTAACCCGTTTATCAGCGTGTTTCAGCAAGCGCGTGTCGAACGAAATCATCCAGACATGGTGTAAGTTCTGGATACGTCACCGCCTGATCTAGGTGATAGCACTGAACCTGTGGTTAATTGCCCTACTTGCTATGTATAGTGGCTCATGGAGGCAGAATCTGTTCTGGAGGAACCGGTACTGTTGCGTCTTACTTTTTTGCCGCCAGTCGCAAAGACGAGTGGACCAGTATACTTTGCGGAAGATCAGTAGTGGTAAGCCACTTTTTTAACATCAGATTTCCCTTCCTCAGCAGGCTTCATATAGGTGATATATGCGGGTTGGATTTTGCACTGCGTCGCGCATTCGTTTCGTGTCCCAGTCGCGGAATACATACTTGACGGTACGATCATGTCTCATTATGTCCTTGGCCCTTCGCTCTAGCCATGGCACACTACTGATTTCTCTCTCCACGAACACACCACGCTACTTTGGAATCGTATGTACCTTCCCCACAGATGGCTTTGATTCTGGGCCACCTTTCAGTCATATTGGATTCCAAGATCACAATTTCGCCCCAGTAGTTTCCCCTCGATATCCACAACGGGTATCTCAGCCCTTGACGCTATCGAGTCGGCCGCAAACACCTATCTGCATTCTGCCGAACGCTCTCCAGAAGCGAAAGCGCCAGAGAGACAGCATCGCCTACCCTAATGCATTGCATAGCGAATCAGGGGACAGCCTTCCGCGACGTCCGCGTAAACGTCGGATGCTCTCCTTGAATCCATCATCTTCATCAGCGGGTTGTTTATCCGACATCGCAATCCCAGAAGCACACGACTCCGCAGCTATCAAACATAATCACAACGATAGTACGACTCGTGTCGTCACACTCGATATATGCTTCGCAAATACTCCCCCCAATAATCACACACCATCCGCTCCCCGTTATCTTACTCCCCCCTTCAAAGCTATTTCAAAAAATAAATCACAGTCGTCGTTCTACGGTTCTCCGCGAAATGACCAGGGGCATGAGAAGGCTGTTGAACCCAATTGCACTTATGAATGTCCCCCTGGATATACCCTCACCGCGAACTGTACCATCCCTACTGCGTGTCTTAAGGACTCCCCTCCTGTGCCTGCCATCGACTTCACTCGACTACAATTTCCCTCCAGGAACCACCGGCGCTTTCCTCGTTTACATTTGGAACCAGTAATTGCAACTACCAAAGTCGGGAGCAGGAAGGGTAGCGGAGGTTCTGCTGGGCCAGCGTCCTCGACTTGCACTCTCATTCCCATGGTTGTGCAGGATGTACAACCAGCTATACACCCTCCAGGCAGATCAGCGGTGCTAGAAGCCGGTAGCAGCGTAAACCACAGGGATAAGGAAACATTATTGCCTGTTACACATCAAGGCAAGCGAGCGGGATCCTCCAGCTCTTCTAGACGTCTTGCCGAAGCGACTGACTCCAGAAGCGACATGGTAACATATCACATGGACCAACTTATACGGACGAACAAATGTGCTGCAGGTCGCGACGATCTTCATTTTGCAACGCTGTGGGAGAGCAACGCGAGCTGGAAGGGCATGAGGTTCTGGCACGAAGACCTGAAAAAGCCATCTTGGAATGGGAGCTCTGACCAATAATGTAGTAATTTTTTTTAAAAGTGCTACCCGCATGTCGACCTCCATCGGCCCGGGAAGATTTGCGAGTTGTATTGTTACAAGATGCTACATCATTTATGTCAGACGTCCAGTATCAAGTCTGGAAATCAAAGAGATTTCCGTCGTGTTTAATTTGGGATCGACTGTCAGACACAATAAGTACGACGCTAAACGGACTTTTTGATACCGCTCAATGCTCTGGTTTGTAGTCGGGGCGCAACGAACGGACGACCTTTCCAACTCTCCAGATCTCCTGCTCGTCGATCTCTTTCAGCTCCTTGGCCAAGTCTTCCCGATAAGTAGCGCGTCCGTTAAATTCGAGTGCCTTGCGCGTCTCCGTGCCATTCTTTACGCTTTCATAAAGCTTCTCGAATACCGGACGGTTTGTCTTCTCGAAGATCGGCGCCCAGTCAAGGGCCCCTCGTCGAGCGGTAGTGGAGCAGGCGTTGAACATGTAATCCATGCTGCGGACAGTTACAGATCACTACCTTGTAGATTCAGCATCAAAGGGAGACTCACCCTTTTTGTCCGATCAAAGGATACAGAGATTGAGTGGCTTCTTCAACAGTTTCATTGAATGCCTCTGAAGGCGAGTGACCATTAGCTCGGAGCACCTTATATTGTGCACAGAATAAGCCCTCTGTAAACGGTCAGACTTGAATTAATGACATGTCAGCAATAGACTGACGGATAGCAGCTGCAAGCTAGCAAAGGAACTCTAGCTCAGCGTATTCCCGTAAATTTATGACGGTGTACCTACCACACCACGTTCACCAGTCAGATCGGAGAACACCTCCTTCTCAAAGGTTGTCTCATACATGTAGCCGGAGCCGATAGCGACCCCTATAGCAACAGCTTTCTCCATCGCTTTGCCAGTCACGTCTTGGAAAACGGCAACACTGGAGTTAATGCCTCGACCCTCCTTGAACAGGGTTCGGACAGTGCGACCAGACCCTTTGGGTGCTACTAGGATAACGTCGACATCCTTCGGAGGAATCACCTTGGTATCGTCTTTGTACACAACTGAAAACCCATGCGAGAAGTAGAGCGTTTTGCCTTTCGTAATCAGAGGCGAAATCTGAGACCACGTTGATGACTGTGCTGCATCTGAGAGTAAATTCATGATGATTGTGCCCCTGCCAATCGCTTCTTCAATGGAAAAGAGTGATTCTCCGGGTACCTAGATAACAGCATACCGGAAATCGTCAAAAAATGTCTGCATGAACATTTAAAAGCGACCAACCCATCCATCCTCCACTGCCTGTCTCCAACTTTCTCCGTCTTTGCGGACGCCAATGATTACACTGAGACCGTTGTCACGAGCATTCAAACCCTGACCGTGACCTTGTGAACCATAGCCAATGAGAGCGAGCGTGTCGTTTTTGAAGTAGTTCTGAAGTTTTGCGAGAGGCCAATCACTGCGTTCGTACACGACTTCTTTCGAGCCAGCAAAGTCGAGCGTCTTTAACCCTCTGGTGACAAGAACCTGAATTGAGTTCTACTTGTTAGTTGTTTTTCCATTGATGTCAGACTATTATTTGATTCACCCGTTTATTTGGCACCCGTGAGCGTTGGGCTGGATTGTTGACACGTCAAAAGCGAGTAGGTGGCAGCCTGCAATGGTCTCTTCGTTAATAACCTCGGAGTAACTCGTGCATGACGGGAAAGAGCACGGAGACATGCTGATGCGGTGGAGGCCATTTGACAATCAAAGCAAAGTCAACGGATTGGTCAGTGACAGTTTTCCAGATAATAACACCGGAACGTAACTCGGTTCTGTAAAGAGAGAGTCCGCCCCTCATGATTCAATATTGCCTTTCGGACCAATCAAAGCGCTCAGGCCCCATCTATGCATTAAGAAACTAATGGTTAGCCGAGTAGTAGTAACCGCTAATAGCCGGCGCACTCGGTGTGATCTGTTAGCCTCTGTCCTAGCTTGCTTTGACGGCCGCATCTACAATCCATTTGAATCAAGCTCTACTGGCTGAGTAGGTTGCGGGTCAGACCTAGTAGTGGGTCACCCAACGTTTTTCTCGCCAACCACAACAGCTATTTATTTTCTGTTTTCGCCATTGAATAGAGCATAGTTGAAACACCATTGCCTGAAAATTTTAGGCTGAACAGCCAAAAACTTCATAAGACTGGCGTGAAATAAGTACTCCGAGCCAGCTCAAAAATATGATTCTCACAGTGTCCTAAGCATATATCCTCTTGACCTCTGCTCTGCCTCTGTATCCTCCTTCACAAAAACCTGGATGTCTGAATCAGTTGGGACCATGTCTGACAAACTCTCCACCAAAAATTACTGTGTGGGGACTAGAGCCTTCCTTGATAATAATGGCTGACCTACTCCAGTGGTTTTGATCAAAACTGAGACCGTCTGGCAAAATATTCACGGTCATCCACAACACTTCTCTAAAGTTTAATAACTTGAGATCGTGATAGCCAGGATCATTTTCTGTCGTTACTTACTTAAAATACGATGAGGCCACACTGCAAATCAGAAATCAAAGCTAAGTGACCCGTTTCCTATTCAGGCACAGTAGCTGTAAGAGGATAAGGGTATGATAATAATGACACGTACTATAAACGAAACAAACTGTTTGATTGATGTAGCGTGTTTTCAGGTGCGACGATGGGATTGGATGTCGCTGTTACAGCGCAAATCTCGCCGCCAGAAATATTGGTACACGGGTTGGGATGTCATATATACGCTTTCGTGTCTATTCCGTAGGTCTTCGTTACCTCATATTTTTTTGATGAAAGTCTACTTATTATCCGACAGATCCTTGGTTAGAAGTCCTATTAGAGGCACCATTTATGCAAGGCAATATGGGGCGTACTCAGGAATGATTGTGTTCACAGCTATCTTCAATATTCCAGGGTTTGTTTTCTTATTGGCAGTGAAGCTCGTGATCAATCGCAACATCTTTGTCGTAGTGTAAATTTCGCACAATCATCACATTATTAGATCCCTGATATCTGCGTAGATTGCCCTCGCTAGATCCGTCCCAAAACATATTTTCATAGTATTACTAGTAGGTATTAGAAGCCCCTCCCAATTCTCGTGTTCAATTTACGTGTTCAATCTACACATGTATTTATTTTGTTATACAAACTCGGTCAGGCAACGGTTAGGTGCCTACATTCTCCTGTTGGCTCTCAGTTCTCGGCACACATCTGACTCGCACCTAGGGAACAAATTTGCTTTCAGATTTTGAACGGCGAAGCCCAGGGTAGCTGCTAGTTTCTTTAATATGCGAGCTATCACTATAAACTGTCGGACAAACAATACTTCCAACCGAGTGTAAATAATGTTCCAACATGTGTCGGACCATTTGCCTTATATCAAATGAATCTGGTATAACGCTCGTAGATGTAGACTATGTAGAGACGACGATGTAAATAAGTGATATGAAAACACCGGTGCCGCTATATCATAGTAGTTTCCTCGGGCCTTCCTAAGTAGGCAGACCGAGAAATCCTCGAGATACTCGTCAACAGATCCGCAGATAGGGCGATCGAGGGTCTTGACCTGCATGAGATTAAGCAATAACATGTTACTAGAATACATTTCCACAGGCAGTTGAACAACAGCATGGAGAGATACGACGATGAGCGACCATCAAAAACAGAGTGGGAGAAGGCGACGAGGATGTCGAGGGGGATAACAATGAGAACAGCCGGTGATACAGAGAACGTGCGGGTCACGTATTACAGACACACAATATGCTATGGGGACTGGATCCTGTTGCGAGGTGGCGCCGATACAAGAGTCCACCATGAAGTATGCCTGCTACGGAATGGTCACAGTACATGGGCAGAGAGACAACGGGACCACCATGCGGCATGGCAGCCGCCGAAGCAATAGAGTGAGGCTGGAGGAAGGATCGTGAGGAAGGATGCATTGAAGCGTCCGAGCCGTCTACAGGACACTCCTTAGAGAAATCAGAATTGTAGGCAGAGGAACTCAAACGACAACAAAGCGGCAACGCAACGTCGGCAAGGCCGAGACAGCGCTAGAGAGAGCCGCAAAATCACAAGGTTGTAGAAATCCGTCTTGCACTGGATCAAAACAGCGTATATGTAATGATAAATACAAAGCCCATGGTCGGCGCAACGCCTATGCCTGAGACTTCAAGTCTGCTGACCTATCGTGTTTAACACAAACGTCTCGACAGACTGAAATAGCGATATTCAGATGATCGATCTGATCTCATAATTAGAATCGGCCCTGCTAGACATGGGGGAACATACCGCCTGTCGTTGGAATGGATCATGTGTGTATGTATCAGAACCGTTAGAAGCAACTTCGAGTGTTAGTTCAATGTCCACATCAAACTCAGACTTTGAGAGATATCTCATAAAACCCTGGTTGCACTAGTATTGATGAGTAATGTCGCCAGGGCTATGAAGAAATCCATCACTTACGCTAGCTATGGGACGGTCGGCACTGCTGATCTGGATATTGCGCGGCAGATCGACTGATGACGGTCTCCCCAATAACATCCTCTTGGACCCATCGAGTGTTCAGGCTACATAAGATTTGAAGTCCCCGTGCTTTCGCGCTTTGTAATGCTAAATCACTCATAAAGAAATTTGCAAAAACTAAGGAACCAGGGGTGAGCGATTGCGGAATTATGACGAATTGAGCCATTACCCTCCGTGTGGATTAGAAAGATTCCGAACCACCAGACTGACTACCAATCAGCAGGATCCAAAACAAATGACGCAGATGATGTTCTTACAGCTGTGTGAAGTTGTAGCCCACCCGATGAGAATCACAACCGCACTCATGCTTAGCATTTATTGATGGTGAGACCGGGTCCATTGTCATTGGCATGCCACTGTACCTTAGGGTCAAGCCAGTTTCGGCAGGACGATGATCAATCTTCGGACGGGAGGGCTTCCCATTTTTCCCTTACCAACTGTGTATGCCAAGAGGCGGTCGATCAGCTTCAGTGTCTTATAACCGGTGAGCTTATAATTGAAGGGTCATCGATCAATTACTTACCGTCCAATCGCAATGCTTCTTTCACGGTAAATATAATAACACTGGCCTCCTGCAACAATGATGTCGGCTCCTGCACCCGCGGCAAAGCTGGCGGTAATTAACCCCCTCCATTCTCTCTCGAAACGTCTAGAGATATGTTTCCAAATACCTTAGACGCCGTGATCATGCTCCCCACCAATCGGAATGATGTAAGACCCTAGGCGAGGACTGGGAGGTACAACTGTTTCGACAGCACGTACATACGGTGCGCAAAGAAGACCTGAATTTCAACATGAAGACTCAGGAAAATCTAGGGGATGATCGAGAAGACAGCATTTACCTCCACGATAGATCCGACTGAGCCATTAAATATGATTGACCATGCGTAGCCAATCGTATGGTCGTCACGGCGAGCGCGTCGTGTTGTCCAAACTCTGTCACGGTGAGATATAATCCACTTAAAACAGAGATCGTGTGGCCAATTTCTTCCATCCTGCGCATTTAGCCATGAGCAGGCAGATGGGTTTGAAAGTGTCTACACACCATATCCAGACCACCTAAGAGCAGCAGTGGATAAGGCTGATAATTGGTATCTATTAAGGTGCTCACCAGCGACTTTAACCATGGGCGATCATTCGGGTATCTTTTAAAGCAGTAATAGGTCTGCAAAATCACAATTCCAAATAAAAATACCATGATCGAACTTGGAGAGCACCGAGTGTGTCATTTGGGTTTATAGTGGAAGACACGGAGAGAACGTATATACAAGCGATGCGACTCTCGCAATCACCTACCTAGTATGTTTTATACAGTTCCGATAAACTAGAGAGGTCTAGGAATGGATCCCCCTTTCTATGGAAAATTTCATGGTCTGCTTAGTCTTGCCCAGCGACCTCGTACAGCCCTGAGATGCCTATCTGGAGTTGTGAAAATCAATTAACCTTGGATTCACACCATACTTTGAAGAAAACTCATCTCGTGCTGCACTGAAGGTACTCTGACCGCGGCGTGTTGACTTGACACTGAACAACATTTTGCATGTCATCAGTCGTTTTCGCAGGGTTCCGCAGCTCTAGCGCTGAGACCGCAAAACAATGTCAAGACAACACAGGGACGGAGGGTGCTAAAGGCAGCATAATCAAGAGCATTACGTCAACACTGCAGCATGGAGTCATATATACCATGACTTACCCAGTCACCACACATTCAAGTTGATTCTAGAAGTTGCCTGCGTAGTGAGCGGAGCTTTTTGGGGTGCACCGGAGATTACTAGAGCACCACCAACAAGTGGCGGCAAAGGTTCGCTGGCACATGTTGCTTTCTCAGTACAAAAGTGGCAGACCTGATCAGTCTGATACGCAAGGAAACGCTGCGGATCTGCATGGTCCGACTGCATATCATATTACCTAAACAGTATGCTTTCATTACGAGTGCTAGTGTTATTCGTGCGTTCACGGAAGCGCAGAGAAGGTCTCACTTAAGTGGGTTAGACTGGTCGAGCTTGGGAGCGGTTGGCCGTTTGCGGGCGTACTAGTAGTAGCCAGCCACTGGATAAAAGCGATTTTCGTAAAGACTGATGATCGGGGAGGTGTGAGAGGTTTCTGGAGGAGTTGTCGAAGGCGATGGGCCTATGGCGTGTGGCCGAGGTGATGTGCAGTGATGATGGGGACTCCACATGATTCCGCTGACAAAGGTGCATATCATGATCCATACAGATGGACATAAAATTGGGGCGATTGCGGAGTGCAATTTCAAACCTATCAGGTTTATTTCACGGCGGCAGAGGACGACAGCAGGCTCCTACTTGACATTTGCTTCCGGTGTCGTGGCGCTCGTCATTGTTGGTCACGGCAAGGGCCTATCATGCATCAAGCTCAAGTTCTGATCACGACAAAGAAGGAAAGAAAATTCAAAGTTTACATAATAAGCAGAGCCCCTCCACCGCGCTGGCATTCCGGGATGTGCTGAAGCGCCAACGAGTGACTATGATCCATTGATTGGTACAGCTTAAGAGGTCACATTTTAATCAATTATTCACAGGCTACAGCCCATCAAAACTCGGAGCATTATTCGGTACTTTTGAATTCGCTTCCGCAAGTCACAACCATGTCCAGCAGTGACCGTCAACTCTCAACGACAGAAGGCTTTCTATGCGGTGGTTTGGCTGCTTGTATAGCTGTTAGTAATAGGACCTTTGGTTGCTTCTCGCATTGCTTTACTAAAGAATGCATGAGCGCAGGTGACAATATCCAACCCTGCTGAGGTTAACATTTGAACCAACTGGGCGCAGACTTTGTTACTCACTTTAGAGGAAACAGGTAGCCAAGACACGATTGCAACTGCAAGGAGAGCTCGCCAAGGGCGGTAGTCTCAAGGTCTATAACAATGCCTTCGACGCCGTGATAAAGACATGGAGGAATGAAGGTATCCGCGGCATGCAACGAGGACTAGGTGTAGCGGTATGTCGATCTATAAACTTCCAGCCCATCTGCCTGACCAGAGTACGCTGCAGTATGCATATCAGGCAAGAAATCAATCGTATTGATATGATGCAATGCTCACTTAAGTTTAGATCCCACTGAATGGATCGCGCTTAAGTGAGTGACATGTGAAGCAATCCTCTGTGGCTAGTCTGATGGTTCTGCAGGCTTCTACGAGCCATTTCGGCGGACTATCAATCGCGTATTCGGTTGGACGACTGCAGATCAGATACCTATCACATCCTTGGCTGCTGGCGCAGCCAGTGGTACTGTCGGCGGTGTGTTTGTCATGTGCTGATACGTGAGGTTGCTTACACGTTTGGATACAGCTATCATTGGAAATCCCTTGTTTCTCGTGAAAGCTCGTATGCAGGTGATGAGTCCTCTTCATCATCTAGTATTAAGTGACTGATATGTCGAAAGGCATATTCACCCGCTCTTCCTATAGGAACACAACGTCATTACAAGAACTCTTTCAATGCTCTGAGTACGATCTGGCGGACTGAGGGTATTCGCGGTTACTTCCGCGGAATGGATGCTGCTATTCTTCGTACAGCAATGGGCTCATCTGTTCAATTACCGACGTATAACTGGACTAAGAATCAGCTCGTCGGAAATGGCATTTTACCCGGGGACAGTGTGTGGGCGTTTCTTGCAAGCAGCTCAGTTTCTGGTGTTTGCGTGGTATGTTTCCGTTACAACGTGCTGTCAAAACCCTGATTGGTCGTTGTAGTGCCTTGTCATGCAGCCCGCCGATACTGTAAGTGGAAGCGTCCTTAAATGAACCGCACCGCCTATGTGTCACTTTTAGGCACTCACAAGGATGTACAACCAACCCACGATGACTTTACCCGATGGGAGGGTCACGGGGGCATTGTACAAGAGTCCGATAGATTGCCTGTGGAAAACTGTCAAAACGGAGGGAGTTCTCGGCTGGTACAAAGGTACATGCTCATGACTAGAGGATGATTATAAAAGCTGAATCAATCATCGGAAAGGTTCTCTTGCACACTTCTTGCGTATCACCCCTCATACGTGAGTTGTTCCACGCTTCGCCTCAGCGTGGCATTTACCTCCCACCAGGATCATAACGCTCACCATGAACGATGTCATACGAAACATTTATAAGGATCTGGCCTGGGGCCGATCCTACGTATGACCATTGTTGCATAGACACGAGTTCCTATATTGGGCGAGATTGGATGCTTGTTAGACATAGAGTTCTCGGGCAACCCGGCAGTTGTACATACCTTATCTGCAGAACATTAAAAAAAATTTCGCGCGCGCCGCGCTTGTGCGACAACAGGCCGGTTACTTGCGCAATGCGCAGATGTGTTGTAAAATTAGTCCTTCAGTACAACTTCAGCATACAAAACTTCAGAGTTATCAGAACGTGTCGTAACTTCCAAGTTGTATTCCCAGTACATACACCAAATTGAATTTCCGCCGCGTTACACATTCCACCACATCTTCTGAGCATCTCGTTTGCCACTCACTGGTATCCACTAGGTATACATGTACTCATCCCTTACATGTCTACATAATCCAGTACTAGCTGCCCCTAATGAGGGGTTAGCGTTGAAACGTTGACGCGTAGCGAATTTGACCATATGAGTCCTCTATGGACAGCTGCCAGAGGCTGCCAGCCGCTGCCCCATTTACTTATCCGTGCCGAAATGCCGCGCGAACATGATGGTACCCCCTTGATCCTTGTCACTTGATGGCTGATTGATTACCAGTAATGTAGCGTTTTCCGACGGCCATCCTTAGAATAGCGCTTGACGGTGACAATGACAATGCATCTTACCGTTCTGGTGAGTACTATATACAAGTACTTCATTCCAAATCTGACTTCTATTACTCACATCGTATTTTTCTTTACTGCCATCGACTCTGGTCGGTTCAGGCGACATCCACGGGATGGAAGAGACTCTGCACGGCTCCCCCTCACCAGACTCGCTGAAAGAGGTCGACCATCTCAATTATGAAGAGATCTCAGACAATGAGAAAGCTCGCATTGAAGGGACTGTCTGGAGGAAGTTAGACAGATGGGTGCTGCCAGTCTGCACTTTGTTCTATCTCCTCTCTTTCCTTGTGAGTGATGCGCTGGTATCAGTCATGTTATCACACATATCAATCGCGTTCAAACAGGACCGGAGTAACATCGCAAATGCTCGAGTCGCTGGGATGCAGACCAGTCTCAAAATGACTAACTACCAGGTAGAATTCCGTCATCTTGTATGTAGTGTATCTGATCTGATACCTATCCTTTTTCAGTACAGTATTGCTCTGACCATGACATATGTGTAAGCTCGCGATCTTAGCGATTCAACGTCCTCTGACCTAGAGCACTCTCCAGCCCGTACATCGCAGCGGAATTCCCTTCACTCTTACTGTTGAAGGCAAGTATTGTCCTTGATTTTCTACGGACGACTGACGGTAACCCAAAACAGTATGTGGGACCACAACGGATGCTACCAACCATGGTCACCATATGGGGCCTTGTTGCAACCATGCAAGGTCAGTTTGATTGCCATGGTATTTTAACGTGCCGCAGCCAATCCATCGATTATTCCAGGCATCGTGACGAGTTACTCGGGACTTCTTGTTTGTCGATTCTTCTTAGGTCTCATGGAAGGTACCGTAGTTTGCTGCGACGTTGTCGACCTGCTCAATTCTCATATTAGGCGGTCTATTCCCTGGCCTTGTACTTTATATGTCCTTATTCTATCCCAGAGAAAGATTGCAAATTAGGTTCGTTACGCAACTTCCTTGCTTCCCAAAATCATTTGATTTTAGTGTCTCCACAGGGTTGCCACTTTCTTCGCGTCCGCATCACTCTCAGGTGCCTTCTCTGGTCTGCTGGCAGCGGCTATCATGAATATCAACGGGAAAGGTGGGAAGCCTGGTTGGGCTTGGATTTTTATTCTCGTTAGTGGCCTCTCATTTCTTTTCCGTCGCCACGCAGCTCATTATTCAAATAGGAGGGAATTTTTACGTTTTTGTTTGGATTTATGGCCTTCTTTGTCCTTCCCAACTCTCCGGCTACCGCGCGCTTCTTATCTATGAAGGAGCGCAGCTATGTGATCGCTAAACTGAAGGCGGACGGTGCTGTCGCTGGCGACGATAAGAATGATCGCTTCAGCTGGATCGAGGTAATTCGGTGCTGCCAGTCCGTTCACGTCTGGATGTTAGCCCCTGTCCTGTTTTTCCTCGGTAAGTGTACGATGCTGGGGTTAGGTATATTGAAGTGAATTCTGCTTCAGGCACAATCTTGTATGGCCTCGCTTAGTAGGTTCACGGTGACTGATTGTCAAGTCTATGGAACCTAATGTGCACTTTCTCTCTAGCTTTGAGCCCTCGATCGTCGCTGGCCTCGGCTACACTGGTAATCAAGCGCAGCTGATGAGCGCGCCGCCCTTCGCGGTGGCGTTTGTAGGTCAGTCAATTTCTACTTCCAGCACCTGATTGAGACGCTAACTGTTACGTTTTCAGTCTCGATGATCACTGCAGTGATCTCGGATCGGTATGGATGCCGTGGGTTCATGATTATCTTCTTCTCGCTTTGTAACCTTATTGGATTCGTCATGTTCTATGGTGCGTTTGCCAACGCCCGTCTTGGCACACTATCTCATGATTGACAGCGAGCAAATCAAATCACATTCGATATGGATCTTTGTTCTTAACCGTCACTGGCACCTACTGTGGTGCTCCTCCAGTCATCACATGGGTTGCGAATAACAGTGCACCACATGTCAGACGAGCAACTTCTGTTGCTATTGCTTTCAGTATGACCAATGCGGGCGGTATCCTGGCCACCTGGCTCTTAGGCACCTTGTCCCTCGCACCCAATTATATAAAAGCTACAGTCACCTTCATTATCATGTCAACCCTCATGGTAGTGCTCTCCAGCATCAACCTCGCGTATCTATGGCGCCAAAACTGCCTGAAGCAAGAAAGGCGGCAGTTTGTGGCCAAGGAAAATGAACCTGAGGGTTTGGGCGATAAAAGTGCATGGTTTGTCTATAACTTGTAGTATACCTGCAGAAAAACAACGGACTTCGGATTTGTACACCTAATTACGAATAGAAATATTCATCATTCTTCTTGTGGGTTTGCTTTGTGGGAGGAAGTTGGAGGTTGCTATGATATTTTGGAACTTTGTCATCGAACATTCGATTCCCACTGAGATTGACCCGGTCTCCCGGTACGTGTACCACATACCCACCACGTCATAGATCTTCCTCTCGTTGCCGTCTCCCACGATTTCGTACAAGACACTTATACACGTCGTTTCCAACATGATTGCTCAGGCGATGGTTGGGTTGCGGTTTAAAAAAGTTCAAGCCGAAGTAGCTTTAGGCAACAAAAATTCTGCCCCAGTGAGGCTCGAACTCACGACCTTCCGATTGCGCTTAACAGTCGGACGCTGTGACCAACTCAGCCATGGGGCAGTTATTATTCGTTTCCCGCTGAATCATATGACAGACGTGGCCCTCTGTTTCAATCATCCATCGTAAATCCATCGCATCATAAGTATTCATTCTAATTCTCTCCACGTCCTAGCTTATCCAACGAGCGAATACCCTGCTCAAACCACTCTTCTCTCGATATCCAGAACTCTGAGCGGTTCTTCATGATGTCAGCGAGGACAGCACCACCTAGGAACACCATGTGTTTCCGACGGGGAGGGTCTTCGATGCGGATTTTGAATTTCTGGGGGAGGGTTAGTGGAAAACGCAAAACGGGCCCACAAGACGTACGTTCAACCGCGTAGGATCGCCGTTCAGCACACGCGTGAGGTACAGTTGTTTCATTTCTTTCTCGAGACGGCTTGGGAGGCCCGGGTACATACTTGAACCTCCTGAGAGGACGATGTGCTTGTACAGTTCCGTCCGGGTATCAACTGCTGCGTTTTGGATGGTTTGGAAGAGCATTTCTGGATGGAAAGAGGTGAGATGGGTGTTGTGGAGTGGGAGTGATGAGAAGGTTTCACCTGCTACTCCAGGCTGATCGACATCCACGAGATGTGGTTGGAACATGCATTCTGGAGCTTCGAAGCGCTCTGAGCCCACTTTAATCGTTCGACCATCGGGAAGCTGGAGTGGATGTGATTTAGCAATACGATGATAGACAGCCGAGTTAAGATACCGTGTAACTCTCTACAAGTACCGTCGTCTCTTCTGACAATTTCTGGTCGAGATCAAGATCGTAGCTGTAGTGCAATGTTTCAATCGCATGCAACAATACGAACCATCGAAAAGTTCACCTCACATAGCAAAGTTTCTCTTTGATCTCACGCACGGTCTCGAAATCAGCAGTACGGTTGAATGCATAACCGCGCATGAGCAGCAGTTTGATCAAGTACCGCGTGACATCTCGACCCGCAATATCCAAGCGTCGGGTGAGATGAGGAAGAGCAAATCCGTCATAGACTGGTACGATGTGCGTGACTCCATCACCCGAGTCGACGACTACACCTGTTGTTAAGCCTGGCCACCAACTGAATCAACACCCTCAGTCATCACACAGAACTGATCTCACCTTGCGCGTACAGGGTCAACACAGCCTGAATGGCTACATACACCCCCTGGAAGCCATATTCCTCAAACATCACCTGCACCATCCTCTGCCGGTTGACCTTAGGGTTCATGGGTGGCTCCGTAAGCAACACTTTGCGTCCGCGCGGGTCGACCTTGAGCTTCTCGTCGAACGTATAATCCCAGAGATGTTTCATATCTTCCCAATTCCGCACTATACCGTGCTCCATAGGTTGCGTGACTTGGAGGTAGTTACGGTTTTCAGCCGCCTCGTCGCCCACCATGATGTCTTTGATCACTGCGGAGCCCACGCGCTCCTCTGCGCGCAGGATGGGGCGACCTACGACCGAGGGGAATACTAGATGTTGTGATTAGTTGACTTGGAGTACATGATTTGGTGGAACGAATGAACCATGTTCTGGGAAGTTCGATCCAGCGTAGCCTACTTTGACGAACTGCGGGAAGGTTTGAGGTGAGGACGTCAGGGACAGATTGATCGACTTACACCCGTTCCGTTATCGACTACGAGCGGGGGTTCTGAGTCCATTTGATTCGAATTCTGGGACTAGCTAGTGCACGAGATGTTGTTACAGTATGTGATCGCGGTCAGGGTGTATAGATATGTATGTCACTAATCTGGTCTCACCTAACTTAGCGTTGACTTAGCGGGCAACGGCTGTGTCCGACTACATGTAATAGCAAAGCAGTGTATGCTTTCAAAAGCCACCTCAGCTCATCTTATGGTCTGTGATATGTTATCATGGAATAAATTAGTGTTAAATAGGGTGTCTGGGTATCTAAAGCAAGTCTCAAGATGTAGAGGCTACTATCAGCGAGACCTCGTCCACTGTATCATCCCATATCCTACATCTACCTCCGACCTTATTCGATGCCGACGCCACCTACGATATAGAAAAATCCCTGCAATCAATATAGCCAAGAGACCGAGCACCCCGCCCAAAGTCCCACCAATGATGGTGCCTGTTCGCTGACTGGCATTCGATTTTGCTGTGCTCGTCGAGGATGGCAGTATACTCGGAGGGAAACTTGACGTGGGTAATGATAACGTTGGGAGATAAGAGGAAGTCGCACTATGACGCATATGAATGGATCGCGGCATTTGGGGTGCTCTGATGAGACAGCACAGTTCTTACCTGCTATTCGTGACGTTGAGGGTGATCGACTCAATATCAAGACGAGTGGGAGAGGACCCTTGCAGAAATGTGACACATAATGTCGTCATTTGCGTCTCAGGGAGGTTGTCGGCGATGATAAGGCCAATGGTAGTATTGACTTGACGTGTAATAGTAACGCCGCTTGGGTCAGCGGTCAGCGAAAAATTGACGGTTGCGTTGGAGAAGGGGGATGTGCGTAGATACAGCGTTGATGCTGCTAAGCATGAGCATACTGTTATATTGAATGAATTAAATGGAAAGCACCTCGAAAAGTCAAAAACATCTGGGGTACGAGGTTCCCAGTTTGTGGTATTGGGCCCGTTGTACTAGTAGCAACTGTTACCGTTCCGTCAATGTCAGGAATATCAATGTTTATTTGCCTTGGTAAAACGGTTAACTCGACGAGGACCAGTTCGTGGCAAGGGTCAGACACTCACCATGCACTCAGGCATCCCGAATCGGTGGTTGAAACGTTGCATAATTGGGGGATGTACTCAATATCCGGACTGGTACTCTCAATAACGACTTGCTGTTGAGCACAAACTACCAGAGTCAAAGTGCTAATAAGCAGATAAAGACAGAGAAATAAGCGGGAAAGACAGTCTGGCATGCGATAGCGGGGAGTGTTTGAAAAAGAACAACTTTTGTTGCTTATAACAAAATTAGTTGATCTGCCGAGGCCCTGAGGGGAAGGAGGAAGCTTTAGATTAATGGAAACCGGAAATACTATGGGACCTACCTAGACCTCGTTACCACCGAGATATGCCAAGTTGAGCTGGGATTATGAGATTAACGTTCATAGGCGCTCGCTGGAAGGCGGGCGGGATACACCACATTACAAACGATTGGGGTTCGTATTTTTGAGCTTGGACACACGCCAGCGTGCAGTGGCCGCCATCTGACACTGATTGCTAATGAAGTTGATCTGGCAGTAGGCCTTGTGACCACCTTGTGACGTAGACTTTTAGTGTCAATTAGCCCACTGGGCGGCACCGTGGGGGAGCGTGTGGCACCGTACTATATGTACCAGTTGCCGGTTGATGTAACTTTCATATAATGTTTGAGCATAACTTCAAGTTCAGACTCAAGTGTGTGACTATGTGTGACATGACATGTGACCACGATGTGTGACAACGTTTTCGTCTTTGTGTTCCCCACAGTACTCGTCTTCAACAACTGCTGTTCGCTTTCATTCATCCTCTGGGACCATCCATTCATTTGTTCATTCGTTCTTTACCCAAAAATAAAAGAAAACGCGGCCAAAATCAATACTAAACATGTCTGGACACCATATGCATGACTTGGACAAACGCTCCTCCAATAAGCGTTACCGCATGCACCTGGCTGCTAGATTCAGCCCAAGCGATCTTCCTATCTTGACTAGTACTGCTAGTAGTGCTACCTCAGATACACAGAAGTCTGCTAGTGAGTTTTACTACTTGCAATTAATTCCAGTGAGCTAACCGGTATCCAGCACCCAACCCTACCTCGGCTCCCGCGACAACAACATCCTCCACTTCCACTTCCACCTCCACCACCCCTACTACATCTGCCCAGCAATCCTCGACTTCAACTACCCCCATTACTTCGTCTTCTTCAACCACCTCTTCGTCCACCACATCCTCTAGCACCCCCTCTACCTCAAGCACTTCTACTTCTTCATCTTCATCTTCAACTGTAGTCCCACAAACTGTGCTGTCCACAGTAAGTGTCTGACCTTCCTACGAGTATAGATCATTGACAGTCTGGTAGACCCCCGCAGCGGTCGTGACTTTGCACACTACCGCCATCACCACAGGACCAACTGGTATCACCCTTGGTACCGGAACCATCGCGTCCGCGACTCCTTCCGCGACTTCTACTTCCTCCGGCTCCGTCAATACTACTGCTGTCGTAGGTGGTATCGCTGGCTCTCTGGTCGGTTTGGCTGTGCTAGGTTTCCTGATCATGTGGTGCATTGTATGTCACATTTTTGAATATTCGGTTCTGTCTTCTCAATTTCAATTGTAGAGGCGTAACCGCAAGGCGGATGAAGAAGAATGGAGTGCTGCAGCCTTCAAGCGTCAGTCTGCTATCCTTGTGGACGATCCCGAACCCTATAACCCTCGCCCGCCAACTATGATCGAACGTCACAATGCATCGCCTGCATTAGCCGCTCAACGCAGCTACCAGAACTTTTACGGTGGTTATGGACAACAAGCTCCGTACGGGCCTGCTGAAACCATGCATACTGGCTCTCCTCCCCTGATGCAGCCGCATGTTCAGATGGCAATGGGACGTGCCCCTCACGAGGACCACAGCCAGCTCGCTAGGCAACCGTCCAACGCAACGTACTTGTCTCCAACAGCTGCAGGATACGCCATTCCTAACGATCCTCAGGCTCACTATGTTAATCTCGATCGTTCCAGTGTAACTCCGTTCCAGGCTGCCCAATATGCCGACATATCCCGTCAGCTAGGCGGTGACCCACATTCCATGATGGCTCCACCCAAGCCAGTGGATTCTGCTCTTTTGCCTAGCCCCTTCGACGATGAAACCTATACCATGCATGATGCTGAGCCTCGTGCACCATCTCCCGCTCACGTTGCTGATTTACATGCCGCCGCCAGCACGGCGTCCACACCTGAGCCGGCCCCAGCGTCTCGCGGGCGAGAGATCACCAATGCCAAGCGGCCCGATACCGTATACACCATGTACGATGAAGGCGATGCTTATGATGGCATCTAAGCGCTAGCGCAACCCAACCACCCTCTATTTATTTATCTTCCTGCTTTTTCCGATCGTCGAATTGTACCGTCACCTCCGTCATCTGTCACTTACCTTGTCTTGTCGTTGCCTTTTAGCTCTTTTATGTTTCTCTGTGCATGCTGGCCTGCCGTTGTTTACGCGATTGTCATGTCTTGACGTCACGCACACACCTTTACCCTTCCGCGCTGTCGACTACCCTGCGCCACCTCTCACCCATCTGTGAAGGATCATTCAATGCTTGAATGTGCTTTTACTCGCCGGTTAACGAGCCTCTCCTCGTCGATACCTATTTGTCGTTTCTTAGTACGGTACTGCTCACCACGAGCTTTTTTGGTTGTATCGTTATCACTATGGATTGGTTTTCTGGGCAGCTTTCAACCTCGTTCCTTACGGTTGGTAGACGCTGTGAGACGTTTATTGTGCAAGCGCCCCGCCATTCTAATTCAAAATCATTTTTCAGTGATGGATTAAGTGTTTCCGTTGTAGATCATCAATATCACTCAAATGAAACTTCACAGGCCAAGTGTACGAAAACATGTCTAACTCTCCCTGTCCCACTGATAACTTGAGCGCTGCCATAAGTTATATCCCATCAATATCTTTCAAATGAAACGTCGCAGGTCAAGTGTACGAAAACATGTCTCACTCTCCCTGATCCCCTCAGTCCCCCGCCAACTTGCGCGCTGCCATGAGTTATCTATCGGTTACGGTCTATGTAATTTCGTGATGGACCGCCATTGCGTGAGTCACGCTTTTCGCAGGGACTTCCGTGACATAATATCGTTACCATGTGTGACACAGCATCACATCTCCACGCCAAAAAGTGACTCACGAAACGACCGTCGGCATCACCAATAGACCGTAACCGATCTGCAGTACCCTATACTTACAAGTTACCACTGGCAGACACCTCCGACGGCTAGCCTGTCGCAACCTCTTCAGGGTGACCCTCGCCAATTTGCGCATTCCTGGTAGTCTCCTTGGGTCGACCTATGAGAATGCATGCATAAACATATGACAGTCGATACCAAGTCAATACTGGCGACACTGCGGCGACTGCCAGTAGTAGCTGCCAGGATCCACACAGCGAATATGTGTGTTCCTGGTGACGCTGGTGATTAATCTCAGTGTTTGCATCTCGCCAAGGTCCTGCTATCGCTCTACACGCTCCAGTTATGTTCAAATTCCGTTTCTCCGCCACATATGTATTACGTCGTCGTTCATGTCATTGCCGGTGAAAACTGGAGTGTTTGTGTGTCTGTGTACCCTATTAAAGCATACCAGGTCTTAGATCTCAGCACTGGGTCTTTTGGACTCACCAGTCAGTTGTTGTTTGAACTGTCCTGCCGCTACACTGCATCCACCAGACTATGTCTCTAACCTCCCAATTCATGGAAACCCTCTGGGTGCGGAAGTAGGTATATCTATCGTACCACATCCTTGTCTTCTCACCTCATCGTCTAGGTCGTTCGCCGCAGCTGGCCACACACTACTAGTCTACGACTATCTTCTGACTCTTAAAGACGAAGTGAGTTTGTTTGCCTGAGATGCGTGATATTGAAAACATACTCTTAGCTGCAGATCTCTTACATCTGGAACGCCCCCTGGACGGCCGTTAAAGTGTTGTTTCTTCTCAACCGATATGGAAACCTGATTGGGCAGACTTTTATCCGGCTGGAGGAGGCCGGTCTCCTCGCACATAATTCTCAAGAGGTATGTTGCAGTTTTACGAGTAGACATCCACTGAGTGAGGGGTTTTGATGTGCTAGTTCTGCCACCGCTTCGCAGTTTCCACCACTTGCTTTATGTTTCTATCCACAGAGTCGATCCATAGTGCGTGCATCTAGTCGATAATTGATGCATGTGCCGAGGGCTTTTGCTCAGTCATTGTGCTCAAGCGTGCGTGGGCCATCTGGGGAACCCGAAAGATTGTGACAAAGATCCTCATCTGGAGCTACGTGTCCTATATCCTTTTGGTGGTGGCCGCTTCAGCATACAGTGTGAATGCCAGTCACGGTAAGTCGCCCTCGCTGCCTTTTCATTTTGTTATTTGCTACATTGATTGCGCTCGGGTAGGTGTGTTTCCGCAACTCAACGTGATCAAGATTTGCGCGGCGACAATGCCAAGTAAGTGATCGTCATTTCGCTCCTCCAGCGTAAGTATTAATAATCTGCCACTTCAAAGAATATCTGGTTAGTTGGCAGCTATATGTTTGATGGATTGACGGACATCTCATTGCTGATATTGAAATGCTAGTGGTTGGTCTATCTCGGAAGGTTAGGATGTTCTGTTCCGTGTTCATCGTACCTGCTGAAGACCATCAAGCTTGATTCTTGATACCTTACTCTTTGTCTTAACGATGCGAAGTCTCTGGAGATACTCTAGGGAATTTTATCATCTCTACCCCTCTAATCTCCTCCGTGTGCTCGTTCGAGACGGTGAGCATGCTCTCCGGAGAACTTCATCTGCGACTGACCGTAATTAAATAGCAATCATGTTTTATATTGTGAGTACAAAAAACCCGATAAAATAGCATCTCACCGACAGTAAGAACAGGTCAGCGTGTTCGGTAGTGCATTGACCATCGCCTCCTTGTAAGACTCGCTCAAACTCTTCATTCATTCCATATCTTATAATGTCATGGTGTAGGACCTCACATTCGCACGTCAGTCTTTCTTATTCGTAACGGAAGTATTGCTGCTCTTCCTAACTGACGCGAGACAATTTACAGAATCCAAAATATTTCCTTGGTAAAGGGTACGTCTGCCATCAATGTCACCTCATCTCATTCGGTTAGTTTATGGCATGTAGGTTCGCGAGTCCATTAATTTCAGTGGCCGGTCAGCGCCTGGTCCTGAACCTGAGACGTCTCAAAACGCGTACCTATTCGACCCGCGAGCTCAGCCGCGAGATCGACCGGCAACTCGAAGCATTTGCTGAAGCAAACCCTTCATGCGGAGACGACATAGGTGACCTGGAAGAGGAGCGAGATTAGGTGAGCATCAGGAAATAATGTTGATCTCCGTCAATAATCATCTGTTATAGGATGCCGTTCTGCATGAAAATACCTGGAAGTCAATGTCAATTGAACATTGCCAACCTCGTACTCACTTTTGTCTCCACTTTTGTCTTTACATATCTCCTGCTCCACAGTGCTGGGGTCTTTATAATACGATGAAGGTCAGGAATAATTCTGCATTTTATCTTACGTGTATATAGTCGCATTCCTTCACTTCTCGATATTCATAATATTCGCTATACTTATCCTGAATCAGAGTGACTGTATCCGACCATTGTACCAGAATTATATTGTTGTGCTAATGAGTCGGTGTTGGATGGGAGATCCGTGACTACATTTGGACGGGCACGGACTGAGAGTCTGAGACACAAGGGAAACCCCAGGCCAAACCTCTAGGGCGGGAGGCAGCGGCTCCATCTATCGAGGACAGGACCCGGCCAGATCTCCCCGGTACAGCGTACGTTCAACAAAGTGCTCCTCTGCAGTTCTGTTGAAGTGCTAAATTCTGCAATGGTTTCATCCTGAATTCAACTGCAGTCTTCACCGTACCACAACCACCGACAGCCCCTATTAGTATCAGGCCGTCCGAGTTGAACGTTCATTATTCAATCCCAGCGAAACCGGTATTCAAAAGCCCGCTAGTATACTACCGATATGATTTGATTGTCCTCCATTCTAATTCAAAATCATTTTTCAGTTGTGACTTAAATCCTTACGTTGTACCTCCTCAATATCACTCAAATGAAACCTCACAGGTCAAGTGTACAAAAACCCGATTCTCCCTGTTCCACCCAACCTGAGCGTAAGTTATGCTATCGGTTAGTAATGACGTTACGGTCGATTCGGAATTTCGTGAGTCATGCTTTTGAATAGCTGCTGAACAACTTCATATTTTCTTTCGCTATTTTTCATACTTATATGAATTCATGCATCCTTTGCATAGATTTTTATAGACGCTGTAGCATCGTGTCGGAGGACTCAGGAAAGCCGAGAAAAAATGCAAATCTGCACAACTTTGTCACACTGTTGAGTTTACAATTTGTCACGTATCTCCGACCCTTGTGTGCCGACTGCCGTCACACTATGGCACTCATCATTAATCCTTCCTCTGTAGCATCTCAACGCAAGAGGATCACTTCTATCGAAATTGTGTTCTGACATCCCAGCGCGGTGTTTTTTATGCTCCGAGTGTAATTTTAATATCTCTGTAAGATCTTTGGGATCTGGGTGATTGTATTTGTGCAAGGTCAGTGCAAATTACCGCTATTTCGTCTCTTGCAGCTGCAACACTCAATATTTTTTTATTCTACTTTCACAGTACACCATTTGTAGCAACCTACATATGCCTGAGTTGTTTTGAAGCGAGTCGAGCAGCGCGTGGTAGTATTCTGAGGATGTGGCATATCAGGTGCTGTTGCAGATTACCCGGAATGACAGCGTTACCCAACCTTACAAGTTACCACTGGCAGACACCTCTGACGGCTAGCCTGTCGTACGTCTTCAGGGCGACCCTCGCCAATTTGCGCATTCCTGGTAGTCTCCTTGAGCTGACCTATTGGAATACAAACATATGTCAGTCGATACCAAATCAATGCTGGCGGTACTGCGGCGACTGCCAGTAGTAGCTGCCAGTAGTCTCAGGCTCCACCCAGCCAATATACGTGTTCCTGGTGGCGCTGTAACTGCTCTTAGTGTTTGTTTCTCGCCAAGGTGCTGCTATCATTCTACTCGCTCCAGTTACGTTCAATTTTGGTTTCTTCGCCAAACTATTACGTTGTTGCTCATGTCATTGCCAGTGAAAGCCGGGATGCTTGTGTGTCTGTGTACCCTATTAAAGCATACCAAGTCTTAGATCTCAGCACTGGGTCTTTTGGAATCACCAGTCAGTTGTTGCTAGATCTGTCCTGCCGCTATACTACGTCCACTAGGCCATGTCTCTAACCCCCCAATTCATGGAAGGCCTTTGGGTGCGGAAGTAGGTCTTTCCATCTTGTGACATTCCCACCTTCTCACTGTATCGTCTAGATCATTCACCGCAGCTGGCCACACTTTACTGGTCTACGACTATCTCCTGACTCTTAATGATGAAGTGGGTTTGTTGCATGATATGCATGATATTGAACTCATACCCTGGGTTGCAGATCCGTTACATCTGGAGAGCCCCCCGGACGGCTGTTAAAGTCTTGTTTCTTCTCAACCGATATGTAAACCTGATTGGGCAGACTTTTATCCGGCTGGAGGAGGCCGGTCTCCTCGCACATAATTCTCAAGAGGTACGTTTCAGTTTCACGAGTACACATCCATCGAGTGACATATTTTGATGTGCTAGTTCTGCCAACGCTTCGCAACTTTCACCACTTGCTTTATGTTTCTATCCACAGAGTCAATTCATAGTGCGTGCATCTAGTCGATAATTGTTGCATGTGCTGAGTGTTTTTCCTCAGTCATTGTGCTCATGCGTGCATGGGCCATCTGGGGAACCCGAAAGATCGTGACAAAGATCCTCATCTGGAGCTACGTATCCTATATTCTCATGCTGTTGGTCGGTTCAGTGTACAATGTGAACGCCAGTCATTGTAGGTCGCCCTCGCTGCTTTATCATCTTGACATTTACTACATTTATTGCGCTCGGGTAGATGTGTTTCCACAACTCGACGTGATCAGGATTTGCGTGACGACAATGCCGAGTACGTGATTGTCAATTTGATCCTCCAGCGTATTAATAGTCCGCCACTTCAAAGAATATGTGGTTAGTTGGCAGCTATATGTTTGATTCGTTAACGATCATCTCATTGCTGATATCAAAACGCTAGTGGTTGATTTATTTTGGAAGGTTAGGATGTTCTGTTCCGTATTCACCGTGCCTGCTGAAGACCATCAAGCTTTATTCTCGACACACTACTCTTTGTCTTGACGATGCGAAGTCTCCGGAGATACTCTAGGGAATTTCATCATCTCTACCCCTCTAATCTCCTCCATATGCTCTTTCGAGACGGTAAGCATACTCTCTGGGCGGCTTCATCTGCAACTGACCATAATTACATAGCAATCATGTTTTTTATCGTGAGTACGGAAAACTTGCATAATGTATCACATTACCGACAGCAATAACAGGCTAGTATGTTCAGTAGTGCATTGACCATCGCTTCCTGGTAAGACTCGCTCAACCTCTTCACTCGTTCCACATGCTTATGATGTCATGGTTTAGGACTGCATATTCGCATGTCAGTCTTTCTCAGTCTTTGTTATTCATAGCGGACTGCTCTTCCTGACTGACGCGATACAATTTACAGAATCCAAAATATTTCCTTGGAAAAGGGTACGTCGATCATCAATGTCACCTGATCGCATTCGGTTAATTTATGGCATGCAGGTTCGCGAGTCCGTTACTTTCCGTGGTCGGTCAACGCCTGGTCCTGAACCTAAAAGGTCTCAAAACGCGTACCTATTCGACCCACGAGCTCAGCCGTGAAGTCGACCGGCAACTTGCAGCATTTGCTGAAGGAGACCCTCCATGCGGAGACGACATGGGTGAGCTAGAAGATGAGCGAGATTAGGTGAGCATCAGGAAATAAGTTGATCTCCATTGGTAATCATCTGTTATAGGATGCCGTTCTGCATGAACATACCCGGAAGTCAGTGTCGATTGAACATTGTCAACTTCGTACTCACGTCTGTCTCCACAATTGTCTTTGTATTTCCCTTGCCCTACAGTGCTGGGGTCTTTATAGTATGATAGTCAGGAACGATTCTGCATTTCGTTTTACATGCATATAGTTGCATTCCCCCACTTCTCAATATTCACATTCAATATTCGCTGTACTTATCCTAAATCTCAGTGACCGTGCCCGACCCAATATTATATTATTGTGCTGATGAGCGGTTAGCGTTGGACCAGGCGCGGACCCTAGGTCAAACCTCTAGGGTCTGCGATTCAACGTCGGTTTGAGATAAACACGTAGCGGGCTTTGCCGCGCGGCCCCTCGCGTTATGTTTCGGCGGTGAATCAGGTGCTTACGCGTTGTACCTCGACAATATCACTGAAATGAAACCTCACAGGTCAAGTGTACGAAAACATGTCTAACTCTCCCTGTTCCTGCCAATTTGAGTGCTGCCGTGAGTTATACACCGTACCAACTTAAGTACATATGCATTGTACATGACACACTGCGTCTCTATTACTGAAATGGAACCTCTCAGATCAAGTGTACGAAAATGTGTCTCACTCTCACTCTCCCTGTTCCCCCGCTGATTTGAGAGCTGCCGTAGGTTATACCCCATACCAAGTAGCAGACACCTTCAGCGACTAGCCTTGTCACCACGTCTTCAGAGCGACCTTCGTCAATTTGTGCATTCTTGGACCTGGTACTTTCCTTGGAGCTGACCTAATACAAACATATGGCAGTTGGTACTGGCAACACTGCGGCAACAGCCAGTAGCAGCTGCCAGTGGTCTCAGGATCCACCCCGCCAATATGTGTGTTCCTGGTGACGCTTGTGACTGTTCTCAGTGACTGCTCTTGCCAAGGTTCTTCCCTCGTTCCTCTCGCTCTAGTAATGTTCAGATGTCGTTTCTGCCATATGGATTACGTCGTCGTTCATGTCATTGCCAGTGAAAACTAGAATTGTGTGACTGTCGACCCTATTAAATCATACCAGGTCTTAGATCTCAGCACTGGGTCTTTTGAAATCACCAGTCAGTTGTTGTTAGATCTGTCCTGCCGCTATACTACATCCACCAGGCTATGGCTCTAACCCCCCAATTCATGGAAGGCCTTTGGGTGCGGAAGTAGGTCTTTCTATCTTGTGACATTCCCACCTTCTCACTGTATCGTCTAGATCATTCACCGCAGCTGGCCACACTTTCCTAGTCTACGACTACTTTCTGACTCTTAAATATGAAGTGAGTTTGTCGCCTGATATGCATGATATTGAGATTATATCCTTGGTTGCAGATCCATTACATCTGGAACGCCCCCTGGACGGCCGTTAAAGTCTTGTTTCTTCTCAACTGATAGGGAAATCTTATCAGGCAGACAATCCACTGTCCAGTCACTGCTTCATGCAGATGCATTTACACTATACGTACTATGACTTTGTGAGTTACAACAACACTTTTTGAGAGAGAAATAAACATTGCCTACAAAGACGTGTGCGAGGGTGGGCGGCCACCCTCGCACGTCTATGTGAAAGACTAACCAAGTCAGTTGGGTTCGTATCGGACGATACGAGGCGCGCAATTGTATATAGGACACTCGGA
>JABCPV010000137.1:0-109877 GCA_016584345.1 Suillus ampliporus | reverse complement strand
TTGAGTCTGAGTTAGTAGCCTGCTGAATCGTATCGGAGGTGACATCAGGAAAAAAACCTTTGACTACACGGAGCTACATAGTACGTGTATCAGCTGTACCCCAATGTGTCAAGTCCTCACTACACACAGCTACATATTCACACGGCTAGCTACATAGTCCTACATAGTCACACAGCTAGCTACATAGCGCTACAGCCACTACTGTAGCAAAAAGCTACAGGCGCTATAGCCTACTACAGACTAATACAGGTGCTGTATAGTACAACAGGAGTAGCATATACAAGCTACAGCTAGCTACACAGTCCTACTACTATAGATCTATACATGCTACAGCTAGCTACATAGTCCTGCTACTATAGATCAATATAAATCACGCTCGAACCCAAAAAAAATGAAATCAATTATATTCAAGGCGCACAACCATGCATACGCTCGCGAGAATCCAGCGGCCTCCTAAAACATTAACATTGACCGTCACCGACTTCTACATCTTGACAATCATCCCCTCGTGCTGCCCGAGTCTCAAGTTCATACTCTCGTATTGCATCATCGAAAATCTCATCTGCGAACCTATCAACAGTCACTCGTGTGCTGATTGGATTGACACCAGCATGGAACCTATCAATCAATATTTATTAGAATCACGATCCACACAAGTACTTAGACACTCACCGGGCGACGTCGAGAAGATTGTTAGAAATTCTACCCAGTAGTTTGTAGGCAGCCGTCCGCCATCAGCCATCATACTTATCCCCGAAATCGATTGAGACATATACCTGTTCTACAGTGAGGCCTGCGTTACCACCATGAGCGACTTTCTCACCGCAAGGAGGAGGAGTTGACGTCCATTGCAACCCGTCTTCCTGCTTAAACTTGAGTATAGTCTCGGCACCTTTCTTCAAGTAATCAAATGTCAAATATCAAAATCGACAAGTATCATGCAAACCAAGCGTACATCTGTTTGTTGCTTCAATTTTCGGACACTGATTTGGGTGTTACTCATAGTGGATGCGGTGATCTGTGGTGATACATACGGATCTCAGACTGAAGTGATATGGGCAACATACAAGCGCTCACCGCTGGCAATATCTGAGGCGATGAGAAATCACACAGACGCTTGGCGTCACGTCGCAATATGTACTTGATCGATCGAACGATCAATTCTTTCAAGTTATTTAGCGAGCTGCATTATTGTCTCACAAATTCATTGCACAATGCGGATGCGGCCGCCCATCAATCAGGGGCGCTCCCGCGAATGATAAACACGATGGATCTAACGATATGGCGTTAAGAATCATATCGACCAGATCCAGCTACCGCGATCGCGATCGCGTCCGAGCCAGATCCTCGCCCCATCGCTTGACCTCCGGATGACGCAAACGAGGTAAGCTAGAATCAAAGAACGGCTGCAGATCCACCGCATGCGCCGTCTCGTATTCGTGCGCTACCCACGCACATGAGCATGGAATACGCATGCTGAAAATGCAGCAAACGTACCTTGCAAGGCCATCTCCAGTCTATCAAGATCTACAGACGCATTAACGGCACGGCACGCGGCAGCGCTAGGAAAAGCAAAAACAGACCTTTGACGAATCTCGCTTCGTCTGTTTCTCCTTCCTCGTATTCCTGCACAAAGGATGACCCATCAGCTTTGAATTCAGTAAAGTCGAGCGATAAGACTTACGTTCCAGAGAGCTTCGATTCGCAGCGCTGCTGGGGAACCATGAAGCATATCATGTACGAAATTACGCATCGCTTCCTACAGGGTATTTTGCGTCAGAGGTGTGACTCGGGGGGATGTATATGGTGGATGACTGACCGCTTCTAAGCGCAGTTTTTCTTGTTTGGAAATACCTTCTCGAGGTGTAATATCGCCCACTGCCATGACATTGTCAGCACCGATATTTACACAGAATACAGGGCGGGATGAGATAAGATAGACTGGGGCTCTACCTTGTGCTTCAGCAAGATCATGTACGACAGCCATCATAACGCATCTAGAAGCACCATAAGCATCGTTCTACAACTAAACTACGACCGGAAGCAGCTCACTTGGAAACATCGAGCGTGCTGTCAGACGTGCACATGGCGAGGATGGCCATGCGGTACATGTGGTCTGATATACTATCGGGAACGCGAGTGCGAGTGAGTCATGTCAAGGCGCGGGAGGGTATGCATCGCGAACCTCTCGGGGTTTGGGATCTGCAAACAAAATCGGGTTATTCAGTGATAGATTTGGAGGGGAGGGGTATGTTCCTTGTTATCGACCCATCCTGTGCGCTTTTGAGTCTAATCGATAGTGTGAGTGTGTTAGGGATGTATGTGGAGGCAGACATGGTACTACACCTTTAATCGTTCTAGCACGTGGAAGAATGCAAGCCTGTCGATAGACGCGTCGCCAGTTGGTACATACAAAGGCGGAAAAATGCGTTGGGCGGGTGGGCTGGTGATCTCAGACTCGTCCATGTGCGCGAACGCGAAGAGATGATCCCCCGCTCGGAGTACCGTCCGATCAAAGTTCGCTTACGCGGATCTCCGAATTCCGACCTTCCGATGATAAGATATCATGATACAATTTCAAAATCAAACAGAAGTTAAACACGAGGGTGTCTACGAAACCTTTCCAGAAGATACGGCCGCTGCTCTACGCCGCTTACTCCCCCGGCGAATTTCCATCAGATCAGCTTCTATATCGGCTTCTTTGCTGGGACCCAGCATTGCTAGGCTTTTGCCTAGGCCACCGACGCCGACCATGCTAGAGTGAAGCCCCGCACCCTTGGCACGACGTCTGGAGCCATTGGCGCCGGCGTTACCGCCTGCACCCGAAGATGGGTTAGTGAGGGTAACGGCGGTGAGGGGGAAAGGGAAAGGCGATGGGAGTTCGTCGACAGAGAGGGAGTGGGGGTTGGTAAAAGGGCCGGTCGTAATAGGCGTGGTGCTTCCAAGCGAACCATTGGCAAGGTTCTCTCCTCGAAGAGCGAGAGGTGTGGGAGGAGGAGAGGTGCCGACTTTGTTGCGGAGTTTTCGAGTGATATGTGAACGAGACTGAGCGTCTAATGTTGCATCTGATTGATGTGGTGAATGAGAATTGTTGGGGATTGAGATGAGAAAGAGTGGCGTACCGTTTACCGTTCCCTCGCCTTCTTTTTCTTCTCTTGCACGTCGTCTGCGTTCTTCTATACCTTCGAGGAGTCTTTCTCGTATACGGTCGCGGCCCTTGCGCCATTCTTCCTCGACTCTTTCACGTTCTTCCTCGTATGCGGTCTGTACTGATTCCAAGGCATGCTTTTCTTCGAACGCGTGTTGGGCGAGCAAGGCGGAACGCTCGAGAGAAATGGGGTACAAGCGCAGGTTGTATAGAGGATGAGTTTCTGGACGTGATGCAAGCTGAATTGCGGTACTATGGAGTGCAGAGATGTTTTCAGTGAAGTGTCGTCCTCTAACACGAAGTTGAGCGGAGATGAGAAAAGTAATGGGTGGGACATACTCGTCTCGGCGTTCTGTCATCTCTTTGCCTAGTTTGCCTGATATGTCCTTTCTCTTTTTCTCTCTTTTCGGATCGTCTGTGGTCGGGAGGTGAGTACTATATGAAAGGGCAAGAAGTGAATACGTACCCTGCACGCGGGATGGACCAGCAGTGGGGTGGCTGTTGTGATAATGCGCATTGGGTCCCTGAGGGGGCTGCATATTTGAATAAGATATTGACATGGGCATGTTGTCTGGCTGGATAACGTCTGTGCGCGCCTTGTGGGTTGATGCATACGGCAGGGCAAACATTCCTGGCTGTGGCGGCATCCTACCCAGATAAATTTGCTGAATCTTTAGTTTTCAGCGTAGACCGTGGATTAAGAGAACAATGAAATAGATGGACTTGTACTGTGCGGACCAACTGAACGTTCAGTGGCTCTCAGGCCGGGAGGAGGTTAGTTTTGGTCTGGAAAAGGAAATTCATTGTAGCCGATCAATGCAGTCACGTGCTCAAGTCACATGCTCTTGTACAGTCCTTACTACACTGTCACCAAGTATCCGCAGCGTGTTATCTGCGCTAAGGTCATTTCTAACTCCAAATTTAGCCCCTATAAACGCCCCTGCTGTGCTATTAGCAGTCCGTTCGGCACGCATATCATCTTATCATCTGCATAAGCACTTTCTACGTTGTCACACCTCTGACATACCTCTGACATAAGTCATCTATGGTTAGCAATTGGCTTGGATGAAGTGTTATGGTATAGCCTCGTCGCTAGGTTATGCGTCACTGTTCTGTCACTATTCTGTCACTGTATGGGTCAGGTGGAATAGTGCACCTCACCGACATGATGCCACTCCCATTGCTCATCCCAAATCGACACCGGGGATTGGTTGCTAAGAATATGTCAGCCTATAGTATTATCAATTCCGATGTGCTGCTGCGTCATCAGTTCCCTATCCTGACCGTGGACATCTTTCCTATGAGCCGTATATAAGGTGATATCAGGAGAAATTTAAACACTCTCAAGCCCTTCAATCACATCCAATATGAGTTTCTGCAAGCACTGCATCCAAGGTGCGTTCATATCCCATCGTCGATTGTGATTAACCCGCAGTATTGATTACTGACGAACAGGCGTACGCCACGAGGGTGAGCCCCAGGGTAAGTGACTTTTCCAGTTCGCCACGTTGTGCTTTCTCACCAGCGTCTTCACCAGGAAAACTCGAGACCATTGGTGGTGTCGATTGCTACGTCGCCACACCTGCTGTCGACTATCCCAAGGATAAAGTTGTCCTTTTCCTGCCGGACGTCTTCGGTATCGAGCTCATCAATGCCAAGGTATGACCATTCTTTACGTGATCCCCCACATTGACTAAAAATGGCCGTTCACAACAGCTCCTCGCTGATGACTTTGCAACAAACGGCTTTAAGGTTTGCACCCAAAGCACATAGCATACACGGATGACTGATAGCATAATACAATACAGGTTGTTGCAATCGACTACTTGAACGGGGATGCTCTTCCCGGTGATGCCATGAACGTCAGTTTTGCTCGATTGCCTTTGCATCGCAAGCTCTGATCCTGTGTCTACTCACAGTCTCCCACATTCGACTTCATGGGATGGCTAGGCAAACATGGCGCCGAGCAGACCCGCCCTGCCCTCGATAAGGTGATCGCCGCGCTCAAAGAGCAGGGCGTCACTAAGTTTGGTTCGACTAGTTACTGTTTCGGCGGTACGTCCCCCCATTCCGCTATTCATACCTCTACCTAAACATCTACTCCAGGTCGTTACACCTTTGACCTTGCATTCGAGAACATCATCCAGTGCGCCGTCGTCTCCCACCCCTCGTTCTTGAAGATCCCCGCCGATCTTGAGGTAACTCTCATCATCCTCCATACCGTTCCCCGCTAAACCCACTCTTCTAGACGTACTTTGCCAAAGCAAAGGCACCTCTTCTGATCAACTCCTGCGAGACCGATATGATGTTCCCTCTCGAAGCCCAAGCAAAGGCCGACGAGATCTTCGGCGATGGGAAATTCGCCGCGGGATACAAGCGCGAGTATTTCCCAGGTTGCACGCACGGGTTTGCCGTCCGTGGGGACATGTCACTCCCACTGGTCAAGGCTGGGAAAGAGGGGTCGTTCAAGGCTAGCGTGGAGTTCTTCCTTGAGCACTTGTGAACAGTCAGCCTGACATACTAGAGTCTGTGGGGGGTATGATCTACTTCAAATTCAATATTCATGCAAAATTAAAATTCTCACATGACGTGTTGCGATTGTCTACTGCTAGCCGTGCGAACATGCCAGCAATATAGCGTGTGGCATCTCCATCTTCGCGTTTTATGCAGTTGTGGAGTATGCTCTCTAGGATGCCACATACGATCTTGACGAAAGGGTTTGGATAGGTTTGGAAATGTCACCCTCCTTCTGCGTCATCAGGTTCTTTTATCAAATTGGACATCATTCCGATCAACCGTATATAAATTATAAGTTGATGGCCGGAGAACGTTCGAATCGAATCCTCTTCTTCTAACTACACCCAAATGCGAATTCCTGCAAGCACTGCATTCAAGGTGCGTAGTATTTCATCAGGATTAACAGCACACAGGGGTACGCTATGAGGGTGAGCCTGAAGGTAAGTACTTTCCCAGAATCCCAACTTGCCACGTCGCACTCTCTCATCAGGGTCTTCGCCAGGAAACTCGAGACCATAGACGATGTCGCTTGCCACGTCATCGCACCTTCTATCCAAAGGACAAAATTATCCTCTTCCTTCCTACCGGCCGCCTTTGGTATCGAACAATAACAAGGTACCCCCATTCTTACACTATCTGACATGTGATTCGCGTGACATAGCTTATTAACAACTGCCCCATCTTACTGTGAATGATCTCGCAATGAGCGCAAAATCCAGTGATATCAGAGTAAAAAGTACGAAGGGAGCAGAGATGTGGTGAGTGCTAGCCACAAGGAGTCAGGTCACGGCGACATATTGATTCTCGAGAGAGAACCCTGCCATCACGCTTCATAACTGGCTCCCGCAATGTTTAAAACCCGTGCTGTTGGTTACAAATTTGAAATGTAACAGTGAGGCCCTGGGCGATGCCGACAATAGCAAGACCGGTACCACCGCGACACATATACTAGCTCACGATAGCTTGTGAGCACCGCAGTCAGACATCATGCATCATTGTTGCCAGTGAGATATAAACAGATATGAACGTTCTCTGTGGGGTGTTATGTTTGCCTCCAACGAGACTATCTAACTAGGTTATTTTAACAACGTGAAACCATTTGGCTCGAGAATGATAGAAATCCTGGCGTCTGTTTGTCATTCGATACTCCATTATATTGATATGCCAAATGTTTGGCGCAAGGCGAATATTATCAAAGGGTAATAATATTATATACGTTTTGCACTTCATTGCACTAGATCATGCCATGACCAAAAAAAAAAAAAAAAAAAAGGTTCAAAATGTGATCTAAGTATTGTCATATCGCGTTAAGTGATTTTCAGCGATGACCGTACTACAAGGTGGCGCCCAGTTAGCCTTAGACCCAATAGAAGGAAGACCGTCGTTCCTTCTGTATTAGCCCAGCGATTTTGATGACCTGCCCCTATATAAGTCAACGGATTGCATGCACCATTGATGAGAAAGATACACTTTTCAGAATAAAAAAATACATTCTACTGCTGTTAAAATTTTACGACAGCCTCCATCTTCAGTGATGGAAGAGCCTGAGCGACGTGTGCGCAAACACCATCTCATGCTCGTCCGCAGCCCTGATGCACTCCTCGTCCATCACGCTACCGCTAGGTGCAGCAAGGTACCTCACCCCGCTCTTCCTAGCCCGATGCACGTTATCCGCAAATGGGAAAAACGCATCGCTCGAACACGCAACCCCATCCAACTTCACCGCCCACTCTTTCTTCTCCGATTCACTCAGCGGCGCGGGCACCTCCTCAAATTGCCCCTCCCACTGAGCGCGCTCGCCGCCCTCGAGTACCTCCCCGCTCACAAAGAGGTCGATCGCGTTCGCTTTCTCTGCGCGTTTGACGCCTTTCTTGAATGGGAGCGCGAGGACGCGCGGGTGGTGCCGCAACCACCAGTTGTCCGCTTTAGATCCCGCGAGCCGCGTGCAGTGGATACGAGACTGCTGTCCGGCGCCCAGGCCGATGATGGCGCCGTTCTTGGCGTACGATACGCTGTTAGACTGCGTATACTTGACCGCGAGGGTCGCGACGATGAGGTCAGTCAGCGCTTGCGCTGAGACCTATGGGACAGTTTAGATTATGGAATGCTGAAGGGGGAGGGACGTACGTCTTTGTTCTTGGTGACGAGGTTGTCGAAGAGCTTGGCGTCGATTTTGACGTCATTTCGGCGCTGCTGGAGGCTGATGCCGTATACTTGGCGGGTCTCGATGTCTGAAGGCTTGTACGACGGGTCCATCTTTTGGTAGTGTAAGCAAACACGATCGAGCGAAGTGGTCGAGCGAACGAACCTCTAGGACACAGTACTTTCCTGCCTTTTTCTTTTTGAGAACAGCCAGTGCTTCGGGGCTGTAGCCTGGTGCAATAATGCCGTCGGATACTTCTCTGGATATGATGCGTGCTGTAGCGAGGTCACAGGGCGCAGAGAGCGCAATAAAGTCTCCAAAGGACGACATGCGGTCGGCACCTAATTTTTTTTTTCAGTCCCCTTGCGCACAGAAATAAGAGATGGCACACCACGAGCGCGAGCGTAGGCGCATGCCAAAGGCGTCAGGGGCTCCTTGAGATCTTCGACGCCGTACACCTGTTTCTCGGTTTCGTCAAGTTCTAAACCCACAGCTGCACCAGCAGGGGAGACGTGTTTGAACGAAGCGGCAGCAGGGAGGTCCAAAGCCTCTTGGAGCTCCCTGACAAGCGCATAAGAATTGAGAGCATCCAGGAGATTGATGTAGCCTGGGGATCCACTAAGGACTATGCGATAAAAATCAGCATAACTCTTCGAATAAAGTCACAGATCGCACCCTTGAATGGTAATTCGCCCTCAGCCACGAAAGTTTGTGCTGGTTTTTGGTGAGGATTAGCGCCGTACCTAAGCACCATGCGCTGGACAGGTCCGCTCTCGGGCGTCGATGCATACTGCTCGCGGAAATACCCGCTAATCGCATCATCGTACTTTGCAGTCATCTCAAATGCCTTCAGTGCGAGCCTATTCCGGAGCACCTGCCCGACATCGCCCTGGCCCTGCTGGAACGCCTGCAAGAATGTGCGGTAGTCAGTAGGGTCCGAGAGGACGGAAACGCGTTCGTGGTTCTTTGCGGCTGCACGCAGTAGGGTGACGCCACCGATGTCGATCTCTTCTACGGCGTCTGCGAGGGTGCAGCTCGGTTTGGAGATGGTTGAGGTGAATGGGTAGAGGTTGCAGACGACGATGGAAATCGGGGAGATGGATTGGGCCTTGAGGTCTTGGTCGTCGGAAGGGATAGAGCGGGCGAGGATGCCTTCGTGGGCATTGGTCAAGCCATTATGCACTTTGTGTACAACGTGAATACTTACCACCGTGGACGGCAGGATGAAGTGTCTTCACCCTACCTCCAAGCATCTCTGGAGCCTTGGTGATGTCAGAAACATCCCTACGCGGTGCCAACTCAATGAATACAAGTAAAAAAAAACAGGCAAAGCTCACTCGATGGGTATCCCAGCATCTCTGATCTTCTTAGCGGTACCTCCCGAACCAAGCAGACGAATTCCAGCACCGTGAAGTCCCTGCGCAAGATCGAGGAGATCGGTCTTGTCGTAGACCGACAAAAGAGCTTTTTTGGGCTGTCAACTGATAGCTAGGTGAATGAAGGTTTTATCATACCAATAGGTTGGGACATCACGATGGTGGTATGAGGACTCGAGGCAATAAGTTTGATCCTGTAATAGTTGATCAATCGATCAAAAAATGTATCTCAGATTTATCTTATCTTATCTTATCTATACTAGCCTACTAGTCCATCTTCCATAGATACAAGCAATATCGCCACAAAACCACAGAAAGGTACATCATTAGAAACACAAATAATAATACAAAGTACCATGCTACCGTCCCGCACCCTGCGTAGGCTTTCCAACAGCCATCTGCATTTGCATTTGCATCTGCTGCTGCTGCTGCTGTTGCTGCTGCACCCCTCCTTGCCCATTCACCTGGACCTGATTCGGCATTCCCCGTCCAGCACCCCACGGATACTGCACTCGTCCTCCAGGCATGCCGTAGCCCATATGATACCCATACATCTGATACTGGGGCATCATCATCGCGTGCTGCTGCTGCTGGTCTTGCCCAGCCGGCCTGAACTGCACAGGTGTGAAGTTGTACTGCTGCGTCATGCCCGGGTGCTGTGCAGTTTGTGCAGGTTGGGGTGGGAGTGGTGAGGTGTTGGGCATGGGCGAGCCTCTGGCTTGGTTTTGGAGCATGGGCGAACCTCTGGGTTGGTTCTGGAGCATGGGACTGTTTCGAGCTGTGATATGTCCAGGCAGAGGACTTCGAGATTGTGAATTCTGCGGTGTCATACGTCCGGCTTGCACGTGAGCTTGAGGCTGAGCTTGTGCTTGAGCTTGCGCCTGAGCCTGAGCCTGAGCCTGAGCTTGAGCCTGAGCCTGTGCTTGAGCTTGCGCCTGAGCCTGAGCCTGAGCCTGAGCCTGAGCCTGAGCCTGTGCTTGAGCTTGCGCCTGAGCCTGAGCCTGAGCCTGAGCCTGAGCCTGAGCCTGAGCCTGAGCTTGAGCCTGAGCCTGAGCCTGAGCCTGGGCCTGGGCCTGAGCTTGAGCTTGAGCCTGAGCCTGAGCCTGAGCCTGAGCCTGAGCTTGAGCTTGAGCCTGAGCTTGATGGGCTTGCGCCTGGTGAGCTTGAGCTTGCGCCTGGGCTTGAGCTTGCGCCTGTGCTTGTGCTTGTGCTTGTGCTTGTGCGTGGTGGGCCTGGGCCTGGGCCTGAGCCTGAGCCTGAGCCTGAGCTTGAGCTTGAGCTTGCGCATGGTGAGCCTGGGCTTGCGCATGAGCGGCCTGCTGAGCCATCCGTTGTTGAAGCTGAAGCTGTTGAAGCTGATATAACTGTTGCGCTTGTGTGGGGTGACCTTGTGCATGCGCTTGAACCTGCGCTTGGGTATGCTGATGCATCACATGCTGACCGGCAGCCAGCTGCGTTGCTTGTTGCGCGGCTTGTACAGGGGGAGGCGTCGGCTGGGGTGGATAACCTACTTGGGGTGTAGCAGCTTTGGTCTGGGAACCTTGTGGTGGTGCGCTTGGGAAGAAGTGAATGGAAGCGGTTGGAGGGCGGTGTATTGTTGGGGGGAGTTGTGAGCCAACTGCGAGAGGTGAGGAGTGCGGCGCTTGCGATGATGGAGGGCGGGGTGACTGCGTGTACCGGTGCGCAGGTGACTGTGCAGACGGGAGTGGGGAATGCGCGCCCACACGGGGTGAGAGGGACGTGGCGTTCCGTGGTTGTGATTGAAGTTGATTAACGGTGGGATGTGGGGCAGGGGTAGCGGTAGCAGAAGAGCGTGACAATTCGGGAGTGATTTGGAAAGCCTGCGTCGCATCGGCTTTCTTCTTTGTTGTCTTGGGTTTCTGGTCAACAACTGGCTGGGGAACTGATGTTGGTACAGGTGCGGGAGTAGCGGGGACAGGAGTAGGATGTGATTGAGCGGGTTGGGGTTGTGGCGTTGGCGGGGGGGCTGGTATTTGGCCTTGTGCTTGATTTTGGCCTTGTGAAGGTGCTTGACCTTGAGTCTGAGATTGTGCTTGAGCCTGGACAGCTGCTTGAGCCTGCAACTGGGCTTTGAGATAAGGCTGGGTTTCCAATCCAATAGCCAGGCGAACTTCCTTGACACGGCGAATTGTTTCCAATATCCGATAACTGAGTAGAGGTGAGCAGGAAGAGGTTAATTTAGTACAATACGAAGTACCTTGGGGCGTGAGACCTGTTTTGTCTCTGGTTCATGAACTGCATGATCTTGGCCCGACGAGCCTTCTCGGACTCATCTTCCTCAGGTGTAATTGCAACGGCTTTCCGCTTCAGGGATACGGGTATACTTGGAGTAGAAACTCTCAGAGTATGATTCGCGATACGGGTTAAATGTGGGTCTGGGTCAAGACATAGGGGAGGTGCTGTATGTAGCTACGACAAAGAAGATAAGATACAGCATAAAAGGTCACGGATATAACATACCAGTATTTGCGCTTCAAGCTCAAGGACTTCCGGGTCTGTGAATTTGTTGCCTGAACGTTGGTTCATAAGACATAGATTTGCCCAGAGTGTCTCGTCGTTCGGGTGAAGAGCTACACGGCTCCGCTCGGGTTTCTCGAGGGGTGGGTCCTTTGCTCTCTTTGGACGGTAGTCCAGTAGCTCTACGAGCATGCAACCTATTGAAAGCATGAAGTGAGGACCTTGCACGGGTAGATGCAACTCACCATCATAGAATGGTACGCGTGCGGTTTCGAAAAGTTCAAGGTAGTCGACCGGTATGCGGTGCGCTCGGACGTCATCAAGCAGTGACTATAATGTTTGATAGGTTAGTACACCTCCTGCGTCCCAAACTCAGCAACGCACCGCGACAGGATTATTGTACAGGAACTTGGGTCCGTTATTGAGCGTCCAATAGTCGGGATAGAGATGAACCGAGAAAGAAGGTGCAGCGTCTTCGTATGCGTCTAGTAGTTGTTCCGCCGAGCGCGTAATGTTGTAACAAGACATGCAGACCACTTGTGCGTTCGTCAATGGCCTTTCAATGCCACTGGCTGTGACGACGGTCCAAGCTGTTCAAGGTCAGTTACGTAATCCAACACATACGTTAAGCACCCGTGGGAATTACAATTGAATGTGTTGTCCAATGGAGGATCAACTCAAGGAGGTTCGTGTATCTGCAGGCAACTAAATAAAACGGTTAACATGCTTCTAGCTCATCCCCTTCTTAAGGGATAAAAACCCACAGGTCCGCCAAATAGCCCTGTCAAATCTGCTCGGGCAAACACCAGAAGGATCTCCGCATAGAAGTATTTTCCTCCGTGGCCTCGGAGGAGGCTTGCAGAAACCTAAAGAAACGGATATAGTCCGTGATCTCAAGCTTTTATGCAGGGATCAGCTTGTATGTATACCCGTTTAAATTGGAATCAAGCGATGATGGTCACAGGCCGTTGCGCATGATGCTTTCCGTGCATTGGTCAATCTCTCCGATTCACCGCTGCTAGTGCCATTTCTGTCAGAACCAGCCTTTCTCACTTTCTTGGTGTCATACATCTTGGTTTGTGCTTTAGATTGCGTTGTTCTCGCAGCCCCTTACTGCCTCGTAGAATGCAGATTCGATTCTTGCAGATCTGGCGTCCATGCTGCTTTCCAACCTAACCGCTTCATCTTCACCATGTGCAGCCCTTTTGGCCTTGAAGGTACCTATCATCCCGACACCATCTTCATCGTCCCCCCCTTTTCCAACGCAGTCCCGCTCTGGAACCTGTTCTGCGCCAGTACCTTATCCATCAGGAGAACCGCAGGATATCTTTGCCTTACCGCTCCTTATCGATGCATTCGTACAAGGTGCATCAATAGATCCTTCCGGAGATATATCCTCGCGAAAGCGGAAAGGAGAGCTGCACTTTCTCGCCAGTGTCTTTGCCAATATCAGCTCGGTCAGTTTTCTTGAATCGATCTCGTCTTAGCACTAACACCACAACGACTAGTCTCCAGCTGGTCGCACGTTCTTCGTCACTCCGCGACCGACGGACCCCCTGAACACCAATAGTACCAATGAGTACCCTCTCGCCAAAATAGTCGCTTTCACCGAACATAAAGACACAATACGGCGCGGTGGAGTTGCCTCGACATTAAAGTACGGCATTTTTTTCCCTGCTTTGATATTGTATCCAATGTATCGGTTACAGGAACTGTGCTTTCCATGCACAAGCTCACCGAGCAATACTATCTCCTGACACAGAAGCTGTCGTCGTTCCTCCATCGACGGTATCTGCCCCGGGTATCGACGCACTGCCTTGCATCTTGCTACCGTTAGCAGGCTCAGAGGAACTTGATCTAGAAGTAAGATCGCGGTGATACCCAGTCCAACCCTGCTGATGTTATAATTTCCAGGACCAAGAAAAATTGCCATCTGCGCTTCAGTTCCTTCCACCCACGAAGAAGCGGGAAGCAGATTCTGCCTTGCGCTTGATGCATGTTGAAACGCTGCTTCTTCTATGTACCACACGATGGGGCCGAGACTACCTCAGGGACCACGGAGTGTATGAGATTATCAGAGGAGCACACATGGAGGAGACCGTCGACAAGGTCTGTTTCTGTTGAAGATTTGTCCTTGAACCGAGTTTTTCTAAAGATCACTCAGGTGTCTGAGCATATCGAACGCCTCGTCCAGCTTCTGAAGGGCGAAGAAGGTGTAGAAACAGCCGATCGGTGCGACGTGGCACGTGCTGAAGTTCAAGAAGATGATGACGACGAAGATAGTAGAATCGAAGAAGTATAGTTGTGAAATTAATTCTCTGATTGATTTTATCATAATTAGATTACGTCGTGCGCGAGCTTTAGGAGGCTTTAGGCGGGACTGCTCTTTATAAGTGACCAAGAAGTACCTGCATGCCGCAACGAAGCAGATCTGTCGCGGCGATGTACTGTTATGTACGCTAGGTACGTTGTCTATTCTTGATTGCACTGATCATTACACAGACTTGTCTTGCGGTCAGAATTGTCGCTGGGAGGTCAAACTCACAATCACCGTCAGCAATATTTGATCTTCGAAGTGGAACTTCCTATATGTTGTTGGGGTTCGAAATCGACTCCAATATCCCGGGCGTGCGCATTCGAAGGATGTCATGTGGAGACTATCTAACACAATCGGAGATGCGGCGTTGATCGCCGACGATACTTCGGATTCACAGTTTTGCCAGTGGAGTCAACATGCCGTCTCGTTAGAAGTACTCCTCCATGAGATATGCCCCACACATCCAAAGTCAGCGCAAAACGAACGGAGCTATGGCCTTGTCCGACCATAGCAACTTCCCATTTTCAGTGCGTTCTTGGCGATGACGCAAAGAGTTGAGGTATGTGAATCATGTATTTCCTGAACTGGATTTATCTACCCTTCAGCCAACTGTTACTGTAGGAATACTGGTGTCGGATGATCCTCTACTAGAGTGCACCGGTTAGGAGACGAAGTATAATCCTTTTGACTCTGCCCGGGCCCTCACGCGTACGTCGGAACGGATCGTCACGGGCCCTGTACGTACTGATGAAGTTCAAATTGCAGTGTACCAGGTACTTACCTGAAGTCATTCGATCACCAAAAACGCTCATGGCCTGTATAAGTTTGCCAAGAATCTTGGGATAACGAGACATACTTCACGTACACATTTCTTTTTTTTTTTTCAGACTCCCTCTCAGTTAGTGACGACTACATAATACAGAGGCAGCCCCCACTATCCAGGGGATGCCTTCGATACAGAAGATCGTACAAATGTAGTTCGCATTCATTTTCTCGGGTCGCGACTTGGATTATGATCAAAGGAAATAATAACATCTGATGGCATCAAGTCAATACCCAGCTTAAATCGCGATCGTACGTTGTAATCTCGCATCGCCCTGATGTACGCTGATGGCCAAGACCTTGCAGCGCAAACAGGATTGCGACTGCGTATAGGGTGACCGCATGCTCTCAGTCAATTCGTTGTTGCTGTGGGGGAACTTTTTCACCTTCGGCACTGGCAACAATGGACCCCGTCTAGGTTCTTCCACAAGCTTCTTTCGTAAAGAAGATCCAGAGAAGTTTTGGGAGCGTCCACACGATAACTCCATGAAGCTTTGCCAAGGCTGCTGCCGGCAAAGAGTATCAGAAATATGGGAGCCACTCCGTCAGAGGCACCGGAGCCGCGCACGTATCTGACCCAAAAAGCTGAAGAGTATGAACTATCTGCTTTGTCGTCGTTTCCCCTTTCGCTACCGTCTTTCCTCTTCGTGGTGTGTCGAATGTCGGATTAGTATCCGAGCAAAGGTTGATGCTTATCGGTTATTGTCATACAAGCCAACGCACTTAGAAACCCCCAGGATATTTTACGTGGCCCTCAGGCTGAAACACAACGGAAGACTTCCTTGGACAACTCCACTGATCCGTCGGCGTCCTTAGGGGACTTTGACGGACTCCGCGATGCCGTTCCGCCCAGCCAACGCCACTGGGCCGTCGCCCTCGGCCATCCAATTCCATTATGCCCCCGATATGGTGCCTGTCATCAAACACCACTGACCCCTCTGGGGTGGCCACTCCTTCCTCAAAATGCAACGGGCCCATCATGCATGGCTCCACCACCCAACGCCCCTGCATATGCTTACTTTCAAATGAAACAGACTCGTAGGACATAACTCCGCTATCCAATGCTACGGATCCGCCACCACGGGCCAATGGATAGCACCACGATGGCCACGGGAATAATGAAACACCGAGGAGTAGCCTGCTGACGGCCATCACTGTGACTGCCACTGCTCGCATCTCGGTTTACCACTGTCAGTAGCTGTTCGATGCTCACAACCATCCTCGGGTCAAGCGCATTAACGACTACGTGATATTTGGATTTAAATCTACTGGCCGTTGATATTTCCGCTGCTGCCCCCAGTATATTTAGTGCTTTCATGACATCTAGTGCACTTCCCAACCCAACCTCCACGCCACGGCGCAGCGAATCTATTGAATAACGGAGCGGATCCATCCTGATGAGAGAAAATAGCCCGTGTCTCTAAAAAAAACTTTTGGTGCAACCCTGAATTTCTTCTGTGTCCAGTGAGCAATGTTCTCGTTCGCGAAGGTCATCGTCATAGAAGGACTTCCGGAACGTGCCGACCAGTGGTAATCTGACCGGGCCAGACTGGTCAGGTGCATGATGTTACGATGTACGGTGCTATGGCCACGTTTTATTCATTTCTGCATGCGACATTCACGGAATATTAATCCTTTGTTCCCCACTAAATACCACTGACGGCATATTAGAAAAACGTTTACATATCTCCCGGACGGATAGCATCATATAACGAAATATTCAAAAGGGTCAAAGAAGACTCATTAGGATTTATTTCAAGTTGCGAATGTGCACGTAGCTATAGTAGGAGTTGAACAAGCGACCTGATATAGGCTCGATATCATCCCTCAGTGCAATTACGTGCGATGAGGCACAATACTTATAAGAACTTAAAAGTCAGGCAATTCTCTTACGAATTGAAACTTTGCCATTATCTCTTGGAGTGGTTCCAATGAATAGGTGCTGGTGAATGTTCGACCTACTTGTATCTGACTTGCCCCTCACGTGTCAATCACAACTGGCAAGTAAAGTGAAGTCTTGCAAGGAGCCATGAAGTCGGACGATGTCTACACAGCCTGAGGCACCGACAGGTACACAACGTGGGCCGATGGGTCGAAAGTAAGATTCCTTTGCTTCGACCCCGATTAACCTAACTAAACGCCGTGATGCGAATTACTAAGAGGTACGTTGAGAAATGAGATTGGCGAGTGTAACCTTATCATCGTACCGACACACCGCAGAGTGCGGTCACACCAATCCCGACGAACACCAAGAGAGTCCTTCGAACCCCGGTAAAACTATCGTAATGTCATTGGAAGGTCCAGCCGTTGACGGAAATAGAAAGAAAGACTGGTACGAAATAGGCCGCACAGATTGGAGAATCACGGGTCCAATTTCACCCTCTCCGTATATGATCACCGAGGTCACGTTCTTGTGACCCATAAGAATCATCATCATCACTTCCCCCACTGGACACAACCGCAGACTCCTCCATTGCGTTATGAGATCCTGGGTCCTTGCTATTACCACCGCGGGACCGCTCTCCTCGTGCCCGCTTTTTCAGCTGAAACAAAAACATGATAAGAAGAATCAGAGAATTTATGTTGACGTACAAGTTTAGCATACACGAGGCCACATGCGTTGCACAAGGTTCGAGGGCCTAAACCATAATATAAGCTCGAAGGGTGTGGCGTATAAAATGAACCCGCGCTAACCTAGGGGACCACGCCTCCACTCAGGGGTAGAGGTTGCGTTGCAACCAAGGCAAGTTTGCCCTTCCTGAGCATGTTCCTCAGCCTTCTGAGCACAAAAATGGAAGCATCAACATTTAGCATAACTCCCCACGACAAACGGTTCACCTGCCGCTTTAAGGCCGGAGTATCCTTGTCGCTGCCACCAGTAGACGGCCTCGTGTCAGGGCTCGATTGCGCAACTGCTGATTGCAACATTTGTCTTCCGTAGTTCGCGGACTGGATCATGCGCTCCATGGTTTCAGGCTGTGGGGGGCGTGCAGGAAAACCTGCAGACGCCAGGGATTTGGTGCCCTCAAGTATCATTCCATAGGACTCTACCATCTGTTGTAAATTAGAATATTGACCGTAAAGGAATGACTCTTGGGCCTGCCTTAACAAAATCTAGATTAGGATTGATAATCGGACTTGGAGCCAAAACTGGTGACTCCTTTTCACGTCTCTTGCTCTTTTGAACGGGCGATGCATTGGCTGACCCAGGGACGGGGGGATAGCGTTCCTCTGGGCGGCGGTTCTCAAGCGCCGGATTAGATGGACCAGTAGTATACGGTCGTGCTTCTGCAGGGGCGGTCTGAGAGACTGACTCCGAGCGGGCTGCATTGGGGGAATACGTCACGTCTGCCGTGATGGATGTAGGTTGGAAGGTCCCAAATTGAGGGGACCAGTTTTCAGGCTGCCATTGAGGCTGCGACTGAGGAAGAGTATATGATGGAGCGGGCGCATATGATGCTTGTTGCGTGTATGAAGATGATGCTGTATAATTTGTCTGGTGGTGTTGCGAATGAAACTGGGTAAGGGGGGAACGTATCGGCCGGGGAGGCGCCTGAGGAGGTGGTGGTGCCGACACGTAAGCTTGCGTAGGATATGATTGATACTCATAAGAGGTTGTCGATGCTCCTTGCGGATTAGAATAGATATATCGTTGATGTTCTGCAGACATTCTGAATGCCGTAGGAAGGGAGGAGGAATCGCCGATGTTTTAAAGCTGCTGGGCAGAAGATGACTGCAAGAACGCGAAAGAGGAAATTCTCCGACGGTGTTGCGATTAGAGTGCGTGTCAGGAGCCTCGAGGCTGTATCCCCGAAATGAAAGATAGATCGTCAGAAGTCAATCAATGACAGTTGGAGCGAATGAATGGCAGTGGGGGAGCAAGATCGCGGTACCGCACCCAATAAATAGTAAGGAGGGTTATAGAGATGCCACATTCAGGACGCAAAGTCGGGAAATGACCATCGCGCGAGGCGATACATGGCTATCCCATCCGTTGCTCGAATCGCGGATAGGTCGAAAATAACCTCACAAGTTTGATCAAAAACGCACGTTTCGCCGGAAGTTTGTACAAAGCTTGTTCGTCAAGATCAAGTCAAGATGTGATGGATCTGGTTTTACGTGAACAGAGATCAGCCTCGCGAAAACGCGTCACAACCGTACTAGTGCTGACCTTCGTCAGTCCAGGGACGAGTGTGATAGAAGAAGATAGCAAGTGCTAGGCAGACAGTGGGAGTACGAGAAAAAGTTACATTTGAAACATACTCTCAGCTTCATCCTTTAACAAGACGCTGACACCGATCGCAAGACTTCCATCAGGACGCCTCGCTGCACGCGGCTGCCCCGTGGAAGCCGTCTTGTCACCGGCATGTCAAATCACAGTCATGGTTCTCTCCAGGTTTTCCATTGATATTGCCTCAAATGATCATACTTACCAACGCGACTGCGTACGATGCAATAAATTCCAAATGTCCGTCTATTAGATAAAGATGCAGGTTGTGATAACATGTCAGTAAGTAATGCGATGCCGTCCACAACTAGAGATGGCGTATGCAAAATGAGGTAGAAAAAGCGGAAGTTGGATCAGTAAATGCTATCCAGATCGTATGAAATCCTGCCCTCTTGACCTTCCTATATCCGGGCCTTCCTTCCAATCAGACTGCCTCACGACGGCGGGGGACTGTGTAGGAGATGGTTCATATTCGTTGTCGTAATCATCTTCTTCATCAGACGGTGCCAAATTCGCAGGTGTCTTGGAGGCACTCAGTCCACCCGCAGCACGCTCCTGTGCCCGTCGCCGTCTACGAAGAATCTGTTTTCGGTTCTTCACCGCTTGACGATACTCTGGCCCCTCTCCATAGAAAAGGGAGTACTCGCAACGTGGACAAATCCATTCATCTGCAGGATTGACTATTTGCGCAGTGGGAGTAACCGTGTTTGCCTTCTTGCGTCTGCGAGGCGGTATTTGTGCCGAGAGGAAGCGAAGTGGCAGTGGCCCAAGCATGTTCTGAGCATTGGCACTCGCCTGGACCACATTAGCCTGCCCAGATGAAGGAAGCCTGGAAGGAACGTAATTTTTGCGGTGATGAGGATTCGAGGCAATAGCGAGTGCATTGCGCTTTTTCTTTTTGCTTCCCTTGCCTTTCCCCGCTGTCGGCAATTCCAGAAACTCCGCCAACTGATCCCCCCCTTCAGCTGCACCCTTGAGTGCCCGCTGCTGCGTTTTTTCTCCCCGCTTTGACTTAGTCCCTTTGCTTGCCGTAAATGCCGCTTGTTTAGCATCGGCAGCTGCTTTCGCCACTTTAGCCGCTTGACGTGCGAGTTCATTTTCAAATCGATTTCTGAGCGCGAGCACCTCCTGTTTTGTCGCAACGAGGCGATCAGATGCTGATATTAAACCAGCTCTGATCAGGTTCTACCATCAGTTAGATAACAGAACCGCGACTCACTCGCACTAGAAAACGTGAACGAGAACTGAACAGTTGGAAATGAAGGCTTCTTCTGAGGGGGCATGGAGGCTGCACTCGCAAGAGCCTTTGCCGCGCGAGCGAGACGCGGAACACGTCGACGCGAGAGGCGTACTTTGGGTGGATTAGAACCGGATCTGATCATCGAACTCGCAAAGGGTAAATGCGTCGATAATGCCTGATCAAGGGCAAGTGTATCGCCAAGAGATAGAGCACCCAAGACTGCTGCAAGCTGGCGCTTTCGGTGCTTGAGCAATTCCTTGTGCTGGAGACCTGCTAGCGTTGATGGTGTGATCTTCCCCTTCCTGGGGGGTTGCGTCACCGATGATGGCAGCGCAGCAAGAAGGTCAGGGCCATTGTTACCCCGACCGTTCAATAGTGCCAAGCTGTCCAAAATCTCATCCTCTACACCCAACTGCGGCTCCGCTTCCCGCCCTTGCGCCGCGCCTGACATGTTAGCTGGCACCTTCCTCTTCTTCGTATTCCCAGGCTGTTGCAGATGATCCGCATAGTCACCCTCGCTCTGGTCCTCCTCCGACTTGCCCATCTTCCCAAGCTGGTATGCCGCACTCAGATCCAGAGTGTCTCCGTTGCGGGTGCCACCAAACACAGAGGAGTAGTAAGACTGCAGAGAGGAGTCAGTATGAGCAATGAGTTCTTCTGCAAGAGATTCTGCGCCGACAATGTCGGCCATGGGATGAATGAGGTCGTCTGCTGCTGGAACGGGCGCGTCTGAGGTGCGTCTACGTTTAGGTAACGGTTTGAGGCTCCTCAATGGCTGAAATTCCGGCTCATCCGATGCGGGCGACGATTCTCGGTACATCTTGCAGAATTTCAAAGAAAGAAGAGAATCGGAAAATACAGGCAAACTGTAGCGTTAAAAGCTAAAAGAGTGGAGGGAGCGTCTGAAATACGTACGGAATCCGGCGCTGGTCTGTGTGCTGACGTGGAGACCAGCTGCTACGACTCGGTGCTACGACAGCCGATCCATTTTCGCACCCTGCAAAGTCTCACTAGAGCTCATGAGAGTAAAACAGCCTGTAATTGGAAGGCTTCTAGGAATCGAGACAATAAGACGAGAAAGACTACGGTACAGGATATGCGATGCTCTAACAGTAAAAATTGTCTCGTGAGCTATGGAGGATATCAAATAATGTCCGACCGCGCGTCGCAATGCCAATAAATGAGTGGATATCGCGAAACGACGACTGACATATGATGTATGCTGCTCATGTCTACGGCCCGCCGTTTAAAGTCTATCTATAATGCGGGAGGGGGTGGCGCGAGGAGGAGAGAATTAAGAGTAGACATGCCGCACCGAGACAATAGAAACACAGACGACGAATGTAAGATAGGCCGTATAGTCTTCATGATGAGCAGGAGCAACGAGACAAACCAGGTTGAAAGAGCAGCGCAAGGAGTCCGTGCATGAGAGAGGAAATAGAGCGAAACACAGCGAAATGGATGTTTGAGTGCATGGGGCGAGGAGTTTGTTGTTACCGGGGACATTTTCATGAGAGCGAACCGAGTCGAGTCGAGGAAATCCGAGAGAAGCTGCAGGTCAAGAAGAATTCGATACAATTGAGTGGGAGGCGAGTCGATTTAGGGCATGGCGGCAGTATATTTACCACCAGCCGGATCCGCCACCACCACCACCACCACTTCCTCCATTGTTGTTGACATATCCTCCACCGAAACCTCCGCCGCCGTATGAAGGGGAAGGGGCATTACCGTAGCTCATGTTGCCACGTCCACCATAGCCGCCGGTGCTGCCGTAGCCGGACTGTCTATAGTCGCGGTTGCCGCCGCGACCACCACGAGTTGTAGCACCGCCACTACCACCGCCACCTCCTCCACGTCCGCGACCGCCACGGAAACTCGATCCAAAGGTCGTTTCATGTACGACGCTCTCCAACCACGAAGGAATCTCCTGGTTAGCCTCGCGAAGAAGTTCGAGAAGATCGCGGACAATATTTTTGTTGCCGCGGTTGAAGAATGCAGTGGAGACACCGGTGTTTCCGGCACGACCTGTACGACCAATGCGGTGGACGTAGTCATCAATGTCCGAGGGCAGGTCGTAGTTGATCACATGGGTGACGTTAGGAATATCAAGACCGCGGGCTGCGACGGCAGTAGCAACTAAAATTGGAGTGCGACCGGTGCGGAAGGTTTGCAAAGCCATCTCACGCTCACGCTGGGAGCGATCGCCATGGATGGATGTGGCAGGAAGGCGGTTTGACATGAGGAAATCAGACAACATGTCAGCCATGCGCTTTGTCTCCACGAAAACTAGCGTCAAGCCACCAGGAGGATCAGACGCGAGGAGATCAAGCAAAACGGAACGCTTGTCATTATCCTCAACGTACTCGATCTTCTGGGTGATGTTCTCAGAGGTCGAACCAACACGGCCTACAGAAAGGAATATGTAGTCCTTCAGGAAGTCTCGTGCGAGCATTTGGATATCACGTGGGAATGTGGCACTAAACATAAGCGTCTGGCGGTCCTCTACACCAGGCATGTCTTCGCCTTGGACGATCCTGCGAATCTGGGGCTCGAAACCCATGTCAAGCATGCGATCAGCCTCATCAAGGACAAGGTAGCGGATGTTTGCCAAACTGATCCGACCACGCTCGATGAGGTCAACGAGTCGTCCAGGAGTAGCACTGAGGAGATCACAGCCACGCTCGATTAAGCGCAGCTGTTGATTAATGTCGGCACCACCATATACAACCGCTGGGCGAACCCACGAGCGGTACGCGAATTTACGTGCTTCGTCGTGAATTTGACTGACAAGCTCACGGGTGGGAGCAAGGATAAGGGCAGTAGGGTAGGCTTTACGTGAGCGTGAGTATCCCATTGATGGGGTCTCAGGCGGTGGGGCACGAGGACCAGAAGCGAAAGAGGCGGAGAAAATAGGGAAGAGGAAGCCTCCTGTCTTGCCTGAACCAGTCTGAAGTACGACGTGAGTGTCTACACATTACCCGAGGAAAAATACACACTTGAGCACAAGCCATTAAATCTCTGTTACCAGCAACGATGGGGATGGAGTACTTTTGGACGGGAGTCGGAGTAGTATAACGAGCGAATGCGATGTTCTCCAAGAGGACAGGGTCTAATGGGGGGTTGGTGAAAGCTATAACGGGCTCTGGAACTCCAGCGCCTGTAGCCTCGACAGGAATGTCATCATACTTCTCGAAATTGATACCAGTGTGTTGCTTGGATGGATCAGTCGGATCTCCGAAAAGCTCCTTCTCCATGCGCGGATTGCGAGGGCCGACTACATGGACACCGTTGCGCCAGGCACCGAATCCGGAAGAATCACGCTGCTGGCTATCTGCACGGGGTTCCCTGGCGGTCCATCCATTACTAGATGGGCGACCAGCCCAATCACTTGCACTACTACCTGCGCGGGAGGGGCTGGACCCAATGGCGACAAAGGCGGTACCTCTGCTACCTCTGTCGGAATTACCACCACGAAGGGGTTCAAATCCACTGCGAGGAGATGCTTGGGGCTCGTTCCAGCCGGTCCTACGAACGAGCGCTTGGTTAATACTGGATATTGAATAAAATGATAGACGTACCCGTTGGATTGTTGCGGGGGTGGTGTAGCGCGCTGCGCATTTCTCATATGAGGGGGAACGTATGCAGATTTCGTTCCATTGATGCCGAGAGAAGCTGGAGCCAGGGAGATTAGTTTTGTGAGAATTGAGAAGGGTACAAAGGAGAAGAGCGTACCAAACTGAGTCTCTAGACTTGCGTTGCCGTTTACAATTCCATTGGTCATATTAAGTCGAAATATTGAACTTGACCGTTCTTTTTTTCTGTCGTTGGTGTTCTAGCGAAGGACCGATGTTGGTGGATGAAGAAAGAAAGCTGAGCAACCACAATTTTGATAAAAAATTCCGGTGCTTGAGATATGCTGACTAATGAAAATCCCTTAATGGTTCACTGTTCTCACGATCACCAATTGCCTTTTTGGTCGAAAGTACTTCGTCAAGTCAAGACTCAAGACTCAACGTAGATACTACTAGTGACGCCATGTCTCAACAACTACAGCAAGCTCCAGCAGGTCAACAAAAGGGCCAGCATGCTCATCCACATCCCCAGCAAGCTCCTCAAGCCATGCCTACTCCTCAGCCAGATCCAGCCATGCAGGCTCGCATCGAAGCCGATTTTAAACCTGTAGACCTTGCAGTAGGAGGTCCAGGTGCTGCATTCGCTTTCTGCAACACCCACAAGCTAGAAAAGTGCAAGGAGTGCAACCTCGACTTCATCGCTCTTAACCGTATCTCCAAAATTCTGGTCTCGAACCCCACTTTGCGTTGTCCACCCCCTCCAACCGTCGTCCAGCAGAAACTGTCACAAGCAGTGACGAATATGAAGGATGAGGGCAATGTCCGTCTTCTGACCGTCTCGTGTATATCTTGCTGAATTTTGTGCTCAGAACCTGTACAAACTCAACAAGCCTAGAGAAGCACTCTCAAAGTATAATATGGCATCGAGCATAGCGGTGCAGAGACCAGCTTGGGAAAGTGCCGCAATACTACGAGAAGAGCTCTCGACCGTTGTATCCAACCGCTCAGCAGCTCTCCTTGAGCTGGGAGACTACCTCGGTGCGCTTGTTGACGCCGAAACCGTCATTTCCGTCAGGAGACAATGGCCAAAAGGTCATTTCAGAAAAGCCAAGGCACTCGTTGGGCTGGGCCAAATAGAAGAGGCTAAAGATGCCATCTCTCTCGGCCTTCAATTTGAGCCTAATAACACTGTAAGACATGCCCCAAGTATATCATCTCAATTTGACACGCATCTTACGTGTACCCTCAGGAGCTCAGCGGATATATGCTTGAGTTGGACAAGCAGTTGGCATCGCGTAACCAGTCAAATACCAAAGACGTGTCTGTCACTTCCTCGTAGTCTACCATATAGCCTGGGCCCTGTATCCATATACCCGTGGATCTTTATTAAGTACCCGTACATGCAACCTCCGATCCATAATCATATAAAATTAAGCCACGTCACACCCTATGTAGGTCTGGATCCCATTCCTATTCTTCAGCTAGAAGCCGCTCAGTCTAGTCTCTACACACCCCTCCGGATGCTAGATTTTGCAGCTCGAATCGTCTCTTCTCTGCCTCTGTCATAGGTGGCGTTGTTTGACCAGTTGCCTGTCTGATCAGGTTGTGCAGAGACAAAGAACCCGAACTGCGTCAAATACCAAAGAAAAGCCCGCATCTGTCACTTCCTCGTATAATAATCTACATACAACCTGTATCCATACAATACCCGTGGATCTCCATTGCCCTACATCCAAGCTCACTCCTATCCGATCCATAAATTATATAAAATTAGGCCACATCCCTCCCTACGTAGGTCTCCCGTTCAGTTGCTCTAGAAGCCGCACAGTCTCTATACACTCCTCCGGGTGCTTGAACACTCGCAGGACGACGTTAGACCCCATCATCAATCTCGCTTTGTTTACGCGATTTTGCAGGTCGAAACGTCTCTTCTCTGCCTCCGTCATAGGCGGGGTCATCTGACCAGTCGCTCGTCTGAGGTTGCGCAGAGACAAAGAACTCGAACTCGAACCTGCCGAGCTCATGGAGTCCACTGACATCCTCGGTTTGGTTTTGGAATCTGGTGTGGCATTTGTGGGTATATCGAACGAGGAAAATGATTGTGGGGGCAGGGTAAATTTGGCGATGGGTTTCTTCCTCGGGCCAATGTATGACACCGAATTCGGAATGTACGGCGCTGATTCTGCCAGAGTGTCCGGGTCAGACATTGAGCGAAGGGGGTGTGGACGGACAACAGAGGGTTGCATGGGCAAGCTCGTCTTCTTCACTGGAGATCTCGCGGTCATGAGACTCGCCAGACTACCTGTAGCGTCCACAAGCCCTGTGTCATGTACATCTCGAACAAACACAGCGAGAATCTGCTTGGGGCGATCCATAGCGATAGATGCATACAGCTCCAGATCTTGCTCGCCCGTATCACCAATCAGGATGAACTTCGAGTTAGGAAAACCATCTAGGACTTCAAGCACATTCGCGCGCTTGCGTGTGGCGGGGTCAGAAAGAAGGGCGTTGAAGAAGGATCTACCATTATAAGATTTAAGGCAAATAGATCCCTGCGGGAGGTCCGATATCTTCAAAAATTCTTTGATGACTGGAAGGAGTTCAAAGGGGGAATTGGACTGCAAACATTATGAACAAAAGTATATCGGATGACGCATGGCACTCACGACGTAGTGGAAGCGAACGCCTCGCTCCCACATCGACTTGTACCAAGTCCCCATCTCTGGAATCCTGGTATCCTCGAGGTCTTTAACGAAAACATTGCGGAAGACGGCACGAGCGCCGCTTGTGATATTCGAGAGCTTGATGGTGTCGTCTATATCGGTTATTACACGGATGGGTGAAGATGTGATCGGAACGATCAGCGAAATGTGTCTTGGGACGTCTGCAGGAAAGAAATATGCGGGTGTAGGCGCCGGTTCAGGTAACAGCGTTGCAGCAATGAGTAGTTCATGTTCTATGTCTGATCCGTCGAATGGTTTGTGTAGTGCTAGAGGATGCCTGTGTATTTTATGCCAGGGTATCTTGAATGTGCTTGCGAAGGCGCCGTCTGGTCCAGTAGACACGTGTTCCGTTAATAACGGACCATGTTCGAGGGCGTCACGTTTCGAATGGGAGCTGTCTGGAGCAGTGGACACAGCAAAAATGTTTATTTGGACAGTGCGGGCGGATAATGCGGAGGACCAAAATGGTCGCAGCCGCGCCTCGAGGTTCTTGTGTTGTTTATGGAGTAGAACACTGTCAACCAGCGCAGACGCGTCGCAATGTGTAGATGTCGGCTGACGGTCAATGTCAATGTCATATGGTTCTTCGGTTAGAGGCTTTTGTGGGTGCCTCATGTGTTCGAATTCCTTGTTTAGCACCATCTCGAAGTCGTCTGCTATTTCGTCTGGACGGGGAGGTTGCCTAACGCCTTCTATTTCTATTATGGATGTGCTGGGCGATTGTTGGCCCTGTAGTTTGGGTAGAGAGGCATACCCTGGAGTTGTGACTTCAGCTTCGCAGTACAACATGATTGCAAATGAGCGCACCTCTAGCTAGTCTCAGAAACGCACGCTGGGAGCGAGTAAGAAACTCTGGCGACCTGCGCATTGTCGCATAGCCCGAGACATAAACAACTAGGTCAACTGCATCATCTACAAAAAGGGTAGGCCTTTGAGCCAAACGAAGCTAATACAGCAAGAGAGTTTCTTACTTTCACCCTCATGTTCAGTACTGGTAGGACACCGGGATACCCAGCCAGGAAATAGAGTCATCTCTTCCATGGTTGTCACATCTGATACACTCCGCCTGACTTTCTGACCCGCCCACTGACTCCAGCTCTGCGTCGTCGTCCGCCCATCAACATAACCGCTCTCTCCTGGTCTGAGCGCTCGACGAGTTGGTATAACCGCGCGAATGTATTGTTGGGAAATATAGGATGTTAAGCCAGCCAGACGTGACGATGGACGAGGGTTGCTTCCAGACATTGGTCTATTCGTCGTCTCCAGGCGGTTGCATCAAGGTGTTGAAACTGAAGTTTCCATTGTTATTAGCGCGGGTTTGTGTCCAGGCGCCTATGTGTATTAGGCGGCCACCAGTTGGCATGCAGGCACGAGTGACAGAATGATGAACGTGACATCGTGAGTCTGTCACTTCATTTTGACACTATTTGCCGGACTTTACTTGAATGCAGACCATCACCTTCTTCTCTCTGAACGCACGTAGACAACAACTCTTCTTGGTCAATAATTTAGCACAACGAACGCAATCATATCACAGGACACGATACATGGATATCACACAAGAGCTCAAACAGGCGGACAAGAATAGAAAGAAGGGGCCATCTTCGAAACTTAGGGGACACCCTCGTGATGAACCGCGGGTACGGGCATCGAAGAGCCTGAGTTGGCTGCTACGACACGGGGCAAAGAATGCAGGATTAGACATGAGAGAAGATGGGTATGCCAAAGTCTCGGATGTCGTGAGTTTTAGGGCACCTTTTGACATTTCGTAGCATTAACCACTTCAGATAGCTCTCGAATGCCATGTTCAGAGATCTCAACTTCTCGCAGCTGCAAGAGATCGTCAGACAAGATCAAAAGCAGCGATTTCATCTTCTATCAGAGCCTCGGACACCGGACTCACCGTCTGACATATGGTGGATCAGAGCAAATCAGGGGCATTCCTTGAAGGTTTATAACTCCTAGTCAAACTAATATCTGGCTGACTCTTCTCTCGCAGACGGTTACTCTGGACATGCAGCCTATTAAATCTGCATTGGATGTACCAATGGCAGTTCACGGCACCACGCTCAGTGCCTGGGAGTTCATAGGTAAATCTCCGTGTATGACCTGGCTCGTCCATTTTAACACATATGCGTCAGTTACGCAAGGCCTATCCAAAATGAATCGAAATCACATTCATCTCGCCCAAGGCATACCGGGAGACAATGTCATGAGTGGTACGTGGAACTTCATTTACCTGTCTGGGTGGTCGGTTTACACCCCAGAACAGGAATGCGCAATTCCTCGCAAATTTTGATATTTGTTGATGTGCAAAAAGCCCTTGATGCTGGCATTCTGTTCTACCTGTCCGCCAATGGTGTGGTGCTGACAGACGGCGACGAAGGGTTCCTGTCGCCAACTTATTTCCAGCGGGTGGAACTTGCCAAGAGCCGCTTACCGGTACCAGGATGGGAAGGCGCAGGGCCAGTTGTACCGCGGGCATTAATCCCTCAGCACTCACCGCCCGTCCAAGATCTTCAAGTTGCCCAGTCAGACACAAGTACTAACGATACTACATAGTTTACATTCAAAACGCTATGGCACACTATCGACCCTGGATTCTCGCTCCCCATTGATGTCTTCACTTCCCCATATTTTCTTGCAATTCTTCGTCCTCCAGGATTTTTCGCGATACCTTGCTTCGAGCACGAATCCTGGACCCATAAAAGAAAAGTACCTGCGCAATTTAATAACAAGCTGACAGGTAATGGCCAGTTCTGTCTTACCCATGGTATAGGCACTAGCGCTGCAGCTACACATCCAAACAGGGTCAGACTCCATTTAGGCGTCAAGCGAGCAAACATTTGCGTCGTAAAAAGAGGAAACATTGCTACGGCAAGATTCCCTAGCAATTCATGGGTTTAAAAGCATTTGAGAGTTGCGCAAAGGATGAACTTACGACATAGGCTTAGGCCCGCAATGGCCGATGACGCGTATGTCCCATAACTACGAGAGTGATGAGTTTCATTCAATTCGCGCAGGTGAAATTATGTTCACCAATCTGCGAGATACAAGAAGACCACCAAGTAAATGACAAATCCGCCTGACATGAATACCTTGAGAAATGTCAATCTCGCCACCGTAACGAAAATGTGTAGAACAAACAGTGAGACCAAATGCTGGCACTATCCAATGGATGTCCGGCCTTACGGTCCAAGCGTAGATGAACATACCGATTGGCAAGAGGATTGCCGCGACACACGGAAGATAAAGACGCGCTTCCTGACGTTTCCGAGGATAGTGTTTGCTAATTCAAACAGATCAGTGTTCCGTAGATGTGCGATGTCGTCGTGTGCTTACTGATACAACTTCTCCTGATACATATTGGCAAAGTATCCAATGAAGCTCCCAAGTCTAAGCCGGACAAGATTAAATGATCATCTCGATGTCTATATTCTTACTTACATGATAGTGCTAAAGATGAATCCTGTGTTCTGGATGTCGAATCCATAGACCGCCTGGAACTCAGGAGAGACAGACCTACAATTTGGTTAGACGGCAAGAACAACATATGGAGCAACGTACTCTATAAGGGCAAAGACAACGCCCCATGTGAAGCCAATCCACAACTGCGTGCGACAAGACTCCTGTTAGCACTGTCTCTGAAAAGTAGTCGCAGAACCTACACTGAAACTCTGTACGAGAGGCTCCGTCAGCAAGAGGTCTGAAAAACAAACGTCAGCTGGTCCGAGTAAATCGTTGGTGGGTTTTGCTGACATATTGGCCGGGTGCAGGAAATCTTGATCAACGTCATCAAGCTCTGCTTTTCTATTTTCGCTTGGTACCTATCATCCCCTGTCTCTTTGCGCTTCTTTCTTGCCAGGCGAGTCAAAACTATGGTGGCCCGTGTTTCTTTCATGAGCATCACAACAGAGACGAAATAAGCCCCTGTAAACCTTGAGGAAACTCCAGTCAGTGCACCATGCGTGATATGTTACACAAAACCAACATCACATGAATCCACTGAATCCATCTCCATCCAAGGCGGGGGTTGGCCTCGATTACACCAGAGAGGACGGGCCCAAGCCCTATTGCTGCCACACAAGCAAGAGTAAAGAACGCCATGGGTTGTCCACGCCTGCGAAGATAGCTGTAGCGATCAGCCAAGAAAAATACTCAAACACCCAACTCATGTGGCTTCCAGATATCAGCGACCGAACCGCCCACCAAGGTTGCACCTGTTGAGCCGAACGCGCCCCCAAGAAGACGTCCAAGCATGACAATCTGTATGTTTGGCGACCTGCAACAGTGAGGATCCGCATTACGTCTGTTGAAAAAAAAGCTTACAATGCAATCATCATCTCCGTGAGCATAAATCCGAATGATGACACAATGTATATATTAAGGCGACCAAACTCTTCCGTGAAGGACGAAGTGATGAGAGGAACCGTGCCAAATCCGATCGCCCACATGCTCAATCCGACAGTGGCTTGGAAGTGAGTGCAGTTTAGGTCCTGCATCATTGACTGGTAGCCCATAGAAAAAGAGGACGACGCTGCACCTAGAGGCAAATAAATGTCTCAGTCAATTCTCCGGTTGCTCCACGGTGAAGATTGGATTACCGACTATCCCACTAAAAGCACACGCAACCAGTGTGATTGTCCACTTTGTTTTGTATGAGAAGTTCATGGGATCCCGAGTGTCATTTTCCTCAAAAGCTACCTGCTATACATTGATTGAGGCTGAACACAAGGCGAAGGACTACTTACAGAAAATTTATCGTTGTCCTCAACCACACGTGTCATTGACGATGGATGGCTAATGATGTCATGTTTTTCTGATTTTTGTGCGGTGGCCATGAAAGTGGTGGGAGTGTCGCAGGGCAGTGAGGGTTTGAGTGAGCATTTGACCTTTCGTCCAGTTATTTTAAAAGTCTAGGGTCATAGTAGATGGCCAGGCAAAGTCACGAGCACACTTAGGTCGATAATGCCGAACTATCCTGAGCCCAAGAAAGTACAACCCTGTATGTGAGCCTGTGTCAGCAGACACAACGTTTACATTTGAGCTCGTTTGAGGCTTTCCTAACTTTCCTCAGTCATGAACAGTTAAGACAGCGTTCTGATAAGGCCATCCATCAGGGACTCGGACACCGGCACGTTCCTTTGAGCTATCCAGAAAGAGCAGCATATCAACTTTTTTCAGATTGATGACCAGGAAAGTTTTCAACTCAGCAAAATGGCAAATGGATGTCCCCATGATGATGGGGGCCAGGCAATACCCAGCTCCAACTTGGTTGTGCCGGCACGCTGCCGCGCGGGCCTGCGAAGGAACGTGACTTTGACGTCGGGGTAAATGCGAAGAGCTACTCCAAGATAGACTCTTGGAACGCGTACTACTTACCTTGATTACCTGTAGTTTCAGGCAAGTCGTGCACTGCGGCTTCGACACAGCTCATGGCAAGGAATGCAAGGAGTGAGCACTTAGCACTGCCTAGTAAGATAGGGGGATCTCGGTGATATCTGAGGCAACCGATTTCCGAAGTTAGTTGACGGATGACATATGACACTGACAGCATACACGTCTCTGCATTCAAGTTGTTCTGCACGGTGCAAGGTTCGGTGCCATTCAATTTGCATTCAATTGCCAATTGCAAATCAAATACATACAAGGCCAAATAGAAGAACAAAATACCCCACAGTATTAGTGATGTGGTTATTTTATTTTATTTTCACTTGGGAAACACTACTATCGTCACAACTTACTCGAGGTTTGGCAGTACTAACTAGTAGTATCCAGTGGTGAGTATGATTCTACAATAAATTAGTGCTATGCAATAACGGTAGATCTGCGCCCAGACGTGGCCGCATGGCGGTACTAAGTATATCATTTTGTTCCCCGCTTTCAACTTTGGAATTTGCTCCGTGTCTCGGACCCTCGGTGAAAGGACCAAGCACGTTAACTATCGCAGATCATAGTGATGGCCCCTGGAAGACTTTGCGCCCGTCAGCCTACCGGATTTTCGGGATCGCGGTCACAGATCTGCACCCAAACACACCACTTAGTACTATTACATTGTCAAAACCTATACTACGTCCGCATTCTTACGTCTGGCACTCAGGAATCTGCTGTCGTTCGACATGTGCGTTGTGGAATGTTATGCCCTACGCTCTTGATAGCACTAACTTGTGCCGAACCATTGGTGGTCATCCGGTCATGTCTTCTGTTCGTGCATTTGGGGTTTGCGAACTATCGATCGTTCTCGGAAATTCCACTATCGTCGATGACCGTTCATCCAATGTTAACAGATTGGTATGATCACTTCTAGGAACTGGTTCCAGTCGACTGCAATTCTGTAGAGGTTTCGAAACAACATACTCAACTTGCAAGTTGAATCTGGGTCAATGATCTATTTTTATTGCCTACTCCCTGTTGCTTGGATCGCGACCGCCCGCTATCAGGCAGCTGTTTAGTATATCATCGCTGAATGTTGCATGGGAGCTTCCATTGATTGTGGTATGGAACACACGCAACCTAGCAGGACCCTGCAGGACCCAGCTTTGTTGTCAGCGGAGCCTGTCGGCTGATCGGGACAGAGCCCTGCCTTCTTTTAGGTGATATCCAGAGCCCATTCTGAAGTCGCCGTTGACGTCTGCTGATGTTTTTCACTCTTTCTCTGCTGCCAGTGGCATGGTAACACATGTGGCTTATCATAAACAGTTATTCTCAAATCCGCAACCTCCGCGAAATCAAGCATTGCGTAATAATAATCAAAGCCTAACTCCACTGATTATCATGGGCTTATCGATAACTCCCCGGCCTAGCATAGCTCCGCAGACTGCTCATGTATCATCCCGTGTTTTTGAATGCACTTGATTGTGTCCTATCTTTGACCCTTTTTCCCAGAACATATCAAAAATTCTGCCAGACAGACACAATGCTAAGTGGTTTTTGAATGAGGTTGCTCATCCGTTAAGTTCCAGGTGCAACAAATCCACATCGCTAGGTACCAAGTTGTCGCAGACGGCACCTGTAAAGGTATGTGTAGCTCCCTAACCCCAAGAGTATTAGTTCGAAGAAGTCCAGCTCTCGACGTTGAGATTTGAGGATTAGTATGTGTGTAGTGCATGGCTGGTCCCAACGCATATTCATCTCATGTCGCATACTAATCGTGACCAGCAATAGCCACAGACGGGGGACTGTTTCACACGTACGAACCCGAGTGTGAGGGGTTGCGAAAATGGAAGAGACTTCTCAAAATAAATTAATAGAGTAGCGTAAGACGCCTGTCGACCCGTCGCAATTATTGTGAGGCAATGTACATGTCATGATCAGGCAAGTATATTATTTGATACTTGTGCACCGCGTTAATGTCTAGTTACTTCCCTATCCTTTCTTGCAACTCTTCATCCTCTAGAATTCTTCGTGACACTTTGCTTCGAGAACGAATCCTGGACCCATAAAAGAAAAGTACCTGCGCAATTTAATAACAACCTGACAGGTAGTAGCAAGCTCTGTCTTACCCATGGTATAGGCACTAGCGCTGCACTTATACATCCGAACAGCGTCAGACCCCATTTATGCGTCAGGCGAGCAAACATTTGTGTCGTAAAAAGAGGAAAGGCTGATGCAGAAAGATTACCTGGGAATTCAATGGGTTAAAAGCATTTAAGAGTTGCGCAAAGGTTGAGCTCACGACATAGGCTCTGGCCTGCAATGGCTGACGACGCGTATGGCCCATAGCTACGAGGCTGATCAGTCTCATTCAATCGCGCAGGTCGGATTATGTTCACCAATCTGCGAGATACAAGAAGACCACCATATAAATCACAAATCCGCCGGACATGAATATCTTGAGAAATATCAGTCTCGCAACCGTAACGAAGATGCAGTAAGCGGGACAAACAGTGAGACCGATCGCTGGCGCTATCCAATGTACTTCAGGTCTTGCGGTCCAAGCGTAGATGAACATCCCGATTGGCAAGAGGATTGCCGCAACACAAGGGAGATAAAGACGCGCTTCCTGACGTTTTCGAGGAAAATGTTTTCTAATTCGAACAAGTCGATATTCCGTAGATCTGTGATGTAGCCAGCACATGCTTACTGATATAACTTCTCCTGATAGATGTTGGCAAAGTATCCAATGAGGCTCCCAAATCTAAGCCCGACAATGTTAAATGATCATCACGAAAGTTAAATTCTTTCGACTCACATGAGAGTGCTGAACATAAACCCTGTGTTCTGGATATCAAATCCATAGACCGCCTGGAACTCAGCGGAGACAGACCTACACCTGGGTTAGACGGTAAGAACATCAGCGTATGGAGCAACGTACTCTATAAGGGCAAATACAACGCCCCATGTGAAGCCAATCCATAACTGCGTGCGACAATACTCCTGTCAGCACTGATTCTGAAAAGCAGTTACAGAACCTACACTGAAACTCTGTACGATAGGCTCTGTCAGCAAGAGGTCTGAAAAATGCAAATGTCAGCTAGTCCGGATATATCATCAGTGAACGTTGCTGACATATAGGTCGTGTGCAGGAAATCTTGATCAATGCCACCAAACTTTGCTTTTCAATTTCTGCTTTCGCTTGGTATCTATCATCTCCTGTCTCTTTACGCGTCTTTCTCGCCAGGCGAGTCAAGACTATAGTGGCCCGCGTTTCTTTCATGAGTAATACAACAGAAATGAAATAAGCTCCTGTAAACCTTTAAGAAAATCCGGTCAGTGCACCATGCGTGATATGTTCTACGAAACTAACATAACATGAATCCACTGTATCCATCTCCATCCAAGGCGAGGGTCTGCCTCTATTATACCGGCGAATACGAGTCCAAGCCCTGTTCCAGCCACAGCAACAAGAGTAAAGAACGCCATGGGTTGTCCACGCCTGCGATGATAGCTGTAGCGATTATCCAAGCAAAAAATTCAAACACCCAACTCATGTGGCTTCCAAATGTCAGCGATCGAACCGCCCACCAAGGTTGCACCTGTTGAGCCGAATGCCCCTCCAAGAAGACGTCCAATAATGACAGTCTGTATGTTCGGCGATCTGCAACAATCTGGGAATTCGCGTCATGTCTGTAAAAAAAAAGAGCTTACAGTGCAATCATCATCTCCGTGAGCATAAATCCGAATGACGAGACGATGTATATATTAAGGCGACCAAACTCTTCCGTGAAGGACGAAGTGATGAGAGGAACCGTGCCAAATCCGATCGACCACATACTCAACCCGACAGTGGCCTGGAACTGAGTGCAGTTTAGGTCCTGCATCATTGACTGGTAGCCCATAGAAAAAGTGGCCGATGCTGCAGCTAGAGGCAAAGAATGGTCTTAGTCAATTCTCTGATCGCTCCGCATCGTAGATTAGATTACCGACTATCCCAGTAAACGCACACGCCACCAGTGTGGTCATCCACTTTGTTTTGTATGAGAAGTTCATGGGATCTCGTATGTCATTTTCCTCGAAGGTAACCTGTTACACATTATTGAGGCTGAAGGCAACGCGAAAGACTACTTGCAAGAAAATTATTATTGCCCTCGGCCACATGGATCATTGACGATGGAGAGCTAATGATGTCATGTTTCTTTGATTCTTGTACAGTCGCCATGAGACTGGTGGTGAATGTATGGCCGTGGGGGTTCGAGTGGGTATCTGACTGCTTTGTCCAGCTATTTTAAAAGTCTAAGGTGATAGTAGATGATTAGGCAAAGTCACGAGCCCACGCTGGCACAGAGATAGGTCATTGGTCGAAGCATCTTCTGAATGTAAAGTTAGGTCAGATTGATAATTCCGAGCTATCCTGCGCCCCAGAAAGCACAACCCTGCATGTGAATGTTAGTATGGATGATAAATCGGCCTCATCGGACAGACATAAGCCCAGGTTTACGTTGAAATTTGAGCTCATTTAAGGCTTTCCTAAGTGTCTTGAGCACTGATAGAACAGTGAAGATACTGCTCTGACAGGGGCCATCAGTGACTCGGACACCGGCACGTATCCCGAAAGAGCATATCATAATTTTGACTTTTCGGATCAATATGATCAGGAAAGTTTTCGATTCGGCAAACTGGCAAATGGATGTGCCCATGATGATGCGTGCCAAGGAGTGCATACTTAGCTCCAAATTGTACCGGCATACTGCCGCGCGGGTCTCCGAAGGAAGGTGGCTCTGACGGGGGTGAATGCGAATATCTAGCTGCTCCAAGACAGACTCTTAGGGACGTATCCTACATGCTTACCTCGATGACCTGTGTTTTCACTGTTCAGGAAAGCTTGTCGTGCACTGCGGCTTAGACACAGCTTATCGCAGAAGTGCATTCGGCACCTCAGACGGGAGGAGCTCGGTGATAGCGTCCGATTTTCGACATTTAAGGTTGACGGAGGATGGGGAGACGCTCTGTGCTGTCACATGTCACGGTGAGGTAATTCCCGCTACGTAAGTAGTGGGTATTAGGCGTAATCACTCAAGTTTACCAACGCTTTCAGTTTTGGCAGAGAAATGAGTATCCGTACGTTTTTAGTGCTCTGTTCCCACAGGTTTTCTCACGGTTCAAAATTTACGTCTTATGTTCATGCCGATGCTGAGCGCTGAGCTCTCAACCTTTCAATTAACTACTAAAGACTGGCGACATCTACTTATCTTCTGCAGACCGCTGGTTTTTTTTGCCGATGTCTCGGCGATTGTGCGCGTTGACGGCTTTCAATCGAAATCACAAGTTTTGTGCACTTTTCTGCATAACCACAATATTCCGCGCTCGGTTGCTGCTGTTCGACAAGGCGTTGTGGTGGAATCCTCCTTAGGACCTGTTCGCGTGCCAACCGTCGATGGCTGGTATCTTTCGCGACAACCATTCCAAGCGACTTATCTTCGTGGTTGCAACGTAATTCTTGGCTGTAATTGGTTGCAGTCTGTTCGCCCTGCTGTTTTTGACGGCCGACTTCTTTCTCCTTCCATCGATGCAGCAGCGATTCTCGCTGTCGGTCACGAGTGGTTTTCTCATCCTAATGGTATGTTTGTGAAGTTCTGAAGGCCTCAGTCTAAGTTTTTGGTTATAGGTTCTTCCAATGTGCATGCATCACAAGTCCAAGACGATTCCTTTGCCACCCAAGTGGGTTCACGCTCTGATGACATCCAAATGAGTACATGTTATATGCAAAGTTGTCAAGAACGAGGATCGTCGTCGGCATTTGATATTGACGGTTATATATCTTGTCTGTTGCATTCAGGTTCTGGATCTGTACTTGTCCGTCGTTAAGTAATAATCTACTTGATGTGCACACTATTGTAAATCATGGTCTATCATTTGAGAAGAGTGTTGATGCTCTTATGCTGCATGTGTTCACAGGCTTGTGTGTGGGTAGCAAAGACATGTATATCACGTGAAAGAAAAAACGTAGCGGGCTCTGCCGCATGCGGCCCTTCGCGTTATCAAATATTTGCAGCATGATACATATAAGGCCAAATAGAACAACAAACAAGCGCTTATACATACCTGCAACTTTAACTTACTTGCTTGACAGGTGCCCCTGGATTCTACAATCCTTAGCTGTATTGATACTCCTTCTAGGGTGTGATGACAGAATAATGATAGGTCCGTGCCCACTGGACTCCATGGGGATACTATTTTTTTTCGCCGCTTTGGAATCTCCAACCGCAGATACTATCTCAAGCGGCGTCGGCGCGCCTACCAAGAAACCAGTTACCTTTCTCCCGTGTCTCAGAAGGTCCACATACGTTAAATATCGCAGATCATAGTCACGGAATATTTTGCGCTCGTTAGATGGGCCTCCCGGATTTTCTGGCTCACGATAGATCTGCACCCAAACACCACGTTACATTGTCGAAACCCAGTAAGTGGTATTATGTCCGCGTTCGTACCTTTGGGACTCAGGAGTCTGCCCCCGTTCGATGTTATGGGAAGTCATACCCTACTCACGGCAATGAAGCTTCTTAATGCGCTAAACTATTCTGAGTTACAGCTCAGGCTATCATTTTTGGTGGTCATGCCCGAGTCATTCCTTTCTCTCGTACTAGATTGGCACTATTTGAGGTTTGCGAACTATCGATCGCTGAAACACTGCGATCATCCAACGTTCACAAATTGGTATGATTACCAGCTGTAGGAACTGGCTCCAGTTAACTGCAATTCCGTAGAAATTTTGAATCAAATAGTCGATGATCTGTTTTGTTACCTGCTCCCTGTTGCTCGGATCGCGACCGCCTGGTATCCGGCAGCTGTTATGTCATCGTTGAATGTTGCATGACAGCCTCGATTGATTGCGGTGTGGAACACACGGAACCTAGCAGAACCCTGCGGGACATAGTTTCGTTAGTAGCAAAGCCCGGCTTTTTTTTTAGGTGATGGCCTGAGCCCATTCTGCAGGAAGTCACCGTTGACGTTGACATTCCTACTGACCTTTCTCCTTTCTCCGCTGCCAATGCGTACACATTTTGCTAATCATGACCAATTAATTTTCAAATACGCAACTTCCGCGAAATCTCCACGACTGATTCTCAATCAAAGCCCGATTTCACTGATCGTAATGAGCCATCAACAAGCCCCAGGCCTGGGATAGCTCCAGATACGGCTTATGCACGTTCTTGTGTGTTTGAGGTGCATTTGCTTCTTTTCCTCTCTCTGGCCCTTTTCGCCCATCATATCGGGCTTTCTGCCAGACATAACAGCTGGGTGGTTTTCCGAACGTGCCGCAAAGGCTTCCTGTGCCCTTGAACGTCACGGATGTGAATATGGTCAATGGGGTGTTTAGGTTAGGGCCCCATCGTTCTACTCATAGCCCGGCCACGGTCATCTGCGTCTCTGACTGCTGTAGCCTACATCGCTTCTCCTGATTCCTTCCGCGTTCGCATCTGTCATTGCCCCGTACACCATTAAAAGTCATTATTCATGCCCATTCATGCCCGTCACCATCTTGATCTTCTGGGGATCAACCCCCAGCCCGAAATAGAACCGGATGCAAGCAACGATTCAATAACCCCCAGGCGAAGCAGCCGCGTAGCACTGTAGCTCGGTCAGCTACATAGTGTCTTTGGGCTTTGTCGTAGCGTAGTGCTCTTCACCACTTCTTGTGAACTCGATTGTGTTAGGTTTAATTGATTGATTCCGGCCCTTGTACATAGAGGCTCCGGCCTCGACCTTTCATTCAAGACTGAATCACCGGTCCCTTCTGGCCTGAGGAAGATTCTGAATTCAATGCATCTAGGAAAGGCGGGCTTGCGGCCGCAATTTGCCTCACGGACCCGCAGTTTACCAACTGCTTGCAAGTGCTCATCTCACTCTCTTGTTACACCGACGAGCGACGTTCTCAGCTCAGGACGAGGAAAAAAAGAGCAGGACGAGGACGAGTCGTTCCCGTTGCGGTTTTTACTGTTCAAAAATACTCCGAGCACCGTTATCAAGGTCAGTTGTAATTGGCAGGCAACTTTATCACGACGGATTTGAACTGGTGTCAAAGATGACTTGAATGAGCGTAACCATGACTATACGATAGCACAACATACATTTACGAGAGACATTAGACAGCACCCTGGCATACATATAGGGCTGTCCGACATAGGGTCTACAACACAAAGGACAAGCTTGATTATTGTAATACTCACTTAGTTTTTCGGTGGTTCAAGGTTGGGTTCGTATGTTCCATCTATGGTAGATATCGTGCCTGAACATCTGGAATGACAGTCAGTAAATAACTGAGTGCAGGGGCTCGCATGGCTTCCGATGCAGTGAGAGCCCGTCGAGGTTAGTAGAGCTAACGATCGTGTTACAGCACGTATCATGCAGGATTCCAACGAGGATGAATTTGGGAGGGGGATTAGCAAACGAGAAAAATTGAAACAGTTGGGGCGGGAATTGACGAAGCTGGGGACTGAGATCAGCGACTAGCAGAGCGCCGGAAGCAACACTGTAGGTGAAAACCCCTCCGCCGCAGAATTAGGAGACCTGAGAAATGAGAAATTCAGCTCTGCACCTAAGCTAATGCATCTTAATTTTGATATGAGAAGCTGACTACAGTGGGGAACGACGTACACGAGCTGTGACCATTTGGACAGGTTACACGATGATCTGCTGGGGTAGTAGGAGCTCAACATCAGAAACAAGACATTATTCATGTAGCCATCTAGGACAGACGGTCCTGGCGACAATAATGATATTCGACGGGCCTTAAGCACTAGGAAACAGATTCGAGCGCCGGGAAGTCTTAACTGCACTATCACAATTGGATGCGAGAGCGCCGAGGGGATACATTTTGGAAGCTGTGGGTATACAAGTTGGACCAATGTGCAGAAACGCAGCGTGCGATACCAGTGTGATACCGTTGAGGACACGCGTGAGCATTAATGGAGGTGTGGAGGGGAACAGCCGCATGTCCTGGGCGTCTATGGAAACACGAGGCAGATTAATATTGCAGTGAAGCATACAACACACAATACGCGCACCTCTGTGGCTCAGAGCAAGACCCCTACAATCCTTCCACAAAGCCTACCTGGACCGTGTTCAACACCATCAATTTCTAGTAAAATCTTAGTCTTCCGTAGTCAGATCAGTAACATGTCGGTGAGGCCTACTACTCCACCCAATCGAGAGTTCGAAGATCATACATACGCCATACGTGCTGTAGCAGTTTTCCCCGATAGACGACGAATGGTCACAGCCTCGTTCGACAAGACACTGCGTCTGTGGGACTTGAGGACAGGTGTAGTATTGAGGAAGATGGAAGGGCATCGCAGTGAGGTGTTGGCGTTGGCAGTATCACGAGATGGTCAATTAATAGCAAGCGGTGATAACAACGGAGAGGTCATCGCCTGGCACGGAGAAACTGGGGAACCTCTCACTGCCCAACCCATCCAAGCCCACTCCAGTTGGATCAACTCGCTGGACCTTTCTCCAGACGGAACGGCGCTGGCGATTGGTACATCAGAGAGAACGATGAAGCTATGGAGCACGACAACATGGGAGATGCAAGGAGACGCAATCAGTTGTAGTGCAAGCGTCCGCTGCGTTCGGTATTCGCCGTCTGGCGAACTTCTTGCGGTTGCAACAGACCTGCATATCGAAATTTATAACCCAAGCACCAGGGAATGCGTCGCAAAGTTCAAGGATCGTGGATGCTGCAACATGTCACTCGCGTGGACTCCCAATGGCACACGACTTCTCTCAACAGGAGATATTGGCGACCCCACCATACGGGAGTGGGACACATCAACCTGGCAGCAGGCTGGTGATGCCTGGAGAGGCCATGATACCACTGTGTTCGCCATTGCCATTCATCCTGCTGGTATACTTGTCGCCTCCGCATCATATGACCACTGTATCCGTCTCTGGCGGCTCTCAGATCAACGAACCATTGCCATCTTCCGACACTCATCCTCGGTGAGATGTGTCACTTTCTCCATGGACGGCAAACACATCCTCAGCGGAGGTGAAGATAAGAAAATCTCAGAGTGGGCAATACCTGAGGGCGCTTTGCAGGAGGGATCAGAGGTACTTTCTCGGTGATTTTCCGCCGCTTATAACGCAATTCAAGCCTGCTTCATGCAGATCCTCGCTATGAATACGACGGTCCGCAATGTATGCATCGCCGGGGACTTGTCTACGGCAGAAGGGCTACTTACACAAGATATCAGCATCGATGCGAACAACTACACCTTGTATGCCAGCCGCTCATTTGTTATGGCACGCAAACACCACTGGGACCATGCGCTTCAGGATGCAATCACGGTGAGATACACGGACCCGTCATGGGCCCCTTACGAAATGCTAACTTTCATCGTGTAGTCCGTCAGAATTCGGCCCTCCTCGACAGGCTATATCTCCAAGGGCATTGCCCTCTTCGGAAAAGGGCACGTCCGGGACGCGATCGAAGCGTTTGACTTCGCCTCCAGGTTCACGGACGAAGATTCAAAAAGATTTCATTTCATTCTCTTGATTAAGGCACGTTGCATTGTTCTTACATACTCCGCACTTCATTACGGTTTTCAGGTCATCGCTATGTTCAATGCAGATCAACACGAGGAGGCAATTCTCCACGTCCGAGAGCTAGCTGCCACTTGTCACAATGATGATACTCTTCCGTGTCGCATCGTGGAAGTGAGCATCATATCCTTAATGGACCTCATGTTCGTGCTTTGACATTGATCTTCGTGAAATTCTTGCATCAGGCGTATCTGCTTGTTCGCCTTGGAATGAATGCTATGGATAACGCACGTCACAACGAAGCTGCTGACCACTTCACTGCCGCTGTCAACTCCAGCGATTTCCCGTCTACGTTGGCCATTCATTCTACATACGAGGACTTGGTGGTGGTATGTTGATATGATTCATCCAAACCGTGCTTTTCATGCCGAACTTCGTGCTTTGTGCAGCTCTTCGGATGGGATCTTAAGTCCTTGTGGCAAACTGCACGCCAGAAACAGTGTGATGCACTCCTTCTGGCAGGTAGATTTGAAGAGCCCTGAAATCATACCAAGACATGATGGATATGAGTGATGAAAATACAAAGGCCAATTGCCTCGACTGGTCCAATGGCAAGTCTGGAGTCCGAATGTTACAGACTACATTCCTCACCCGCATTTCACTCAGCTTTCAAGGAAGAATGCAGCGCAGTCTGTCTTGCCAACGGAGATGCTGCCCTCGCTGCAAGTGATTATGACCGTGCTATTGACTTATACTCTGTGGTGATCAACCTGAATTCTGCAAGCGAGACCGCATTTGTAAACCGCAGTAAGGCCAATTCTGAAAAAATGCTATGGGAGAATGCACTTCTCGATGCGCAAAAGGTACGATGACATCTACTCAGGCTGTTTCATAGCCAATGCTAATTTTGGCTGATACATAGGTCATCGAACTCAGCCCGTGGTCTCATGTTGGATACCAGTTGAAGCACGCAGCGCCTTCGTGGCGCACAACACTATGATGAAGCCATCGATGTGTTCAAAATCATGCTGTCCAAGTTGGATGGGCTTCCGAAGCGCAGATACGCAGTAAGCCTCGTAACGCTCGTGCGTCAACTGAAAGATGCTTATCTCGTTCTACAGGGCTGCGTCAGCAGTACAGTCTCCCCATCCGAAGCAGAAGATGCTATTCGAAGCGCTGTTTGGATTGGACTCGAAGATGCCCCACTTCGTCTACTTCACACATCCACGGGTCTTTTGTGCGATCGAGCGGCACAGCTAAACACCTTCAAAATGAGCACAGAATACAAGGAGCTGTTGTCATTCACAACGAACTATGCAGACCTCCGAACGGAGCGCATCAAAGAAGTTGTGGTGAAGTACTTCCGGTGTGTCCTGCTATCACACAGGTGGGAAGAGACGGAGTCGCTGCTACACGACATCCAAGACGAAGCCGTGTACGAGTTGAACTGCCCTTGGCGGCATTGTGAAATTGCAGTCATTCTGCAAAACCGCTCGTGATTCGGGGTATTACTGGGCATGGATGGATACATGCTGCATCAACAAGAACAACAATGCTGAGGTCAAGAATCGATCAATTCCATGTTTATCTGGTACCGCCACTCAGCGCTTACCATCGTCTACCTGAGCGATGTTCCTCCTTCATCCAGGTCTGGCGCACTGGCAAGGAGTGCTTGGAACAAGCGAGGATGGACCTTCCAAGAATTCGTCGCTCCCAAAGTTGTTCTCTTTTATCGGAAGGATTGGACTTTATATCTCGATGATGACTCTCCCAACCATAAAGAGTGCCCTGCAATCATGGAGGAGTTAGAGGGTGCAACGGGCATAGATGTGCGGGCCCTCATCTCCTTCCGTCCAGGGATGAGGGGTGCTCGAGAGAAACTACAATGGGCGTCGACGCGCGTTACTACGGTGCAGGAAGACATCGCATACTCACTGTTTGGCATCTTCAGCGTTAACCTACCTGTCATTTATGGCGAGAGGAAGCAAAACGCGCTTGGACGGCTCTTGCAGGAGATCGTGGCTCGGTCAGGCGACATTACTGCCCTGGACTGGGTCGGACAGTCATCCGAGTTCAATAGCTTGTCTTCCAGCCGACATTAGCTCATACACAGCTCCGCCATGTGCTCCGTCATCTTTGTCTGAAGATGAGATTCCACACAGCAGTCTCTTCGCTGCAAGATACAGTGGCTGTAGGAGTTAGCCTCGAAACTTTATACCCTGCTTGACAACATAAGCGCTCCTCGCTTCGCGAACTGCAGATTGCATCTGCCTTGCATCGCATTCCGCGTCACGGAAGTCAGACGGCGTGGTCCAGCCCAGCAGATTCCTTTTACGTATGGAGTCAAGGTAGACGGGCTTCAGGACCTGCTGATCACCACGGAAGAGACATTAGTTCCGTTTTCGCGGGCAAGGCCCACCCCGCGGACATTCTTGCTCGTCCGTCCATGGGATCGGTATCTCCTTGAACTACCTGACTTTGCAGAACCATCTGACTTTGGAGATGATACGGAGAGCGAGGATGATTATTGGTCCGCGCCGGAGTCTCCATTAGACGACTCGCCCGGCGGTCCTCCTGTAGAACAGGAGCTGGTTGATTCGGAATTTCATTCACGAGCGTTGCGATTGATTGTTCGCCTTGGACAGCCTTTCGGCGCATTTTTGCTAGCGCAGCAGCGCGGCGGAGAATACAAGAGGATCGCGTCGGATTATGATATCATTGCACAAGTCGAAGACGTTGCTTCTGTTGACAGCATGATGGATGTCAGGACCGTCGAAATATTATAGCTGTATGTATCCCTTGTGAAGATCTCTAGCGGTTTTTTCGTTTGTACCTTGACAATGATACTTAGTTTCATAATATGTATAGACAGACCTAATTTCGTTCAACGCAGACATTGGAGACCAACTATTCAGCGGGTCTGTCCTACACTATTCATGCCTTTTCATCTTCCCCCCCAACCCCACAAGCATTCGATCCTCACGATCACCAATTTAGGCCTCTTCGTGATCCCCTACGAGCAGCAGTACACCACGTTCAGCTATCACGACTTGAACGTCGATAGCCATGCCCATGACCTCCCAGATGACTGAAATGGCGACTAATCTTCCCTTTGCGTCACAGGCGAACTGGGGGATATACCCCGCAACACACTAGCGGGATTTACACCAGTTGATATTCTGCGTGAGCATGACCCGGATTCCCAGATGCGCATATCTCGTGTCAGGAGAAGCAAGGAGGAAGTTGGTCAGTTTCCTGACTGGCAGGAAGTCGCTGCTGCATGGTTACCTGACTCTTCAAGCTTCAAGTGGTGGATAGACATAAATAATTTCACTTCCAAGCCGACAATGTTTCTGTTATTTCACAGGGTTTGTGCGCTATTGTCCAGGTAATCTCATGCCGAGGTATCCGTCGACACCCCTAGTGGCACAATAGCACGACATTGTTTACAATCAGTGGGATATTTCCTTTCCGTCCTAGAGATCTGAAACGGAAGATCCAACTAGATACGGGAGTCATAAACATCTTTTGGCTCAATGCCAGCTTGGCCCTTGCGAGCATTAGCCTGACCCCACGTTGAAGAAGGTAAGTATAGACTCGATAATGAAGGTAAGTTGGAATATACTTTTTAATACGGATGCTTTTCAATCTGAATGAAACCCGTGGCATCTGTTGGCTCAAAACCACCGAGCTCGTCCATGGAGGATTGATGCTCGTCATACAAACCCTGGAAGACGAGTGAGGAAACATGAAACCCATGAATCAAATTCGTTACCTCGTCGGAGTACCGGCCGATAACAACGACATTTCCCTTAAAGAGCTTCAAGCGCACTGTTCCATTGACGGTGCGCTGGCTCGCGGGAATGGCACTAGTGACGAACTCGCGCTCAGGAGTGAAGAAGTGTCCGTTTTTGAGAATGCGCTCAGTTCGAGAGTGACGAACTGGTTACGAAGAGCACGAACATTGCGGTCGAGCGTGAGACCTTCGATGTCCATATGTGCGACACGTAAAATAGTCGCTCCAGGCGATTCATAACAACCGCGAGATTTGACGCCACTGAATCGGTTTTCGGCAATATCGACACGGCCGACACAGTGCTTCCTCGCGACAGCATTGAGTGTGAGGAAAATGTCGGCGGGGTCGGTGAGAGGGGCTTGGTTAGCACAACCTTTACGGGAAGACCAGCTTAGAACTCGATCGACAGCTGTTCAGGCTCCTCTGGTGCATCTTGGAGGGACGCGGTAAGTTTCCACATGTCATCGGGAGATGTTGTGTTCGGATCCTCGAGGATTCCTGATTTGGAAGAGGTTCTTGTCGGTTGACCATGGTTTTGCGGCAGTTTGCTGCACTGGAATTTGCTTCTCCACCGCGTATGCAAGTAGTGCTTGACGACCAGGGAAGCGGTTATAGAACTCTGGACGTTAGAAATTAGCGAAAAGACGTTGTAAGTTCGGGAAACTGGATCGCCAGGAAGCCTCCAAGGGGCAATGACATTGATATCGGGCTTCAGACCATAGAAGGCAAGTTCAAAGCGAACTTGATCATTCCCTTTGCCTGTGCAGCCATGTGAGACATAGCTGTCAGAAGGTCGCCGAGTCCAAGATGAAGGCGAGGCTTACTCGCAACCCGCTTTGTTTGCGATGGACATCATACCGCGAGCAATGACAGGACGAGCAAGAGAAGTTCCAAGTAGATATACATTCTGTGATGATGATCAGCGCATGATAATCGTCAGAAGAAGAAATTACCTCGTAGATGCAGTTTGCCTGCACAGCAGGGTAAATTAACTGTATTACAAATTCGCGCTTTAGTTTACAAGCAATGAGAGATGAGCTTGCAAGGCCGGGCAAAGCTTCAAACCTCCAAGAAGAATTTCTTTGCACCAACATCGAGTGCCTTTTTCTCGCCGCTTCGAAGTCCTGACAAACAGTCAATTATGTACCAGCAATATAAGACAGTAGATGTCAGTACCTCCTCCTGACCGACGTCAGCCATGAAAGCATAAACCTCATACTCCTACTCGATCAGCCACGCCAAAATACATGACGTGTCTGTAGGTCTTAACTATGACCTGCTTGTTGTTGTCAAGACACGTGGATCGACTTACCAAGACCGCCAGAATATGCTAGCAAAACACGGCCTTGTGCGGGGGGTGACATGATTGCAACAGTTGATAAAAGACAGCGGAATTCGTACGTTTTCCTTTTGGGAGACTTAAGTCGATCCCGTGTGACTGGCAGGTCGATCCTTTATATATAGGATCCTAGGTTTTTGATCATTATCGCCAAATTATCGCGATGATCTGCGAAGGACATGCATGTGACATCGACCAACAATATTGTGACATTTGATTGTCACGTCGCGTTCCATTACTACTGTCACACTCGGGCCACTTGGACTGAGACCCTTTGTACCACGTCGGCCGCATACTCCACATACGACGTACGCCAGCAGCATTTCCAACAATAGCTTGATCACCAAACACAGTATGTAAATCAGTCCGCTCTGGGGGTTGGGATAATCGCCGATTGACCATCATTTCAATTGTCAGAATTACTAGTCATGAATTCAATGGAACGTACACCTGGTCCATCGCGGCGCAACAACGGTCACCGTCGGCCAAATTCTACATCAGTAGATGTACCATCAAGCTCTAGGGCTGGTCAGCGCCGCAAGAAATCACGCTCCCCGGATGCTCGGAACCCCCAGCCCCAAGTTGTCACGCAGAGATCTGACCCAGCTCAACTCGAAGCAGGAAAGAAGAGGAAACAGGCTAATCCTCCTCCTTTCGATAGCCGACAATTTCTTGTACCACTTGATGATGCCAATTCTGAGAGAGGTCGCAAGCACAAGTCCAAATCTCGTCAGCAAGGTCGCCAGGGAGCGGATCACCCTGCTACTTCATCAGCTCTTGCAGTAGAGAACAGGCCCAAGAAAGATAGGTCCAAGTCGAGAGACTCGGCCTACAAACAGTTTTCGAAAGCCCCGGCATCTGACTCTGAAGGTGTCCAGGCGCTCGTGGATCTTCACCTTGAATACCAGGGTCCGCTCGCAGCCGCTGAATTTGCTAAGCTTAAGCGAGAACTTGAAACATGGAAGAAAGTAAGCGAAAACGCGTCACAACTTTCATCGCCTAACCAATGACACAGATGGTTCATGACAACAAGAAGACGATAAAGAAGCAGAATAAAGTCCGTATATGCGTTTTTCTTTGGCTGATTCTTTTACAATTCGACACGTAGATGATTGAAGACCTTCGCCAAAAATCAAGTGCAAATGAGAAGGTCAGTGTGGCTACTATCGCCGATCAATCCATAAGATCATGTAGGAGAATTTCGTGCAGAAACTGAAGGACACGGAAAGTCAAGTGAGCAAGGCACAAAACAAGGTGAAGAAATCTGAAGATGTGAGTATTTGTGGCATCGATACACATATTGTCCTGGAACTTTTACTCAGGCCATCAATACTATCGAAGCGAATGTTCAATGCCAAATTTGCATGGAGCTGTTACTCAAGCCATATGCGTTAGTCTGCATGCCCTCACATTGGTAATGACCCATGAATATTCCTCCAGGTTATCACCATGTGGCCATGTTCTTTGTGTTTCGTGTCTGCAGGAGTGGTTCAAGAAAGCACCCCCCGGCGATGATGAAATGTACGACGACGACGATCCTGATTTCCTGCTCTACCGAAAGAAGACCTGTCCATGCTGTCGTGGTAATATTCGCCATCGGCCCATTCCCGTTTTCATCGTCAAATCCATCGCATCCGCATTGTTAAAGGTTCGAGGGTTATCTCCCAATACTTCATCGCCCACGGCAGGATCCCCTGCCGCTGACACGGATCCGTGGGAAGGTCTATTCCAGCCTGACGACGAAATAGAGGACTACGGGAGCGACGACGACGATGACGAAGAAGACGACGATTGGCTCGATGAAGATGTGTTCAGTTACGGTACAGGCAGTGATGAAGAGCCTTATGATGGCGACTATGTCTTCCCTCAATGGGCGCCACCGGCAACCGGTATTGACGAAGAGGACTATCACTTCGATCAATTGGGCCACAATGACCTTAACGTCCTTCGGCGTGGTGCTACGCTCGGTATGCTCCATGAATATGACATGTACTATGTACATGATGAAGGACTTGTTGCGCACGACGAGCTCAACAATCGCATCTTCCTCGGGTGGAATATCTCACTCAGCGCAGATGATGAAGATGGTTCAAGGTACATTGAATGGGTTACGCAGGACATGGATGAGCGCCCGGAGCGCTGGAGGATGGTGCATCTTGATAATGGAAAGTATGAGGCGCATCGGCTCGTCCCAGAAGATGATGTTTGTGATTACAGTGACACCGACTCTGAACACTACATGGCAGAGTCAGACGTTGAATTCTGATGCCGTTTACAGACACTACCGTTTCAGCAAGCTAGCAGCAGACATTTTTGACACCATTGTACATTTGTTTTTATCCTGGACCCTGTTGGTGTCCTGTCAGCTTGCAGATGTTTTTAATTGTCAATCGTGTACACTCCACCCATGTTCGATATCCCCCTACAATATTGTACATCATGGATTTAGCCGAGAAGCCGTTCATGAGTTTTCTCTTCCTTATTTCGTGACCACGACCAACACGTCAAAGGGGCTCCAATCCCGACGCAGCGTGTACCATGATACAATTACAAAACAAGAGAATACGGACCGGCCACTTACCTATCTCCAATGCATGTCGGATTATAACCATGTATTCGCTGGCATTGGGTAGGTCTGACTCAAAAGATTCATAGCGTGTGGCTAGTGGGCACAGATGGCTTCTTCGAGACCTCGACACCAGCAAACTCTAGCGCTGAAATCAGCACTTCAAAAGGCAGGTCTTTGTTACATGCGACGAGTCTGTTTGTCAACTTACATCACTTTGAAAGATTCATGCATACCCTTTTTCGTTTGGCGTCCGACTGAAATTCTGAAGTAGTAAGTATAATGCCCATCCGAGGATTTCGTGCTTCTCATCGTGGTGTTACCTGCGGTAACCTACAGATTACAACTCAGTTCGATTGCTTGTTTCAACCCAGGCGTTACGAAAACTATCATCCTGAAGGGAACGAGGGAACATGCTGCGTAGCATCATGGTGTCAATATCATTGATGGTGTTAAAGCTGTGAGTCGTCTACCGACTCACGCACTATGATACTGGTGGGCGCCATTCGCGCAGTCTTCGACCGGAGCTGAAGTTCTTCCCCGGATCTACAACCTAAAAGTGCCAGAAAGCCGGAACCTTTTGTTCCATTACCATGGTGGTCCATCTGCAGTGCTCGCTGCTACAGCACTACCGAGTACTCGCCCAGTTTGGAGGCGGTTAGAGGGTATGACCTCGATCTCATGCTGCAGTGCCTGAGCTTTGCAACGTTGTCGAGAGCCGATCCTACTTTCAAGTCCTGGACTTCAAGTTTACCGATCGCATAAGTAGGCAGAATTTATCGACTGACGTGTTGATTTTTGATTCTAATCAGATTGAGCTGATGCTCTACTAATGGAAGAGGCACTGAACTATTGGGATCTGCAACTCTGAGTCGCGCACATATGTCATGTAGGCGAGCCTGCATGATATCTCCAGCAGCAGACCCAGGTTACAGAGTCCATGGATACATGATGGACTGACCGCTTCTACAAATACACCCATCTGTGCGGATATATTCCGACGTCTTTGGCCTAGAGCCCAGTTCTCCGTGAGTGAAATTCGTCTTGGGTTGTAGCTGTGTGAAGGTTACCTGCAGTTGCTACACAGTCAATCACCCCCACGGACTCTGGGCCAAGTTCATCACTAACTCATTTGTGACAACCCGCGCTCGTGATCGCAAATTGCTTGTACACGTTGGCACTACCCCTGGAGACTGACAACATGTTCCATTTAATGGGACCTTGGGGGCGAGATGGTTGTGACCTCCCCGGACCTCTCGTCCACCCTTGTGGCTGTTCGGTGTTCGCGTTGCTTGGTTGCAACTGCAAGACAGATTTTACTACTCTTAGACTCGGCGGTGATGGATTATCGCCCAGCTGAGTTTCAGACTGCAATCGTGCACAGCGAACAAGCCATAAATATAATCATAGATTCCTGAGACCCTTGATTCAACGCGAACGTTGGGAACTTTCAGCCTTTTGATGGAAAAAAATGCCGCTTAGAAGAGGTTTCCCCCCGATATACGCATGTACATCATCTTGTATCTTTTTTTTCAAAAATATAATTCGGCATGGCACCACTCTTCGACTTCGAAAAAAAAAAAAACTACTTTTGATGTCGGGCTATTCATTCATGAAGAAAAAGTTATACGTAGCAGGCCAAATGCAAAGTGTTGGAATTCTCAGCCACGTTACGCTTTACGGCGCTCTCCTCGGTGTCCTCACATGGTGCTATTCGGCCACGCCGAAGCTCAGTTTACAAATCATTCGCTAAGCTTCACTAGACCTGTCAGTTCGATTTCTTTATACTCTCCGTTCTTACCGCCAGTCACATCAGTAGCTTTCGAGTGCTTGGCATCCATATAACGCCCCAGCACGCTTAGAGTCTTAAAGAGAGTTTGGAAATCCGCATCTCCGACGAAGGCACTGTCAGCCTGTCACCCTGACGAGGGTGCAGAGTGGAACAGAGTTCCAGTCTGCCAACACGAGTCATACGCATGCAGGAGGCAGAGGAGCAAGGTATACTATTTGTACTTCATATTGGCTGAATCGCTCTTGAGTTAACTTTCCACCCCTTAGACACATGTCGAATCTGTAGTGCCCCGGGGGACTTGGATCAGCCGCTCTTCTATCCCTGTAAATGCTCTGGTACTATCCGGTATATCCATCAAGACTGGTCAGTAAACTTTAAAAGAATATTCGTGCCACCACATTCACCCCTTCTATCTAGTTTGACTACATGGCTATCACACAGCAAGAAGAAAACCTGCGATGTCTGCAAACATCCGTACTCTTTTACGAAAGGTCAATCTAGCTTCGTTCGATGTGTGGAACTGACTGACACTGCTGCCCTTAGTCTATGCAGCTGATATGCCCCCGACACTTCCACTACTTCTCCTGTGCCGCCGCCTAGCTCAGCAGGCTTTGTTTGCTGCCCTTTTTGGTCTGCGGGCGGTTATGGTCGGAACTGTCTGGCTCGCTGTGCTACCGTGGATCACCATTTGGACTTGGAGAATTTATTTCACCATGGGCGAGTCAACGTGAGTGATACGACTTTTGTGCGATCCAACTTGACTCACACTGTTTAGTGCATGGTGGATAAGTGGTCGTGGTCGACCATATGCTGATTTCTTTGGAATAAATGGCCCCACCGCTCCTTCGAATGGCTCCTTTACTAGTCTTGGACTTCCTTTCAACGCCACACTATATCAACGTATTTCCACTCGCCCATTCTGGTCGATGCTATCTGCTGACATTTTCGTGGGACAAATAATTGCCTCCCTGATTGTCTTGATATTTGTTGCAATCTTCCTTCTCAGGGAATGGATTTCGCAGAATGCTCGACCAGGGGTATTCGAGGATGAGGACGGCGGCGTAATACATCCTCCCCCTCAGCCTGCTGACCTCCCCGCAGCTGGAGTAGAGGAACCCGCCAACGTGCAGATTCCAGAAGAAAATGGCCATTTTGCTCGTCGTGCCCTTCAAGAAGCAGCTGCCGATGCACGACGTCAAGGGAGAGTCATGCGCGCTCGTCGAGGCGCCGGTGTCGCTCAACGGCAAGATCTACGTCCGCGTGACCCAGTAGAGATGGAACGGAATCAGGCTCTTCGAAATCCTCTTCCTCTCGACAGACTTCCCTTTCCCCTCGAGTCAGTTCCTCAACTTCCCCGAGTTCCCCGAGAGCATCCGCCGCCGTACGAAGCAAACTATCAGCATCGGAAAGGAAAGGGCAGGGCGGAAGAAGCTGATGATACCGAAGAAGGGTCCTCAGATCTTCAGTCCCAACGACGTATCCGCCGGAGAATTGACGCTGAAGAAGACGACAATATGTTTCGCGACACCACTGATAGTCAAGCCGTTCAAGCCGCTACCTCGCTCAATGGAGGGGAAGCGTCAACATTCCCATTTACTTTCAGGGCTTCTAGTTCTATCAGCTCGAATTTCACAGAACCCTCTGGGAGTAGTGATCCCCTCGTTGGGCCATCAACCTTCAACGAGAGGTATCCCTGGAATGCAGACTTCCAAACTGACTCGCAACCATCTTCTTCTTCTGTCTCTCCTTCAATGACGCCTTCCCTCCATGACAATATCGGCACTCCACTACGACGACCTCCCATGGCAAACTCCACTGTTTTTGCAGAGGGCGCGACACCTAACAAGCTTCAGCCAAGTCCAGCTCTGCCGCTATCGTCACCGAGTCTCGCTATGTATCTCGCACCAGAAGAGCTAGAAGCTGGGCCATCTTCTGGACCATTGGGGTACTTTGACGGCAAGGAACGCTCGAAAGAGGAACTCGAAGAAGAATTTGAGCGCTTCTTCCGTGATCCGGAGACAACTAGCCCTGACCTACCACCACCATCTGACACGCAGGATCAGACCTCTATTGCCACCCTACCAGATCCAACCCTCGAGGAGAATGACGACGAGGACGATGACGATGAGGGAGAGGATGATGATATTCCGGCACAAGCACCTGCGGCCGAGGTTGATGGGGTGCTGGATGACGAGGATGACGAGGACGATGAAGGCGATGAGTTGATAAACCCTCGCGATGAGAACGTCGCTGCAGCTGCCCAGATTCAGGTTGTACCCGACCAGCCTGGTGACATGGATGATCTAGACCCGGGAGTCGAGGATGATTTAGATGGAGCTATGGAAGGTCTGACTAGTTTCCTTATCACACGAGCCATGCTGATCTTCTGCAGCGATTGGATTAAGAGGGCCTATCCTCGGCGTCTTTCAAAATGTTCGTCTCGACTTGTGAATCGATGTTTCGCTACCTAACGGATAACATATAGGCGGTCCTTATGGTTTTCGTCCTTGATACCGCGATTGGCTTCGGCATATGGCTTCCATTCACCTTTGGAAAGACAACTGCTTTGTTATCGGTAGGAGGTACTGGAGGTTAGTGATCAACACGAACTCATTCCGTTTTATTCAGCTCGACCCTCCACGGGCACTGTATATTCTGGATCTCCCTATTCGAGCCATGAGAGTTATTACAGATCCCATTGTGGATGTTGTAACTGTCGTTCTTGGCCTGTTCATCTTCCCTTCCCTGTATTGGACCATTCACCTGGCTTTGAACATCCTGCTACTCCTAACCGGACGGAAGGTCAGCGCCGACGACATCATCAAGTGGACGGTAATTGAATCGTGTTCGCTGAAAGAATCCGTTCTCATTTCTTTGGTAGACATCGAAGATCACAACTGTGTGGGAAAATGCTGCCGTTTCCTTGCAGACACCCTCTCCTTCCCCTGCCATTTCCTTATCACAACGTCTTGAAGGCTTCTTGGAAGGTAACTCAGTAATCGCGCGGTACTTGGAACCATATTTTGCAACTCTGGGTTGCAAGGTTCGATCTGCCTCCGAGCAACTGCAGACTTCATGGGTCAACCTGACCATGGGGCAAGGGACTCGCGAAAAGGTGTTCGCCATTATACTTGGCTATGGCGTAGTCGGCGTCCTTCTTGCTATTTACCTGAACGTGTTTACTGTCGGCAACGCGAGAAGTGCGGGACGAGCAATCCGGAGTGCAGTACGGCAGCAGCTCCTAGTGGTCAAAGTAATGTCTCAGTCACTGCCATTTTGATTCATGCTTATCTTTTACAGGTGGCCATGTTCATAATTATTGAGCTCGTGATATTTCCCTTGGGATGTGGTATTATGCTCGACGTCTGTACGGTTTGGATCTTTCCTGAAGCCTCCTTCGAGTCACGTGCTGCCTTCTTCACTCAAGCCCCATTGACGGCGATGTTTTACCACTGGGTCGCTGGCACCATGTTCATGTGAGTCAGCGAGATGACATCATTGAAATAGTAGACTAAGTGGTCTCTAGGTACCAGTTTGCCATTCTATTGTCAGGATGTCGGAACATCATGCGCCCCGGAGCTATGTGGTTCATTAAGGATCCTCAGGATCAGAACTTCCACCCAATCCGTGACATCCTGGACAGGCCCACATTCACTCAGTTCCGCAAACTCCTCATCAGCGCTTTCATGTACTCCATGGTGGTTGCGTGTGGGGTGGCAACTCTTTCTGTGCTCCTTTTCGTTGGGAACAGGTCGATTTTCCCTCTTCGGTGGAAGACGCGGTGAGAATTCTACATTTCAAAGGATATTAAAACTCTTTCCTGACATTGCAATCAAGCCAACCAATATCCACCGTCCCCGTAGATCTCATTTTCTTGCAGTTTGCTCTACCATACACCATGCGCTACCTCAGGCCCAGGAGATTTTTCCATCGGTGGGCCGTCCGTATCTGGAAGTTGGTAGCGGCAAGGTTGCGTCTGACGTCGTATATGTTTGGCGATCGCCACTCGGACGAGGAATTCACGGCACAGTTGGACAGTTGGACTACTTTCCTCCGCAGGTCATCGAGCGATATTGAGGCTGCTAGTAAAACGCCCGATGGCACTTTCCGTCGTGTGCCCGCGAGCGACAACATCGCACTTCCGAAGGATATGCGTGCGACTGCAGAAGTGTTGGAGGACGGCACTCCCGCCAATCCCGCTGCGAAAGAGCTTGTAGCAGCGCAAGATGCGGAAGCTCTGAAGGCCAAGCGTGATGTCAAGAACGACTATCTCATCGTATACTTCCCTCCCAACTTCCGGTTGAGGATCTTCGGTTTCATCGCATCTGTCTGGGTCGTCGTTGCAGTGTTGGCTGCTATCTTCATTGCAGTTCCCGTGCAACTGGGTCGCCACCTCTTCTGTTTGTTCACATCGAAAGAGCTACATGATGGCTACTCCTTCCTCGCAGGGCTCTACCTTATTTGGGCTTGCTATCTCGTGGCTAAAACTGTGGAACGCATGGACAAGCGCAGACAGCGAAGAGGTGGTGACGGGCCAAGAGCTGAGTTCGCAGTGTTCTTCGTGAAGCGGTGCCTCCTCTGGCTATCCAAAATTGCCTACATGGGGGTATGTTTGGGCATCATCATCCCCATTCTCCTCGCACTTGTCATCGACATGTACATCATCATGCCTGTTCGGCTGACTCTCAACCCAACGATGGTTATTCACATCCGTATTGTCGACATGTGGGCCCTCGGTCTTGTGTATGGCAAGATCTTCATGCGCATCAATCGACGGCCGCAATTTGACGTTGGGCGCGGGGTGGTTACGGTTGGTGACAGTTGGTTACTGGCAGGATGAGCCTACTGACTAATCGTTATAGATCATCAACAACGGCTGGACTCATCCGGACCCCAAACAGGCCACAAAGGAAGTCATCATTCCGCTTGCCGGCGCGTTGCTTAGTATGCTGGTCCTCCCTGCCGCCGCAGTGTGGGGCCTACGGGAATTCTTCGATCTGCCGTTAAATCCTAAATTTATGTGTACGTTGCTGCCGACTCCAAATTACGCGGCATATGTCTTACTCGCTTTCTGCAGTTATGCACGCTTATCCAGGCATGTTCGCCACGGTAGGCTTCTATCGGGCATCGGTGGCCACATTGAGGTTGTTATCCTCCTGGTCACAGGCGGTTAGGGATAAAGAGTTTTTGGTGGAGATGCGGTTGCAAAATCTCGAGCCTGCCGTAACGAGCGAAACAAACAATTCCCCGACGCATGCACGAAAAGGAGAGACGGATGATGAGGGGATCGCTTAGTTTATTTTCGGAGACCGTAGACATCATGGCCTGATGTATAACAATGTATGTTTTTTTTCCACATACACTGGTCGCAGACGGGTGGTCGGCTGCCAGAAGCTGGAGGGTGTGACGGGGGTCCATCTGCATTAGCAGGGATGGTTCTTCAAACTTAAGCTTAAAGCTGCGCACTTCGGGATCTTCAAGGAAGCTGCTGATACAAGGACCGTGTGACCTCGTGGCTCTCGCGGAGACTGTATGAAGCTTAACGTTTACCCTCCCGTGTGTCCTCTCTTTATTAATCTTCTCCTGACAGGTGACGTGGGACTAACAGCATTCAGTAATGAGAAGGAACGCATTGTACATATAGGTACATATGCGCGGAGCCCGTCGGGATATACCTGAACTTGTTTACGGATACCATGCTTGGAGCCCACGCACCAGAAAATCGAGGATTTGGACCGGGCGAGAGTGCTGGTTAAGGAAATGGTGCAAACCCCGTCTGGATCCCGGAGGCTCAGAGCAAGTAACAGTAAACAGACCTCCCAAATCTGACGTGTCTACCTCGCAGGGATCCCAAAGGACTGGTAAGTCGCATTTTATTATTATTAATCAACGGCCATGACGACCAGAGGGAGTAAGTAACATAAACGTCTAGCCTCGTCTAGTCCCCTCCGCTGAATAAATGGCCGTGATATGGGCGACGTGACCGCCGAGGTCTCTGACAACGACCATGTATTTCTCCCCGACTAGCACGACCTCTGGTCTCCTCTCACGGCCTTCGATTTAAGTCTGTCTTGCCTTGTGGTGCCTTGCATGTGCGTCGATTTGGGCCTGTTCAATTTAATGCTACCTGCTCAACGTGACATGTTACCTCAGATCACATCGGATGTGAACATCTCGGAAACTTGCAGGTGTTCTTGTATACGTCATGGAAGTTCATGGGACATGCGAAGGCTTACGAAGGGCAGGGTTGGTAACATTAAACGCGGCACTTATCACGGACGGCTGTGTTTGGAGCCTGGAGCGAGGGCTTGCTTCATATTTGCCATTGATGAATTCAAGCCCTGTTTGCTGTTCTGATGTTCTGATAATGCCCAAATTTTAGACAAGCTCTGAAGAAAAATTCCACTCCCATGAAGGAAATATTTGCTAATATTCATTACAAGCGTTTCACTTAGCCGTAGGTCAAGTAAAAATGGAACACGTTCACAATCAGTTCGACGGACCCACCAAGACCTAGCAGCTCCTATCAGATACCAGATATCAGATACGATGACCCACGACTAAAGTCCACCGTATGTATCTGGGCGCGGGCTTGGCATAAGTGGCGAAGAATTTGCACATGGCCCATCTAATAGGCTCCTACAGGCTCCATAGGAGGAGCGTCTATCAGCCGGCATTTTTACATACACAAAAGCTTATTAGTGAACTTTGTGGATCTCGATAACAGCATAGTTTCGATAACTGTGTCGTGATCATCAGTGGGCGAACAGAAGGCTTGCGTGATCAGAGGGCAGGGTCGAGCTGGCATGTAGGAAAGAGTTTATTTTTGCCAGAAGACGAGAACTCGATCGAATTTAGTCAGCCCTTGACGGAGCATACAGTACTTGAACAGTACTGCCCAGGGCAGCGGACTGGCAGCGGTGCCGCAGCTGAGACTGCAAGTTACGCGGAAGTAGCCTTTTCAACTCCGCGACTTATTTCTGCACAGCCACACATCTCTTCATTTGACGCGGCATAGAAGGATTCTTCGATCATCATCCGTGAACGTTTGAACTCGGACTCGCAGGAGAGATGACTGTCAGTTATTCTAATGCTGAACCATTCCATAAACTGAGCTGAATGCAGGACCTCACGTTTTGTTACATTCACATGACTGAGCATGATCTGAAAGTGCTCGACACCATTGAGAGTCTAGAATATATATCTGGGGAGTTATCAGATGATGGTAGGACAACGTCCAAGAAAAACGGACGCTTGATTGAAATGCATAAATCAATAGATCTTGACATACCATCCCATATGATTCCACCAAATCCAGACGATTCTGACAGTTCGTGGTGATACTTTTTCTGATAGGTTCACTCTGGCTGATCTCCATTTGACAGTACTGCCTTCTCAGGTGCACCCTTCATATCCCTACGGGAATCCAACAAATATCAAGCATCCAGCCGCAAGACCGAGACCACCATATGACCCAACGTCTCGGGCGTTATTCGAAGATATGGGCTATGGCGGGGGTGGCGTGAATGGCGCTTTACGCTGGAGAGACCTTGCTTTGGACCGATTGTTGCCCGTCAATGAAGAGAAAGCAGAAATGAAGAGAGCAGCCGAGGCAAGAAAGATGGCCAATGGTGCCACAAGCCAACCACAACCACAACAGCAACAGCAACCTCCTCAGCCGGGAGCTGGTGATCAGACTATTGACGAAGAGGACGAGGAAGAAGAAGAGGACAGTATAGAGCAAGATGAGAACGATGTTGACGAAGACAATCTGGACGAGGACGACGAGGACGACGATACGTAACTACGTAGGTATACCGCTCAACCTCTAAGACTCATCGCTGCGACAAGCGCATCGCCTGCATCACCTAATAATAGATGTTTGGCATCCCCTTCTTGCTCAATGACCCACTCATAGGCTTCCAGTAAAAGTGTATCCGTTAAAGGAACGAAATGGTCCGCGAAAACACGAATGATATTACTGACACGTGAAATTGCAGCGCGAGTAGCATTATCAATGTCCTGAAAGTCAAGTAAGCATCTGCTACGCTCCGCCTTGATGAAATTTCGCCTACATCGTTTTGGTTTGAATATACAGCTTCGGCATCAAACCCCTCTTCTCCTTGGTCGTTATCCTTTACATGTTTGCTAACCCATATGTAGCCGTTTAACCCCAAGATAAGGTCGACACCGCACGGCAAGGATATGAAGTGAGACTTTAATCGGCGAACTAATATTGGGGGTACTGTCACTAGCTGACCATTCCGTAGCTGTGAGGGCGTTCAGAATAAATCCGTTGCCCACGGGCAATTGACAACGGGCACTCACCTTGCCGTACTTCAATGACCGCGTGTGTAACGACATGGCACCGTCTGAGAAAAATGCTTGCACTTCCGCAACAAGAAGATCCCCTTCCTCAAAAAAGTTTCGCATTTGGAGTTCATCGCTCTCTAATTTCCGTCGCTAGCATGAATCGGGTTACGGGAATCATACATTGTTGCAAGGGGAAAACCCACTTGTACCCCTCCGGGTAGATTCACCGAGGACAGCATCAAGACGGCGTCTTGACGCGAGTTGGCGTCTACTTTCCATCTTCGAGGTTGAACCTATGCGTCAAACCTTCAGCGGAATTCTCAAACCTCAATGTGAGATACATACCTCCGTTATGCGCCCAACGACGAGATCTCCCACCTCAGGATTGTATCTTGAATAGAGACTTAATCCGAGGAGTACCAGGAAATGCGGAGACCACTCACCTGGTACGAATCGCACGAACGGTTACAAGTTTGTTCACCCGCTCTACAGTCCCAACGACGGAGGCAATGACATCCTCTTTGTCGACATATGTCCCATGACCACTTCAGAAAGCTGTTCAGACATTAAAATATCGCTCTCCGCAAACTGCTCACCGCATGAACGCTTGGGACGATGTGATGGTCTCACCTGGGCAAGTCAACCTCGGTTCAGAACCTGTGAAATCGTCGTCATCCACATCCATAAGATCCTCGACATCTGGATGATGTCGCGTTGATCGATGATAAGTGGAATCAGTAGGCTGTGAAAAAGAAATGAAGGATAACATTGGACTGGTTTTAGGACTGGACTGGCACCGACAGGTCCTTCAAGTTGATCGCCAGGAACGCAAGATTAGTGATTGCCTAGTTACATACATTCCATAGCCACACGTGGGAATATCTGGTCCAGTTCTGGCCAAAGTTCTAGCCCTTACCTTCTTCACCGTGCTTCGCGAGCAGTATCGTCTCAGTCTGTGGTCACAACTGGCAATGCTCATTGATTAATGGTCCATTCCAAATAGCGACAGCCTTCGCGCCTCTTCGCGCAAGGAATGCATAAATTAGTATTGGGTTGCCAGTGCCTTGGCTTGCGGTGATCGTTGGTTCGTGGAGTTATTTCTGTCACCGTCGAAATCGCACCACGTCATAAGATGCGACCTAGCTCTCTTAGGCTCTCTTGCGCACAGCCAATTGCAAATAACCACCCATCTATTTTATGGAGAGATACATTAGGCTCTAGGGGGAGGCACTAAACTAACAGAACAAAGCACTTTGAAAGCTACAGTCGGAACCGATCAATAAAACGAACGAAACACGAAATATATATGTAATACATAATATAGACAGCGAGCTATAATCCTTGAAATGGAAAGGTCAGAGGAGTGTTTACTATCCCCGGATGATTGCAGCTCATATTCTACTTTTAAGCACATTAGTAACAAAACGCTTTATGCGTTTACTTATAAGCCAAGAAATAGGCGGAGAGAGCAGGAAGATCATTCGACCCTGCATCAGAATAGCCCTGACGTCGAGATCCATTGAACTTGAGGACCACAACCGTGCCACACCAAGCTTTGGCAGCGGCACCGGAGGTGATGTGGTAGATAGCACGGTTAATGGGCGCGCAACGCGATAGCGCAGTCGGGGAGTACCACAAATGAAGGGGAAATCTAAGCGGTTCCCCATTCAAGCCCTGCGTCAAGACGATGCTTTCCGCTTGGCCGTCCGGGAAATGTCCGCTCACAAGAGGTTGAGGGCACATTCCCTGCGAGGGCACTTGGGACGGACGGCACTTGACCGTAATGATCCTTGGACGCTCTGCAAGTCATGAGTATACTGTAATAAGATGCAAACGCGTCGGGATTCACCTTCTTCGGGCGAGAAGAGGATGGCAGAAACCATGATGACTTGCTGCTCAGCAGGTGGCGGAGTAGCAATGATATTGTAATTTTGGGTCTGAGGTGCCGGAACACATTCTTTTCTATGGCGTGGCCAATCCTGAATGTGATGACTGATGAGTCTCGCGTCCACCACGCGACTGTCATGAAAACTTACACTTTGAAGGTGTTCGGGAGCGCAATACCACGCGGATTGGCAGCGGCTGCACCACATTGAAGTGGGCCTACAGCACACCGTGCAAGGGTGATTAATGAGAGGGACGGGGTTCATTTTTGACAAGCGAAATAAGATGAGTCCGTAGAAGGTCAGATGCCAGTCCGTAGAAGGTCAGATTTGAAGGTGGCTGGTTCTGGAGTTTAATGGCGAGTTCGTTGAGCTTAAATATGCTGGTGCGCGCTTAGAGTTCAAGGTTGAGGTTCGAGGTACACCTTGTAACAAGGGTTTCGCGTGAGAGAGGTCAAGCCGACATAGACTGTTGAGTCGTTCGGGATCTCATTGATGCTAAAGTTTGGGAATCGGAGATCTGTGAGGCTATGCCTGCTTCCAGGCACTGCCAGTGCTGGTAGCTTTTCAGGTGGCGTTGTACCTTCGCTTTGTATCCACGGTGAGTGAGCTAATCGGGATCAAAAGATGACGTTATTGGCTTTGGGGCGTCGTAAGGTGGCATCGTAACGTTGTGAGATGAGATTAAGCAATGTGGAACATAAATGCCAAAAAAAAAAAGCCTAACCTATATTTCCTTGGTCAAAAAGAGAATAAAGTTGTCGGGAGAGCATAAAGGCGAAGATGGAAGAGAAAAAAAAGGTGGCACAAAGCATAGCAGAGCATAGCATCCCATAGCATCTCGTCCATGTTACTTTGCTGGCTATTAAATCCCCCGCAAGTTGCTCACAAGCCTTTCATTGAACTTGCCCTCCGATGGCCGGAGTACTTCGGGGTTAGTATCCTGTCTGTGAGAGATTCATTGCATGACATGGTCGTTGCTGACTTACGTACGTGAATTGTAAGAAGCCAATCAGGCGGAAGAGTACTGGCCAACAGCTAGCAGCCTAGTAGTACATACAAACCTTAGTTATTCAATACTTGGAAGCTCGCATTTAGGCGCTTGTTTTGGGATAGTCCACAAGCTTGAATTGCTAGCCTGACAGCGAAGGTCGAGTAATTTGACGGTAACATAGTCTTATAGCTATTATAATCCTAGACTGTGCTGAGTGCAGCGACGGCGCCGATCTGGTTATGATAATATTGGTTGCATCTCGGTTCCGCTAGAATTCATGATCAGTTACATTGTCACACTGTCACACGTCACACCAACCACATACATCAACCACCATGTCCGACGATGAAATGAATATCGACGAAGGTACTTGTTTCACCTTTTCATGGGTCAATCTGTGTCCTAATATCCGAACAAGTCGCTAATGGCGGTGCTGTGAGGCGGAGAGGCAGGGGGTTCCAAAATACGGCAGGTAATCACCATTCATACTCGTGTTTCATCCATCTGCAACTAAAATCGCTGCGGTAGGCGGAAACGATGGCACAGTCACCGCAGAGCCCACTTATGACAGGGTTGAATCTTCACATGTCAAGGACGACACAAGAGCCGCACGATGTAAGTATCTCTTGGCTTATTCGACTGTCGGGTTTACGAATGATCCTTTACGATATTCGCACTCCTTCTGCACAGCTGTTGAAGGGTGGATTGTTTTGGTCACCAATGTACACGAAGAGGCAACAGAGGAAGATGTCACGGACAAGTTCGCAGAGTTTGGCGAGATAAAAAACCTCCATTTGAACTTGGACCGCCGCACAGGTTATGTCAAGGTCCGTTAATCGCATCGAGACTACAAGAAACTTTAGCATTCATTTAACTTTAACTACAGGGTTATGCGCTCGTGGAGTATGAGACAATGACGGAGGCCCAAGCTGCTATTGATGGCGCGTCGGGAACGCCATTACTTGAACAGGCGGTCCAATGTGACTACGCGTTCGTTCGGCCCCCTCCATCGGGGCCCAAGAAAGGCAGAGGAGGTCGGGAAGGACGCCGTCGGAGTGCTAGTCCGCCACCCAGATAGAGAGATTGAGGTTATTCTTTCTTCCCCTGGGTCTGCGATGTCTGACTGTATTCAGTTTTTTTTGGCTGTATTTGATCAATGCTGTTCTACCGCAATGACGTCTATTTGCCGATGCCAACGTGATGACGCGCTCATAAAAGGAGGAGCCGGCGACACTTTCTCGGACCTGTTGATCGTTGTTGATGAAGGATATGTGGGCTGCTGTGACCGCAGTTGGGCAGTGTGTAACAAGAAGCCGTGCCAAGCTCGTTTCAACGTGATGAACTGACAAACGTGTGCGAGCAATGCACGATACGGCTTGGCTACTTATACATCGTTGTAAGATTATACATATCACTGCAAGGCAACTGTTATACATTGCAACACTGTAGCCAACAAATCGTCAGCATCTGGAGGACGGCCTGGGCGTTGCCGGGCGCTCGTTGAAGAGCCTGTTTGCCTTTGTTTCAGCGAATTACATAACATCCGCGCCACCAGTTTATTGTGCACATTGAACTCGAATCGAACTTGCCACCAAGCACTACTTACTCGACCACAAGCAGTCTGATATGCCTCGAGTGACAGATATGGTGACTTCTGACTCGGACGCGGACAGGCCACGCGCGAAACACAAGAAAGAGTATTCTTCCAAGAAAAACCGGGTGTCCTCTTCAGAGCCAGAGCCCGCGTCGGAGACCGAAGAGAACGAAGAAGCACCTGCAGAGGACGACGAGGAGCAGGAAGAGGAGTATGAGATCGAGGAGGTCATAAACTCCCAAAAAGGTTATTTTGGTGATGTACGTGCTCGTTCTCAATGTCGGGCTTCAACACGCATAATGTTGACACGCCTTAGGGCAAATTTGGCTATTTTGTGAAATGGATAGGTTACCCCTCGGAGGACAACAGCTGGGTGCATGAGGATGATGCAGCGTATTTGATTCCTTTTTGCATAAGTTGACTCTAATAATAAATTCCAACTATCTATTCTAGCAATGCGCAGGACCTCATCAAGAAGTACTGGGAAAACAAACGCAAAGCCAGCAAGGGTCCCCGCAAGTCCATAGATGTTGGCAAGACCAAAGCCGGCCGTAAATCAACCACTGTAGAGGAGCCTCGAGAACCCACACCTCCTGCAAAGAAACGTAGTAGGCCAAAGAAAGCAGACCAGGAGCAGTCGGAGAAAGAGCAGGAAGCAAGCAGTGATAACGATGATGCTAGAGCAAAGAAAAAGCCGCGTAAGAGCCAAGGGGCCTCTGCGAAGAAGGTCAATAAACAGCTAGCTGACGATGAAGAAGAGATCGCTATCGGTAGCATGAAGAAGCACTTGACTATTGCCAGTTGGGAAAACCTTGTTGAGACCATCGACACGATCGAACGCGGGGAGGACGGAAACCTCTACGTGTACTTCAAAATGTCCGTGGATTTGTCCTATTTTGGATTCCATGAATGCTAAATATCTTTGCAGAAAGCATAGTGACGACAAGATGCGGGAAGGTTCTCGACTTTGTGCACAAAAGTTCCCTCAGAAGGTGTGCTGTGAATTTTCGGGCTCAAGACAGCGCGTTACTAACTCAATCTGCCAAGCTCATCAAATTCTATGAGTCCAATTTGCGGTGGAGGATTGATGGCGAAGAGGCGAATTGACACCGTATACGACGCAGCGGCATCCAACCGGAGTTGCTCCTTTGTTTTGCTTTGCTCATTGCTTTATCTCATTTCACACATACCAAACATGACTGAATTTGTTAATCGTGTCCCAGTTCAGATTCTCATGTCCAAACTTAATGAGATATGACGTTATGCATTTTCAGGACATTCCAACTATTATGAAAAAGTAGGGTCCGTGAGTTTGATCCACATGGACGCGACGAGCCCTCTGTCGTTGCCTGCTTCTTCTGCACAGCGTTGCCCAACGGTTCCCGGAAGCATTTTGAGTAGGTCATATCATAAAAGGTATAACGACAGTCAACGTCACTATTGACGCGATCAGTGCATCCATTCGCGGCAGCACACGAGCAGTCATTGCGTTATCCCAAAGCGAACTGAGGTCGGATAGTGCCAGACAGACTTGCCAACTTGGGGCGTGGGTGTACAAGCAGAGTTCTATTCACTCTGGATATGCCCGCAAACTAGCGGCAGGGTTAGTACCCGTTGTGTCATAATCAACCCCTTGCGTGTGATTTCCACTCGAAGTTCAGTTGTCCATGCGAGGTGCCATGTGCTCACGAGGTAGACGGGTGGCCTGACGTGGCACAAGAAATTACCCGCAAAACCTCCCTGAAGCCTCCTGAATGACGAGTCGTCAAGACATATGCACACGTGGGAGGGCACGCGGTGGCCACGCAGACGAGGCACGAACCTGCACGAACCTGAGCGGCATCTATGTACAGTAAGTGAGGTTTGACGCTGCAGGTTGGCTCATCCATCAGGGAATGAGGGTCTATGTAGCGTGGCTAGTCCCTGATCAGCACCCTGAGGACCTTGAAAATCATATTCATCCAGTCGGCATCAAGGATTCTCCGGTGCCAATCTATATTTCGAGCACAGCGGCGTGATCCGGACGGCGAATGACTTCCTTGACTTGATGCAGACCATTGTCAGGGATGATTGTGATTCAAAGCTATGCCATGCCAAATCAGAAGAACAGGAGAGATGCGACATAGTAAACATAGTAGATGGCATAAAATAATCCAAACGTAAGGCACTATTCGAAATTCATAGCTCTGTGCGAGGAATAGCAGTGCTCTCAGAATGCTCCTCCTCCGCCTCCCGGACCAGACTCGACAAAACTTCTCCCGCATCTTCGCGAGCATTATACCCTGAACTTTCTTCTAGAGACTCAACCTTCCCAAGCGCCTCTAGTACCTCTTCCTTGCTCCGTCCGATAACAACAGGGGGGACATAGACTTGCTCACTCGCGCCTTCCTCTGGTACGGGAAGAATCGAAACCTCTGGCTCAACACCAGGCTCCGGATCAGTAGCCGTCCCTTTCTCCTCATCCTTCTGGACGCTATTGAATGCACGCTCGCCGTCGCGCTTTATCCGTCTCAAGCGTGTTTCAAATCCAATGACTACATCCTGAACCTCGGACTCAAGGTCCTCAAAAATAGGAATAATCGGATTATCCACGGACAGAGTAGCATGCGTGCCGTTTTGTATTGAGTTGACTTCCTGAGCGAATTTCTCGCTGGCTGTGGACATAAAGAGCATTTAGTTTAAAAGGCTATGTGACAGGAGCATTGGATAGTGGGACTCGCCATCAATTAGGGAATGATACCGCTGCCAATCTGAGTACGTCACCTCTTCGAGCCAAGCGTAGTCGAGCCCTAGATCGACTTGGGCTTTTTCCGCGACTTCACGTACTTCGGCAGTCACGGCGTAAACCTGTGCAGTAGACAAAGTGCAGTCAGCGGTCCGGATTTTTTTTTGAAAATAAAAAAAAAAAGAAAAAGGCAAAAGCAATGGACACGGGAGGCTTAGTCGTGGGAAGCCATAAGATGGGCGGGGTCGAGAGGCGGTTAGAAGGAACAGAATGTAAACACGGGCGCAAAAATAAATGAAAAGGCAGTGATCCGAAGCCAACGGAACTACCCGCCAGAGCGGCAGAGAGAAAAAGGCAAAACGAAATAACCAACCTCGCGCAGCTCCATATCGAGGATCACGCCGTACCACGTGTTGACCACGGCCTCTACGACCCCAAGACGCTCCGAAAACTTCACGCTAACCTTCTCAACCACTCTTTCCCAGAGGGACATCTTCTCGTCGTTCTTCCGGCTCTCTGCCTTCAGATTTCTGAGATAGACCTCGGCGCCTTTGATATACTTCTCCGCGTCCGCAACAAGGCTTTCAATGGCGTCTCGAATTTCAGGCGCCTCTGACAGCTCGACGGCAGCGGTGCTCCTAATTGCTCCGAGCTTGTCCTTGAGCGTAGACGTACCACTCTCCATCTGAGACCGAAGGTCGGCCTCCCACTTAGAGTGGCGGGCCTCGATGTCGGCACGTTTGCGGGCAGTCTCCTCAGCTTTGCGGCGCAACCGTTCCTCGCGCTCTTCCTCTGATTCTGGAGGGTTGAGGGGCTCTTGCTCCTGGGACTGGGATGCAGTCAAGGGTTCGTCGAGCCCAAGTTCGGCGTAAAATGCGCTAATGTCGATCTCATCATCGCCACCGATATGTGCGGGAACTGAGGTGGATGCAGCCGAGAAGATCGGGCCAGCGGGGGCTGCTGAAGCGATAGACGAACTTAAATCATCGGCAACAGCAGATACGACTGAGGAAGCAGCTGAAGTACTATCTGATAAGACAGACGACGCGCTCTCGAGGGTCTGCACTGGTGTCGCCACAGAGCTTGAGGTAGAGGACGCGGATGCTGATTGTGAGGTGAGGTACGTCATCGGCGCGGCATCGTCCAATATTCCGGCTTCAGCGAATGCGGTGGGCTCCCCAATTTCTGCGGCTGTCGTTGCATCCTCGTTTAGAAGCGTTTCCATTTCCACAACGGATGGCTCCGTCGCTGGAGGATCTGTTTCCACAAGTTGATCTACGGGTATGGGTACGGTCGGGGTGTAAGTTGATTCCGGCTCCAATGTCGCAGAAATAACGGGTTCTGTGCTTGGGAAGTCCGTTGCGTCAGATGGAGCAAAAGTAGACGCTGAAGTTGCTGGTGACCCGCGGCTCAGCTCCTTGACTTTCTCCCACAACTGCGCCACATGGGGGTCGACAAAAATCCGTCTCTGTTCCCTTAGGAACAAAAGCGCATGCTGCACCTCAGCAACGACTCTCTTGGCCAAGGGCACCGCGTGTGGCTTTGCTGCATAATAGGTGTCCCAAGTTTTCTGGATGGCAAGGAGGATGTAAGGTTGTGCTTTTTGTTGCCAGCGCTGCAGGTTGTAAGTAGCAGTACGCACGTGCGGAGCTATGCGCGTCGTGTACGTCGCTTCCGCTTGCCCGACGTACGACTCTGCACGCGCAACATAAGGTCCGAGTTTATTCAACTGCGGTGCGATGTGTTTTTCGTATTGGGGGACAACGTGTTTCTGCCATTGTGGTACAACGCGCTTTTCCCACTGCGGGACAACATGGGTGGTGAAAGCAGGGACAACGCGGTTGCTCCAAACTGGAACAACGCGTTTCTCCCACTGCGGGACAATGCGCCTGTTCCACTCTCCTTGAGTACGAAGGATGATAGGACCTGTAACCTCGGTGACGCGGTCGACATACGGCGCGATAGACGGGTGCGCGAGTGCAGCCTGTAATGGTGGGACAACGTACGGGTCGAGAATGATACGTTTGTACTCAGATAGGCCGCGGCAAATGGGTGATTGGAGATGTGCATCACGAGGGCAGACGGTAAAGGTGTAGATTGTGAAGGCGAGTAAAAGGAGCTTGGTGAGAAAGTCGAGAAGGGACTTGAGAGTAGATTTGCGTTTTTTCTATCGGTGAGTTGGGGGGTTAAGATATATCACGGCGGAGAGTAAGGAAAACTTACTTTGCGTGATTTCTTTGGTTTGTCCTTCTTTAACTTTTTGTGTGCATCCTGTATCGCGTGATTAGCCCCTTGCAATAGACTGGACAAACGACAAGTCGAAAGTAATATAGCTTCAAACAGATGAAGCAAGAGCTCCGGATATATTTGCACCGGTCCGCCTGAAAGCACAGCGTGAATACTCACCTTGTCATTATGTTCCTTGAAGTCATTAGAGGCTCCGGTAATGATAGCTGCGGTTTGCGCGTCTCCGGAAGCCAGTGGGCTTGATACACGAGGTACCGCGGATGCATCCTGTATTACAGATGCTCTAACTGAGCGCTGGTGACCTTGTGAAGACTGTGTACGAGAAACTGGAGGTGCTGGCACCACTGGAGTTCTGCGAGTAACAACCATTGTAGACTGCGAAGTGCAAATTGAAAGTGCCTATGGATATGCAAGATTATTACTGATGAGAATATAAAATTGCCTGAATGTGAGCCTAGAAAGAAAGCATAGATTTTGTGGCTGGCGTATGGCTGGCGTATGGCTGGCGTGGCAGACAAGTGAGGTATGTTGGTTGATTGTTGGGTTTAGCCACTTGTGACGCGTAGAGGGTTGTTTGGTCGTGTATGGCAAAGGCTTCGTTATGTAATAATCAAATCATCCGTGCCTGAGTAATGTGACCAAGTGTTTCAAGTGGGTACACTATGACACTAGTACAACGAATGCGAGCTTGTATATACATATAATATAAGTCCATAATGCCCTCCATCAGCCAGATAATCCGCCTGCCCAAGCCTTCTCCTAATCTTGGCAAGCCGCACAATAATGTATACAAGAACACGACAATGTAACACAGAAATACGTCTGTTTCCAGTCTCAGTAGACGCCCTTATTTCCTAGAGGACCCAGGGACCCAACATCAGGGACGCAGCTGCACTTGCAGGTCCATACCGCTAATTACATATGGATTGACCGGGAGTTTGATGTGCGGGAGGGCCAGTTGAAGGCTCGTGAAAGAAGCCCATGGAGCGTGCGTTGTAGCGGGAGGTTCTGGGTTAAGCCTCAAAGAGGGTTGAAGAATCGAGGGCTTAGCATCGAGTTGAGGAGTACAAGGGGTCCTTGTGTCCGGAGTGGTAGCGTTCATCAGCCACACGGGTAGAGGCGACAAATTGTAGCGTCCATCTGGATTCTCGTTCCTCTTCCGAGCGCCGCGGCAGCCTGTCATCCACGTATACAGCCCGTAGTCTCCGAATCCAATCCGGCCATTGGGACAACCACGGATCTGCCTATTTGAGGAAGGTGGGTGAGAGGGGGAAGCAAGGAAAGCCGATCCTTCGGGAGTGCTCATGAGGGGGAGAGATGGAATGACTCTCCCACTGGCGTCAACGTTTTTGTTCTCCAATGAAGTGGGGAACGTTCGTGGTAGATATCCATGGCTACGTGGGAGTTCCATACATGTTCAAGGCACCCTACAAGAAGGAAGAGACTTGCAAAGTCGAGCGCGAGGGACTCTGCAACGAGTAATACTGGAGCCAGGAGGCTGAAGTCCATCGCAGTCTCAGACGGTGCATGAGGGATAACGCTTTGGTGCACTGGAGCTTCTGGGGCCATGGAAACCAAATCCTGTGTACGTGAAGTGCGTACTCAATGGAGCTGATGGTTTTGCTGAGCGTATGCTTTCTGCATATGTAGAGCACGTACGAAAGCTGCCACATGGTAAGGTGCCCAGAGTAGTACCGTGTGACGCATGTGTGAAAGCACAAGCTATGGCACAATGTGCTGTGGAAAAGCACCGAGATACAATGCCATACCATTGCTTACGAATTGGCTGGCAGAAACGTTCCTACAATACGTGTCAGAGTGATAACCTACCTATAGACACTTAAACACGCACGCGAAAGCTGCAGAGGCAGATGCCTTTGCTGGGCTACGGGTATTTGCAACTGTGTCTGAGGGGTCACTGGCAGAGGTTTACATGGGAAGCACGCTACGGGTCGCATCGTAGTTGGTCATTTTTCGACATTTGCGCGGTGCTTCTGAGTGATGAGTCCGAGCATTCTTTCTGCCGCGCTCATTGAGAAAAGGACTGCGTCACTGGGAACTCATATTCATGTCCACTTGTCCAGAAGCACTATAACTGCATATATCATTCTGCGCACAAACTATATCCTGGGGTAACACGATGAACGTAACTTATGTGCAAGGTACGTCATTGTCGCTAGCAGGGAGTCGTGTTACATCGCGAACGGGAAGCATATACGCGACTCGAGAACATTCCAAGTGTGAACTAAAGCGTTGTCAGCAGTCCTCTGATCCACTCCGACAGAAATGTTAACGCACAAATGAAGATCAAGCTAAAGGGCTCCAGCGCGCAGGCGGTTACCAAGGACATGAATGCATGACAATTCAAAAGAAACTGTATGATGCCACTTATAAGACTCGGCGACTTGATTGATACAGTACTAGTGCCTTCAACGATTTGTTCATGACGATCGGTTTCGATCAGCGCGTAACTGCGCCTCCGATGGACAGTCTATTGGTACATCTGTATGCTCAAAATCCCGTTGTATCTGACACCTCCATTAATCAACCGCTGGAATAAATTCATTGTTACCGAAGGCTAGAAAGCATTAATTTTACTCACTGCGAGTGATGGTAAAGGCTAGCCTAGACAATTGTCACGATATATGTCGCTGTTCCTCAAAACACAAATTGCACGCACAGGAAAGAATTTGTATTTTGAGGAACATGCGTAATCATGATAAGTCGAGGAGTTGCAAGGATGTTAGGCCATACAATTAACGTCGTTTATACATGTCGTGTTTGGTTTTATGTGGCAACAGCTTCGTTATATAATCAATCCCGCTCCACAACGCCTTGATCATGATCAAATCGTGTGCTGATCGTTTAAACTGAAACAAGAAAAGATCAATGACTCGCCAGCCAGTCAAGATAACATACGCACACAAACGTGGACGTGCAAAGACCGCTGCGAAGCTCCCGTCCTCTCCACTCGAGGACCTTCCGCCTGATCGCGATGATATTACGCGTTCCGAGATGTCCAGGCGAATGCTCAAACGCTCTCGGGGAGTTGCCCGTGAAGACGAAGACAAAGTACGATCCAAGAGTCGTGTTATGAAGCGTGCCAGGCAGACTATCGAGCCAGATGCTCTAGAAACAGAAGCTGATATGGACGCGTTCCAAACACCGTTCCCTTCCGCGGAGTACGTCCATCCGTCGTCAGTCACGCGTCAATTAGTGCCAGAAGAGCTTTCTCCCGTACCAAGTGCCAAACGAATCTTATCCCGTACGAGCTCGCGAAATTTGAAAGAGAATAACATATCTCTCCCCCTTGCCTCACCTTTCCACAGTCGTCCCTCCTCCCCTCATCCTAGCTCCACATCCAAAGCGAAAGCGAGATCGTCTCGCATTCCCCTGCATTTGAAATCCCGCACGCTCTCTGGTGCCTTCCAGAAAAATGACAGCGCATATACTCGCCGCAACCTCTCGCACAAGGACTCCACCATATCCCTCAATGACAGAAAGCTATCTCGGAAAGGCTCTACTATATCCCTCAATGACACCAGGCTCTCCCGCAAGGACTCTACGCTCTCTCTCAACGAGCTGGTCAGAAACTCGCCTTCGAAGCATCAACGTCGCCCCTCGAGCCCAGATCCCTCATATATGCTATCACATATTGCGCAGGACTGGATTTCCCCGTCTAAGGCACTTACAATCCATGCAGGTAACTGTGAACCCGAACTGGAGTCGGTTATCCGACCCAAATCGACCCAAAATTCTTCTGCATCCCCCTTTCTTGTTGATCATCCCCAGTTTTTCTCCACCCCGCCGCATAGCCGCTCTGGCAGTAGGACAGGCCTCCAGGTGCCGAAATCCCCTTCAAATCTCGCTTTCCTTGCCCCTTCCCCGCGCCTTGCTCGTGATGAGGACTTTGAAATGGTAGATCACACCGAGCACCGCAAGATCCGTATCCCAGGCAATAGCATCATCTCTTCCTCTGGCTCGTTCACTCTCAAGGCTCACCAGATCTCTAATGCACCCGACATCGGTGATGATCACAATGATAGTGTTGGCAGGGCACCTATGTCTATCTCTCGCGACTTACTTCCTCAGAAGGTCTCAATGGGCGAATACATGGTCCCTCTGGTATCTTTTCCTGCGTCGGACTTGGCCAACTCCATGCCGCAGCACAAGGTCTCGCTGGGTCAAAACGTCTTAGTGCTTCCTGGCTCAAGTCTGCCGGCCTCCCCAGTTGTTACAACACGTACTGCTATCGGCCAACAATGTCTCGCATTTCCATTTGAATCAAGCTCGCCTGCTCCCGGCTGCCCAGGTCCCGCCGCAAGGAACGCGCCAGATCGTATTGCTAATTTGCCTCTTCAGACTCGCCATGATGCTACTTCAGGCGCGGGCGCTGCTAGTCTGATACAAGATATGCTGTCGCTTGATTTAGGCGGTATGTGCACGCTCTCGGTGGCCCCACCTCCCTTCCCGACCGTGACGCGGTCGACATCAATTCCTTCATGTCTTTGACCTTTTTACATTTGTGACTTCGTTACTCTTGCAGCAAATGACTCTCTCCTAGGTTCCAATATTTAAGATATGCATAACATTTTGCCCGATACTAAACCCATTCTTCATCTCTACAGATAGATACGATGATGCAGGCGTAATGCGTACCCGCTCCCTCGAGAGCCCCGCTGGCATTAGCTCCAAGAAAACGAGCACTAAACACAAGCGGAACCGCGCAGGCACCATCCGCGCATCCGACTTCGCACGCCCCGCTCCCTCTGGCAGTAGTAGCTCTACACTGACCTCCCTCGCTTCGACTGTCGCCGGACCTGCTGGTTCTCTCCCCGGCCGCACGCGTTCTGGCACCGTCGTTGGTCCCAACTCGAAACTCGCTGTATGGCCACACTCGAAGGGCGTCATGAAGAGACAGCCCGTGAAGCAACTGATGCAATGTGATGCTCACGGTAGGTCGGAGGATGATATGGACATTTTAAAGGTGCATGAGGACGTGGGCCCGTGGAGCACCGAGGACCTTGACTATGTTGGTTTGGGGCAGAGGGCAAAAAGCAGGAGAGCGAAGAAGAGGATTGCGCATGACGAAATCGTGTCGGATGACCCGTTGCTTATTGTTGGTCCGTGGAGGGACGAGGATTGGGCCTAAGGTGAGAGGGCGTGCTTCGTGTCGATGAAAATCAACGTCACCGTTATTCACCCTTGCAAGTTCCCTTTCGCTCAGGCGCTGTTAAGTGTATTGCAAATGCTGTCGTTTGTTTTTCTCGTGCTTTTTATTGTTGCACCTGTACGTTCACCTCATGGACTTCGTCTGATTCAGGATATTTTGTACTTCACCTGCTTTACGCTCTCAGCGTACTACTGTATCATCACGATATCACACTTTCCAAGAGTCGATCCTGCCAGCTCATGTATTGCATGATCCTCACGTATTGAACCGATTGCATTTTCCATCAGGGAGTTGTCCCCTCTTGTGTATCAGATTAAGTGCCGTCATTCCTTCGTTGCCATGCAGGCAACGAGGCATCGTGAATCAGAGGCTTCAAGTTCTCGAAGTTGGGTAACACAAATACTCCCGCTGACACGCTGCAGAGTGCCAGGAAATAGATCGGCCATCAAATGTGGCTTCACTGTAGCTCGCTCAGTGATATTGAATGACCATTCAACCAGCACACGATGGACTTCCCGCTTCCAGCTGAAAAACTTACAGACTATTGTACAACAAGAGATTGATGGATGTCCACGTTTCATGCTCCACATTTCTCAAATACCCATAACTGCTCAGTGGAGCCTTTGTTGGTCTGGGTCACGACCTGCGACATAATATAAGAGAAACTCCATCAAGAAAGGCAGGTTCGTACAGGTGTGGTGTCGTCCCATGACAAAAGTGCCCAGACCTGATCGGTGCAGTCGATCGCAATACTAAAGGGAAGTTTATAAGAGACATGAGAGTTCTACTCGCGATTATAGACTCACGCAAAGAGGCGTGAATCTGGCGTCGAGTGGGAGTTTTCTAGGACGGGAAAAAGTGTTCCCTCGTTATACATCACTAAAGATTGATTCTGGAAATGCACCAGCGATTTGATCAGTTCATCATTCTCGTTGAAAGGAAAGAAGACAACTTACTAAGTCGTCAAAGTAAATGTATTCATCGCATATTTCTCCGTCGCGAATCGGTTGGAATTTTCCCCAGTCCTTCTCGTCAAACATTACAAACCACTGCAGGAATACGTTCAACAGGAAGTCTTGAGCAATTGATGAGAGTTAATCTCGAAGATCGATCGTACCTCATTCACGACTCCGGGTTTATCAGTGTGTCCAACGATCTTGCCGTCGACGAGGCTGAGATATTGCGTTGGGCGTGCAGCACTTTTCAACTTGTATTTACCGGTGGGCATGTTGTCTGATAGTGGGTGTGAATGTGAGACCTGGAGGTGAGTAACTCACAGAATAGACAAGCCCCTTATATACCTCGAGTGCTTTGCTGAACCGAACACGATCAAGATCTTTTACATATTCGTCTGCGCAAGGTATTTCCGCTGTTGGGTAAATGTGGACCGCGTGTAGCATCACTTGATCTTCCTCCGCCCCTATCAGAATTGCGGAGTGCAAGTGTCGTAAATTTACTGTGTCATTGTAGAATGGAAGATGTTCGCATCTGAGCAAGGTTGCCTGAGCCTATTTATGATTTGAAATTTGAATGGACGGCGAACAACTGTCCTGTGATTTACATAAAGTAGTAGGCGTGATGTCGAGAATACACTTACCCCAGAGATGCCTCTTACGTGTCGATGAACGTAATGCCTCGCGCGGGGAGTTGGACACTGGCTACGCTCAAGCGGTAAACTCGAAAGGCCGGTCGCCAAATTCCACTCATATGATACCAGGGTTTGAGACTGAGTTCCAAGATAGTGTCCTTGAAGTCATTCACGCCGTCGCATAGCCCTCCTCGTCAAGTAGCGTAGGTGTTACCCGTAGAGAGATAAATCTCAAGTTGGTATCAAATTGAGGTAACACAAATACTTCCGCTGACACGCTGCAGACGAGTGCTAGGAAATAGATCGGCCATTAAATGTGACTTCACTGTAACTCGCTCAGTGATATTGAATGACCATTCAACCAGTACACGATGGACTTCCCGCTTGAAAAACTTACAGACTACTGTACAACAAGGGATTGATGGATTTCGACATTCATGCTACACATTTCTCAAATACCCATAACTGTTCAGTGGAGCCGGCGTTGACCTGGGTCACGACCTACGACAACAATATAAGAGACACTCCATCAAGCAAGGCAATAGACGGTTCGTACAGGTGTGTTCTCGTTCCATGCTAAAAGCGCCCAGACCAGATTGGTGCCATTGATCGCAATACTGAAGGGAAGTGTTTTAAGAGACACCTTGGTGCTATTCGCGGTTATGGACTCACAAAAAAAGGTTGGGCGCGCGGGGGCTTTCTTGGACGGGAAACACCGTTTCCTTGCCAGACATCACTAAAGATCCAGTCTGGAATGCACCAGCGACTAGATCAGCTCATCACTCTCGTTGAAAGGAAAGAAGGCAACTTACTACGTCGTTGAAGTAAATGTATTCATCACATACTTCTCCGTTGCGAACCGGTTGGAATTTTCCCGAGTAGATCTCGTCAAACGAGACAAACCACTGCAGGTATGCGTTCAACAATAAGTCTCGAGCAATTCATGAGAGTTAATCTCGAAAATCAATCGTACCTCATTCACAACTCCGGGTTCATCGGCGTGTCCAACGATCTTGCCGTCGACGAGGCTGAGATATTGCGCTGGGCGTGCAGCACTTTTCAGCTTATATATACCGGAGAGCATGTTGTCTGATAGTGGTCGTGAATGTGAGCCTGGAGATGAGTAACTCACGGCATAGACAAGTCCCTTATATACCTCGAGTGCTTTGCTGAACCGAACACGATCAAGATCTTTTACATATTCGTCTGCGCAAGGTGTTGCCGCTGTTGGGTAAATGTGGACCAGGTGTAGCATCATTTGATATTCCTCCGCCCCTATCAGAATTGCGAAGTTCAAGTGTCGTAAACTCACTGTGTCATTGTGGAATGCAGAAGATGCTCGGGAGTATGTGGTACCCGGTGATGCATGATGTGTTACCTGTTCCAACTCGGGGGTTTTTCGGCTAAGTGCTTCAAGGTACCAGTATTCCGTAAGAACGTAGTAATAGTGAGACCTCAGATCTCAGAAACCTCCTGCAGTGAGATGATGCAAGAAATAGTTCTAAATAACATATTCCGTCGCTGTGCTGCACGTCGTGCTCGTCTTCCATACCATGCTACCCCTGCTTTCTGCTGCCCTCGCGTGGCTACCTTCATCTATTTACCAGACACCACATTCACTCGCTAGAAGAGAAGACAAAAACCAGGTAAGTTTTATTGTTATTTGTCTGTCTTCAATTGATTGTAAAACTATGAATTTCCCGCCATTTATCGGCACACCTGCGTCACGTTAAATCCTTTCAGTTGTATGTATGTCCTTGCATGCCCTCATGCGTCGCTCGTTGCGTTTCGCACATTGTCAACATCTGGAGTCACTTACACTAGCTATCACGTTTTTATACACTTTGTTTGAAGTTTGTAGAGTCACTTCTGATCAATTGATGTCATTAGGATGCACGATAAATGAGTGTATAAGCGCCAGCACGAAGCACTTAGATTGTAGATATTGAAATATTGATTCCTTATTCTCTAAGCGATGGTGTTGGGCGTTTGGGCGTTGCGGATGCTTCGGACTTGAACTTGAATCTTACTTCATATCGGAACCGAATGAGGCTCCGAGTTGGAACAGGGCACCACATACTCGACATGCCTATGGCCGCACGTAATGCCTCGCATAGAGCAGAACGGCCAAGCGGTAAACTCGAAAGGCCGGTCGCCGAATTCCACTCATTTGAATGAATACCAATGCTTGAGACTGAGTTGACAGACGGTGCAAAGTTGGTGAATGCAGTAACGCAGTTGGACAATGGACAAAATTACATACCGTGGCGGTCTGACATTGACCTTTGATGGCGTCACGGTTTTGACTTCGTCTAACTGGGTCGGACGAAGTCGCGGCGGTCAGACCCTGCCAATACTGGTACTCAGTACGTAGTACAACACAAGTACGCGTTCTGCGTGTTCTGATTGCTCAGTGCTCACCAGTGATCAGCCACAGCAGAACAGTTCTAGAATAGAGAACGGTGGGCGGGTAACGTCAACGGTGAGGGCACGGTCCCATCCTGTCAGAGCGCAAGATAGTTAGCACGAGACCAAATTTCGCTGCGTCACCTCTGTGACGGCAGCGATGATCATCTATCTGACAACAGCCACTGTCGGCCAGTGCCCGCTGATGCAGACCTACGAGGAAGAGTTTTGGGATACACGGCGCAAGCCACAGCATGAAGACTCACGAGCATCCGCCAGTCTCCAGATGCCGAACCCTAGATTCAATTATGTAAAGAGACCCGAGTCGTGCAATGTGAGAGAAGCAGACCTTCTGGGCACTCAGTGAGGATTAGATCTGCTTATTTTTGGTCCATGGAAGGATAGGATTGGTCCTAAGGTGAGTAGCTGTGCTTCGTATCAATCATGATGAAGTCAACGTCACCGTCATTCACCCTTGCAATATCCCCTTCGCTCAGGCGCTGTCGATTGCATCGCAAATACTGTCGTCTGTTTTTCACTGTTGCACCTGTGCGTTCAGCTCATGGACTTCGTCGAACTCAGGATATTTTGTACTGCTTTGCGCAGCGCGCCCTCAGCATGTATCCGTATGCCAGTGTATCATCACGATATCAGACCTTCCAAGAGCCGATGCTGCCGGCTCATGTATTGCGTGATGTCATCAGGAAGTTGTCCACTCTCGTGTATAAATTGAGTGCCGTGATTACGTCCTGCCACGAAGGCGTCGTGAGTCAGTCTCGAAGTTGGATCACAACAACACTTCTGCTGATATGTCGACACGTTGCAGACGATGCTCACCTAGCTAGAGATAAATCGACCATTACACGTGGCTGAACTATAACTCGCTCAGTATTGAATGACCATTCAACCAGTACATAATGGACTTCCCGCTTCCAGCGTGAAAAAACTTACAGGCTACTATACAACAAGCGATTGATGGATTTCGAGGTTCATCCCACTTGCATCCTACACTTTATCAAATACCCACAACTGCGGAGTGGAGCAGTTGTCGGTCTCGATCACGATCTACAACATAATATAAGAGACATTCCATCAAGAAAGGCAATAGACGGCTCGTACAGGTGTATTGTCGGTCCATGATAAAAGTGCCCAGACCTGATCGGTGTCGTTGATCTCAATACTAAATGAAAGTTTATAAAAGACATGAGGGTTCTACTCGCGATTATAGACTCGTGATTATAGACTCACGCAAAGAGGCCTGCCTCAGACGACTTGGAGGGCCCGGTGTCTAACTCAGACGACTCGGAGGGCCCGGTGCATTCTCGGACGGGAAACAGCATTGGATTGCCTGACATCATTAAAGATTGACTCTGGAATGCACCAGCGACTTGATCAGCTCACCATCCTAGTTGAAACGAAATAGGACAACTTACCTCGGGATTGAAGCAAATGAATTCAGGGTATACTACTCCGTTGCGAACAGGTTGGAACATTCCCCGTCTATTCTCGGCAAACGTTACAAGCCACTGTAGGTATGCGTTCAACAAGAACTCTCGAGCAAGTCATGAGAGTTAGTCTCGAGAATCGATCGTACCTCATTCATGACTCCTTTATCGGAGTGTCCAACAATTCTGTTGTCCACGAGGCTAAGGTATTGCGTTGGGCGTGCAGCACTTTTCAGCTTGTATATACCGGAGAACATGTTGTCTGATAGTGGTTGTGAATCTGAGAGCTGTAGATGAGTGACTCGTAGCATAGACAAGCCCCTTATATACCTCAAGCGCCTTGTTGAACCGAGGACGCATCAAGATATTTCCGCTGTTCTGTAAATCTGGGCCCCATTGCATAGGGTGTCGCATGACTATCCCTCTGCCGGTATCAGCGCAAGTGCGGAGTGCAAATGTCACAAATATGAGCTGGAATGGAAGTAGTGATGTAGGCCAAGCCAGGCCAGAATAGGCCAGCTTTGGCCTGGCCTGGGGTGCCAAAGCGCCCAGGCCACGGCTCATTGTACTTAGTAAGAGTAACCTCGGACTGTTCAACGATTTTGTCGTCGACGAGGCTGACATATTGTCCTGCATGCGCATCGCTTTGGAACTTGTATATACCAGCGGACACATTGTCTGATAGTGGTTGTGAATGTGAATGTGAGAACTGGAGATGAGCAGCTCACAGCCTTTCTATACATCGAGCACACATCAAGATATTTTAATCGTTGGCGCAAAATGCTCTTGCGTAAATCAGGACCCCGTTCCATCACTTGACTGATAGTGGTATGGCATGAAGGAACATCCCATTCCTTTAGAGCGGCCGGTATTGGAATTGTGGAAGTGGGACCGAACAAGACTGCCTTTAGTTTCACCTCACCGCTGTGATTTGCAATTGTCCCGTCATTTACATAACGAAGAATAAGTTCTGGAAACCAAGAAAGAAAGAGGGGACTGGTCATCCCCCAGAGATACCCCTTACGCGATGCTCACAACGTGTCCTCGGGGAGTTTATGTGGAGTAGCACAGTAAAACGGTAAACTCGTATGCCGCCGAATGCCAGGCGGTAAATGCGAAGTGCCGGGCGTCGAATTTACACCCATATCATGCCAATGCTGAAGTTCAAAGACGGGGCCAAGTTAGTGAGTACAGTAACACAGCAGGACTTAGTACATACAACACAAGTGCGCGTTCGGTATGTCTGGCTACTCACTGCTGACCGATCACAGCAGAGCTAGAGAACGGTGAGTGTGTTAGATTATGATTCAGCTGGTCCCATCCTGGCATAACGAAAGAAAGTAAACATGCTCACCACAACCACATCTGCAGATCAGAATCTTCAGACCTATATCACGAATTTCGGGTCCAGGTCTTTCCATGTTGATTAGGCTGAAGCAAGTCACAGATTCACCAGACGCAAAGCGAAATTTGAGGGACGTACGTCGTAGCATGCATACTCCTTGAAGAGGGTGCGAGAAGCAGACCTGAGCCTGGGCAGCTGGGGATTGGATCTATTGGCGCTCAAGATTTGAAGAGATATCAACCCATCATTTGATAGTTGTAGACCTGATCGACCTCGTAAAGCGCCTAACTATCATGAGCGCTTCAATAATATACGAAAAAATTATGACGCCACCTGGTAGTGGGATTCATGAATCGATTTCCTTCAGATTCAGTGTCACCGTCACTTATCTGTACCTCAGGCCTCAGGTTCAGGCCTTAGATGTGTCACAGTGTGGCAGGCAGAACAGATGCAACAATTGGAGTTGGATTGGAGGGTAATTCCAATAGACTAAGCCGACGAGAATCGAGTTAGTAAACAAGCAAGCCAAGTCGCCCGATCGACCCCGCATGATGAATTTCTCCAACATCGTTAGCCATAGCCCCAGCCAATAATAGGCTCTACAGGAAAACACGCACCTTCCGCATGGTCCACTAGTTGTACTTATATATCAGCACCACCATCAATATCAGCCATCGGTCCCGCCTGGACTACTTAGTTTCAGCAAGTTCTTACACTAGTCAGAGGACTAGCATGGACCTATATGATACTTTACGGGTGCGCTCCTTTTCTTACCACTTGTTATGTAGTGCTGAACGCTATCATGACTCGACCGCATAGGCTGAATTCTGCCCCCAACTCGATACTTCGCTCCTTGCGGCTATCATCGCAGACCATGCGCAAGAAGAGGTTGACGCCACTCCTACCCCCAGTCAGGTCGAGAATATACGAGAGATATTGAAGGTTCTCGCGATCCAGGCGCAGGAGGACGAGCGCGAACTAGAGGAGAATATGTCCATCACGTCCCCCACTACTCCAGACCTGTGCGACAGTACAACGACCACAAGCGCAGGTTCAGAAACATCGTCATCCCAGCACTCGTTTAGTTCACCACTTGGTTTCTTGCAAGAAGCTTTCTCGGATGTGCCCACGGAACGGCTCCGACTGCTACTGAGAGAAGGGCGCGGAGAAGCCCTAGAGGGAGACGGAGATGTCAACATGGAAAGAGTGGTAGAGTATATCTTGAACATGGAGCATATACGCGACCTTGAGGAGCGCGGACTCGATGCCCTCGAACGCACTCCTTCACCATCTCTCAGTCGGGACTGGGAAACCGTCGTACATGCTAAACCGAAGTCGACACCGAAGCTCGCCACGCCTACAAAAAAGAAAGGCAAAGGACGCACGATTAAAATCGTGGATGTGAGGCAAACGCAGCACGCCCCCCCTTCTCCAACGCAAACGAAAGGGATGCAAAAGGAGTGTGTGACTATGGGCGCGGGTGTGGACATATGGATGCAAGTCTCTTCGCTTTCTACCCATCTCGCTGCACTACTTCCTCCAACCCCACCGTCACACTTTGCCTCCTTTTTCCACTCCCCAACACACGCCACGTCCGCGCACGCCCTCCGCGCTGCTCTTGCAGCCTTACCCTCGACTTCAACCAACATCAAACCCACACCCAAATCCAAATCCAAGCAAAAATCCCCTATCAAGCAATCTAATCAAGATCTTGCAGAAACCAACATGCTCCCCGCACTCCTCGACCTCCTCCAGGCCTCGCCCACCTTTACCACTCTCGATGAGGAACAACGTGACACACTATACGCAGACGCCCGCCTCGCGCTCTCGGCTGCAAAGAACAGACCGGACGATGCTCTAGATCTCGTCTGGATCCTTCGTGACCTCGAGCATCCAGAATGCCAAGCAGGAATTTACCACCTCCCGCCTCCGTCTCCAGGCCCGAATTCGAACCTCAATGCGCGTTCAAAGTTGCCAACGGGTCCCCCGCCCGTGCAGCCTCCACCAACGTCTAAGCGCAAATTCGCATCCTCTCCTTCCAGCCCCACCACGCCCACACAGCCCCAAACTCTAGAAACATGGCACTCCGTCCCGATCCGATCCTCCCGCACCACACAACCTCTGGATGACCACAACCCCACGAACAAGCGCAAAGTCCGTGGCGCGGGCAATGGACTCGGCAAGGGCGGTAAGGGTGATGTTGGGGAGCTTCCCGCGCAAGGGGCAGGATGGAACTCCGCTGGGGCGCGGCATGCGTACTTTGCACGCGGAATGCTTCAGGCGCGCATACAGCGTGGTGAGCTGCTGCGGGAGGCGGGCCGGGCGTGGCGGAGGCCATGGGGTGGGGAGGTGGCGCTGTACTATGCGCAGAAGGCGAGAGAGGTCACGGACAAGGCGCGGGAGGAGGAATTGGACGAGGCGAGGGGATTAGTTGAGGCGAGGAGGTGGGTTTTTTTTCCTCACATATTTCCGAACTTCCTCCATTATTCTCGGAATTGATACTGACTTACCCCCCTTTAGATACGCTTCCCATGATACAAGAACCATCGACCTGCATGGCACGTGCGTTCAAGAGGCGATAGTAATTACTAGTGAAATTTTGGAGAAGGAGGGATGTTCACCTGGTGAGTGCATTGTCAACATTGTAAGTTATTGGGCATTTTGCTGAACGGGTCTACGTATATACCTCTTTGTCACTTTACCCGACCGCCGCTCTACAGCATCCCCTCTTCGCCTCATTACTGGCCGCGGTTCCCACTCTGCAGGGGGCGTGGGCGTATTGAAGCCCGCGGTGCATCGTGCCCTCGTGAACGAGGGTTGGGATGTAAGGATGTGGGACGGTGGTTTGGTCGTTCGAGGAAGGGAGCGGTGGGGCGTGCCTTGATCTGGATATGTGCCCCACGAGTCGATCGGTGGTGTTTGTGCGTTTTTTCTTGGATTTCTTGGGTCTTTTTCATATCTTTCGTTTATGTATGTTGTATATCCCTATTCATCTATTCCCTTCCTTCCTCTTTCTCTGTTTTTGTACGTGTACTTACTAGCTTGGTTGTGATTTCATTTTCCATTATTTTGTATACCTGACTCGTGGTCTATCGGCCTCGTCATCCATTTACTCTATGTTGTTCTTTGATTTGTGTGTAGGGGAGGTGAAATTAATAGTGACAGCGCAGGACAATCCGAGTACCGTGATCAATTGCAAGAGGCAACTTGGCAAAGAACTTGTGCACTAAGACCTAGCGCTTAGCACCAGTCAATACATTGGCTTTAAGTACCTAAAATATTTCTGCCCCAAGCTAGGTGTTTGAAGCGGTAGTTACGGAAGTTTACCCCTGATTGGTCGCACAGCCACATATTACGACACGTGGCGACCATGATGACTGTGCTTGTCTTCCAGCTTCAAGGTCTCCATCGAAGCCGACAACCGACGACGCAAGCGACCTTCTCATACATAAGCATTAATCGTAGCGGACTTGTTAAGAAGCGGAGCACTGAGCACTCCATGTTATTCTACCTCTCCCTCCTCGCAGCCCTGGCATTGCTGGTAATGGGTATGTCTCCGCAGCAGTGGGTTGGCGCAGTAGACTGACTTGCCCCTTACAGTGGGCTACCGCTATCGTACGACTCTCCCTACAAGAGTCAAGGCCTTTTTCCCGAGGCTCAGTCACTACACGCCGCTTGCCTCCTTTTCTGATCAGGCGCGCGCAGGATTGAGTTCTCCGATGTTTGACATCGAGTCAGTCAACATCGCTGAGGGAGATTCGAGAGCGGGACTGGATGAGCAGGGAACGCAGGAGGTGCTGGACATCATGCGGACCCAACGGGTCAAGTAAGCATTTCGTTTATTCGGCTAGTGTAAATAGCTTATCGGAACCTCCTTCACACAGTTTCGACCAAGCAAGATTGATTCGCCATAACCAAATTCTTGCTCGCAATGGGATCGATCCGTCTGGTAAGTGTTAATATCTGACATTACAGTTCTTGCGAGTTCATCTTGGTTTCTTACAGGCATGCCACTTGATTCAAAGGCCGTTACAAGGCTGTGATCGTTTCGGCCTATCACTCTCACTTCCGATATTTTCCATACTATGACTAACACATCGCTCCTTCGTCTTCTTACATCTGCACAGATCTTGGATTTATATCATACTCGTGTGTATTTATGTGCATTGAAATGCTGTGGTTCTCATTGATTTGGTTGCTGCCCTTGCTTAGGCTTTTGTGATTGTTATCTGTAGGTTGGGCGCGTTTCGAGATAGAGACTACCCTGCCATGACTACGTACCTACATGGGTAGAGACTCCTTGGGTACCCGCCCGGGTATAACCTGGCGGTAGTGTGCGAGCACTAGCGGACTTGGCAGGCCCCGGGACGGCGTTACGAAACCGTTATTCAGATCAAGTGACTCATTGTACACAATGGAAGTCACAGGTGTATAAACATCATGAAGTCTCTTTAGAGCGCCGGTATCGTTTGCGGCTCTCCAAGTCATCAACCATTACTATGCACTCACGAAGTTAATCGCATCGTTAGTATGTTATGAGCTCCTTTCTGTCCACGAATAAAATCTTAGTACCCCCTGACAAGGACGTGTTGGTTTTCTATGCAAACGTTATCTTACGTTGTGAACGCCTATGCGATCATGCAGGAACGGCGAAAACACATGCTTGGCGACGTATCATATCAGCATTCATCGGCTCATCGTGATCGCAGCTTCGCGAGTCAGGACGCGTTTGTTTGTTCTCACTGTCTGTAATCCGTTATCGTAAAAAGTGGTCAGTCGTTATCCTACGGCCAGCCCCTCAAATCATACCAACAGCCATACGTTGGCCTGCACGACCGTACCTGGAGATAAGTGGTGCTTGTGCCATCTTATAGGTCTTTGTACTTTACGAGTACTGCCATTGAGGTCGAATTCGTGGCTTCAAGGGCTCGGAATGGAACCACCAGAAATTAGGATGATAGTTGGCATTCTTGATGTAAGCCAGTCCTTCCATCGCTGGGGGTTCTGAAACGATGCAAACAAAACACGCAGCGATGGGAGGCAATAAAACCAACGCATCCAAACGATTTTACAACAGGAACGCCACAGAGCTCGCCCTCCGGAATATAGCAATCATGGATCTTGTTCGCGGACTCCCCGACCCCACCCATGAACAATGTTGCGGGGAAGAGGATGCGTGAATGACGACATATTGATCATGACATGACTCTTCAGGTGGAGAGGAAACCGAAACGACCTCTAACGCCGCGATTCATTCACAATATTGGAATGTATACGGGGCGTTACGTATGTGCATAAGCTTAAGAGCCAAGTTGTATCCAGCAAATATTCGCCAACAGCTGACCGGCCGGTGATACATGTACTATGCCCTACCATCTATTGGTGACTGCCCACCATTTCGTGATCTTTGTCTACAGTGCTCAATTTTGCACCAATTCCTTAGCTACTTAAACATTATAGTATGCTACATGTTCTACTATCATATTCTAAGTGAAACGAAACAAATCCATTGGGAAATGGTGGAGATCGTGTTTTCTGTGTGACAGCGGCCAAAATCACGACTCAGTGTCACCTGCCGCCGCTGCCGAGGTCGAACATTGAATTTGACAAGGCGTGCAATTCATGATTTAGGATTCATGAGTCATCATCTCACACGGGCCTCAATATTCCCGCATCACATCCACCATATTTCTTTGCACAAACTGGCGCACATCACGGACTCGTACACAATCCACCCATGTATCAATATATCAATACCCACCTCCACATCTATTTCATCAACAATATTTTACTCCGAATCAGCAATAATCATTGGCATTCATCATTATATAATTCTCGCTACATACTTACTCGTACATACTGTAACTTGCGACATACTATGTTCTAATAATCACGATGTTCACGAATCTGACATCTGCCGAGTGGACTATAAATTCAGCCAGTGTGACTGTTCGTTACTATTCGTGACATGAACGTGACTCACGAAATGGTGGGCAGTCACCAATGTTCGAACCAATTGGGAAGAATCTCCTTAATAAAAATTTTTATCGTACAACAATCAGAACCAATTACTATTCTTACATAAATTTGAGGGATATTTACTTTATCAAAGTGTTGTACTGCTTGCTCCGCGCGCCTCCGCCCAATCATGCTATAGTTATATCCACCATGCCTTCCTTTCGGCGGGCGTCTTCCAAAGATGAAGATGAGACATACACGGAGGTAAGTTTGTACCGCCACGTTAGTGAATATTTCTCTGACCCGACTTCAGGGTGTCTCCCAACCAAAACGGCAGAAAGGCAACTCGGGAAGGATAATAGTTCCCTCACCAAATTTGCGCACCACAAGGGCTTCATTGTCACTCAATGGCCTCCTAGAGTTTTTTCGAGCCGGAACCGAAAGCAGCACGTCTGACGACCTAGTAAACGGCTCTCAGGACGCCGGTGATTTTGAACGTTTTATGACTTCTGTGCTGCCACAATGTTTGGAAGTACGCTGCCAGATACAGGACAACGACTGCAGGACGGACAATGTTGTGTGTATAGCATTTTGACACGAATAGCGAAACTAACTCAATGGCAGGGCACTGTTCTTCGACCTTTATCTCGATATGAGGTGTCGGCTGCGATAATGCACGCGTCCGCGTTTGATGCGACAACTATTTCTTCACCTGTACAAGCAGCTATATTAAGAAAGCTTCAACTCCATAGGGTAAGTAGTCGTGGTCTGGATGTGACTTGGAGACCGATGCTTTATTCGCGTGGTAGGAAAGGCGTAGAACAGGTATTCAGGGGCTAATCTCTGTTGATTCCAATTCTTTGACCTCCCTGCCCCCCCAATTCCCGCATCAGTCACCCCCATCAACCATTTTGAATTCTCTTACCTCCATTCGCACCACGCGTTACGAAACGTCTTTCTTATCACGCCTATACGGGCATAGACCATCCACAGACTGTGGACTAGTTGCAGTAGATTGGGAAACTAGATCTCCTTGGATGGAATTGATGGCAGATGTGCGAGCACACTACTCCTATGCGCAGTAGGTCTTGTGTACTCGAATGACTGTGTTGCTAATCCCATTATCATAAGCCCTGCGCGAGCTCAATCACCTGAAGTTCCTGGTTCCCATTCGTTATGTCTCTCTTCAACCGTCCCACCTTCAACAGGTACACGAACTACTAGCTAGAGTATTTTGGGATGGAATTGATGGTTTGTCGTGTCCTCTGATATTCATAATTTGCTCTCCCTATGTCATTCGCAGTTAGCGACGTGCTTCAGTATTCTCCCGAGCGTTGCTCTGTGATCGCCGTATATGGGAAAATTATAGTGGGTGTGGCGCTTTTGAGCTCGCCTCAGGAAGTGTACATCACGTACCTAGCTGTCAGGGCGGGCTGGCACAATTCACAGATAGCAACGTGTGTTGCAATCTCTCAACGCTTATAATAATAACTCACGACCTTTCTCTCTGCAGGACTATGTTATATCACCTGATTACGCTCAATCCACACAGAGATATTACGCTTCATGTAGCTGCTAACAATCCGGCGATGGTAGGTTTTTAGTGATCGGTGTTAGCACACGTCTGTTAAATATTGTCTAGTTGCTGTACAACAGATTTGGGTTCAAGGCCGAGGAGTTTATCGCAGGGTTCTATGAAGATTATCTGGACTCTCAGTCGAGGGCATCTATGAACGCCTTTAGATTGCGTCTCCGACGATGATGGAATAATCTCTACATAACGCTTATCTGGTGAGCAGAGCGACGGGGACTTGCCTCGACATACAGGAGATAAATTTCCCTTTTCAGGGTTAGTTTCTCCGCGTGGCTATCTATGTCCACCGGAACAAAGTCGAGACGGACCGCAGTGATCTGAGCTCGTTAATCGCGGCGTTACATGTGAATTTTGTTTCAAAGTCAGACTAGCTCCCTCAAGGTCCGGGATACTAGGAAGACATCAATAGCATACATCCGAATATCAATATCCTACGATGAATGCGATCTATAATTTGCATGAATAACAAAGATGTCTGTATGTCTTCTTGTCAACGACCTGGTTTTGCCTGTCTAAAGCAGCATCTCGTGTCATCACTATCTTGACAAGCCATAACAACCTAGTCGGCTCGCGCTTATTTTCCATTCGGCGCCCTCAACCCATGTCATCTGTCGTTGATGTACTGCCAGAAACATGAATGCAATACGGGACTAGCGACCTCCCGCCACATAGCCGCTCTTTATCAGTTTTGGTCCGCTACCTGTCGTCGAGGCGTACAGCCAAAGCTATCTTAGAACTTTAATCACTTCGAGGGTGTCTCAGTTTGGGGTTGAGGAGGGGGGTATAATAATAAGAGTCTCATGATTTACGTGCGCCCTTTGTCGGGCATCGCGATCTTTGACTTAGTATGTCTGAGATGATGATGATCAATGCATTTCGGGTGCACACGTCGAGGGTGAGTCTACACTTGTCTTTAGTGGGCCTGAAGACGATCTGATCGATGCCACCACAGTACATGAAAGGTGATTAATTGGACCCTGCAAGGTTGACATTTTGCATTGCTGAAACTCTATTTCCAGTGGCGAGCCTGACCATCCTTGTAAGTCGAATCGATGTAGACCACATGATTGCTCCTCAACAATATCATGATTTCCTAGGCCTATGACTATGCTGTGACAATGGACAAAGAGGTATGGTACACAGTTAATTCAACAATTATTCCTTATTCATACGTGCTTCTTTCAGGTCAGACTCATGTGGGGGTCGAAGTGGGGCATAGCAAGGGTGCTCTTTTGCTTTTCTCGCTACCTTCCATTTGTTGCGTCTGTCATCTATCATTATTGTGCGTCAATCTGTCTATTCAAAATAAGCTATTCGTCCACACTGATGTGATCTTGGCAGATGTATTCGCACTTCTACCGGCCCCGGACGATTATGTTCGTTTATGCCTAATTTCGATTGTACACGTCTGACATCGAGGATAGGTTCAATGTTTCCCATTGTATGATTCCGCTATGTGTAAGGTGGATTTACGACGCCATAAGAATAAGCTCATGCTTCTTTTCAATCAAGGGTTAAATGTGTTCAGTATCTGCGCCGCAGAGGGTAACGCTGTCTATTATCAGATGATCATTTGGTCATCTCACCGTCTTTAAAGGCCTCCTCATCCTTAGAACATATGCGATGTGGAAATGCAACAGAAATATCTTATATGGCCTCCTCGTATTCGTTGGCGTTTGTGCGCTTCCGTTATCACCGCGAAAGTTAATTGACGCTGTTCTATCTCTAGATCCTCTTGACGGTGGCGTTCGTGCTGGAAGTCAAAGCTGGATACAAACTATCTTGTTTGTTGGACCGATTCTCACGAACGTACCGCCACTCATTTGATTTGGCAGATGGCCCACCCCCATTTTCTGGAGTACCAGGCTGCTATCCAATCAAAAGTACCGATGTGCTGTATATGTTTTTCGTGATGCTGGTGATATTTGAGTTTAGTGCGTTGTGTCATTAGTATGACATTAACCGCCGACTTATGCTGCACATCAGTTATCCTCGTTCTTGTACTGATTCAAGCCAGGGTGCATTCGCAGCGAATGTCCGGTGTGGCGAGTGGTCTGTCGAGGTCGCTGTATCGCGATTCTGTGCTCTATATCGTTTGTTTACTGTGTAAGCGCTTTCACAACTGGATTCATAACGATGGTGAATGACTAGCTTTGTGACGCAGTCATATCTACAGCGAATGTGGTAATCATGTCTACCATTCCAGTGAGTGCTGTGATACTTCTTCTAGTATGGCGACTCAAGATATCTAACAAACCAGTCACGCTATAATGAGGTCTTTGACACGTGCGTCGCGTCGTTCTTCAACATCTGTCCAAGACTGAATGTGCGATGGGGAAACCTAGATTCCCGGCAGTCATGCACTCCGTCCTTTCCTCCCGCATCATGTTTCATCTCAGACAAAGTGCATATTGCGATGTTATCACGACGCACACCATGGACATCTCGGAAATGGATTCCTCCTCGAACCCCACACTTCATTTTTCTGTGTTTGGTAGAGTTTAAACTTCAGATCGGGGTGATGTGAATAAGAGAAGTAGGTTTTCCAGTGCCTTACTGCGGCGCACCACTAGAGATAATATGTGCAAACCCTTAAAGCTGAGTCTGAGCGAGGCAATTAATTAGATGCGTCAATGATAGGGGTTGTTTACAGAAAAGGCAAATAGTTTGTTATTGTTTAAACTCCCACGTACGTTGGTTGGTGGATTGCTGAACAAATCCTTCAACTTAAGCTTGCTGCTTGACGCGCTCGCCGCTCGTCGTGTTTCTTTCTTTCTCTTGTACTTGTCTGCTTTCTGGTTTATGACCTGTGTTACGAATTGCTATGCCTTTCCCCTTTACATTCAGGTTTTCGGTACCGGGTCTTCACAACCCGTTTGCCGTCAAATCGGCAGCACAACCGTCCCGGCATGACAGGACAGATGCACTGCTTGATCCTGCAGTTGCTATATCTCGACGCACTCACGCTTTCCCTCCCCGCCGTGCATCTCCATCACCTTCACTATCCTCATTTGTACCACTAAACCGCAAGCGCGGTTGGGTCCCTTCTATCCCTGAACCCAGCCAAGCCGCCACAAGCGCCACATCTACTCGCGGTTATCTCGACACACCAGCCAAGTACAGAGGTATGGCGCATGAAGCGTCCGAACGGGAAATCGAAGAAATGTTTGCAGGTATGCATCAATCATCCATGCCGTGGCCTTACATCTTTCGTGAGCGATATCGTGCCATGCGCACGCCATGTGTTTTTGTAGTTCGGGACCCACGTGTTGTTCATGCGCTACGGTTTTTAGTTGCGAATGATGGCTCTTGCTTCTTTACTTTCATCTTTCAACCCACTTTCATTCATGCTTTTCGATATCGTTATTGAAATCGATGTAGAATTACCTCCCGCCAAGCGGCGTCGCACTCTCGCAGGTTCGATTGTGTCCACAGCGTTGAGCGCTGCTCTTATCGGGACTGCTGTTGGTCTCACCGTATATCGTCTGTGAGTGCTGAACGCCTGTTCGATGTTAATGTCACTTACCACTGTCGAGCTTAGCTGGCGGGACCGAGGCAAGGATCCAGAAAAGATACAAACACTACCACCACCATACCACCCGGGTGACTGGCTCCCCGAACAAGTATGTAAAGCACGACGTCTATTGTTATCTCGTCATTGATGTGCTGTCGGCCCAAGGATATTCAAGTTACCCCTCCTACTCCGAAATCGCGCAAGCCTCGCCCAACGCCTTCCTCTGTTCGTCGTTCTGCTACACGACATCGCAAGCCGCGACCTCGTGGTCGACCAGTTACTCCATCACGTAGTGCTTCCCCTACCTTCATGGCCCCACCACCTCCAGAGTTTGATTTCATACATGTAAACCAAGAGGAAGACAAGGAGGACGAAGCTGAGGACGACGAAATGGACTGGATCGGCGATAGGCTTTCTCATCTGATACAAGAAGGCCACAGAGCTCTAAACACGGAGGTTGTGGTCATGAGTGAAGCGAAGGAGGATGAGGTAGACGATGGTTCAGGTGACTGGGAGGAAGAGCAACCTGTCACTGGTCCACCCGTTTCCAGGCGCGGTTCCCTACGTCGAACACACCGACCCCGTGACATTCAACCTCCGTCCTACTCTACCTTCCCGGTATCACCTTCTCCAAGCTCGTCACCTAGGAAGCGCAAATTTGTCGGTGAAGCTGTGCACCTTTCTCCTGACCGCTCAGATTTTTCGAGGTTGCCGGTACCCAGTACACCTCGTCGGATTGCTCGCGAATCTTCGAGGGATGTTGACACCTTCTCTCCTGTTTCAAGCAGCTTCAAGGAGGATGAGAGTGCTTGGCAGAGTCCAGAGCTTAGGGAGTCAATGGAGAGGGCAAGAGCCCAATATCTTCAGAGAAGGATGGGTGCACGATCATGATGGAAACTTTCTGACACATATTACTAACTGTAATTTACTGACTTTTCCCACTATCTCTTGTCATATATTATGATGCTATGGAACTTTCTTGAGTACATGTAGCATTAGAATAACTTCAGCCAATGGTTATCATGCGTTGCCAAGTATCCGAATTTAGAACGGAATTATTTAGGCGTTCGAACAAGTTCGTTTCGAAAACTGCTTGCTGCGGCCTGTCAAGCGCTAGCAGTGTGCTGCGCGCGCAAATAGTAAGAAGATGGGTCCTCGTTACCTTGCCAAATCAGAAGATCTGCTAGTACTATTCGACTCAGATCAGAAATTGTGTTGGGGCGTGTAGCATGTTACGACACCGTAAAGAGAAGAAGGGCTGTGCAAATCATGGCCGCATGATGCGCGCAGCGTGTCCGGCATTCTGATTAAAGCCTAAGAGATGACCTCACGGCTTCCACGGCCAGTTTTATATTAAGTATACAGACCCTCCTTGCTTTTCGTTTAATTTCTCTGGCTGTTTAGATTGCGCGTCAACCCTGCTGCCACTGGCACGTCTCTCCCTTCTCGTCGTCAAGGACGAATCTCCCTCCACTCACGATGGCATCATGTGGCCTCACAAAACGTGGTACACGGTTTCTGATTCTGGCCGTCTTGTTGTGCTTCGTGCTCCCTGGAATACTCTACCAGCTTGAGATTGTACAGAACTACTTCAACTTCAATAAGAATCGCCGACCACCATTGTACCAGGATTATCGAGAACGGGAGCAACATTTGGAGCACTATAAGGAGTATCAAACGAAGAAGGATGTAAAATATCTTTGGTCAGCCAACCATGCGAAAAGTGCGTAAGATTTTTTTTACTTCAATCGATCATGCTTTGACCGTGCTTGTGATAAAGGCTCAGGATGGGGAAATGTAATGCAAGACTATGTGATGAATGGGCTGCTTGCGCATGCCACAGGACGCTCGTCAGTTCCCGTTCTTTTTTTGCATTCCCTGTACTCTCTCGTCCGCTTCCAACGTGCCTGATTTTGTTTCTCGCAAATGTATAGTTATGTCTTTGATGACTACGTCTGGAATCCAGATGGTTCAGTCTTTTCGGACTATAATGGGAATTTGATTCCCTCTCGGATTCCTTTAACAGCGCTGTTGGGCGGCAAGTACAACATAGTCAACTTCCGCGTGTACGCTTGATTGACGTGGACTCTTCCAGGTATCATGGTAGGTGGCACAATGCCACCCGGGGACTCCACTCCTCGCGCGGTGTCGAAAGAGTTCTTCCGCAAAGTCTGCCCGAATCCGACAGTCATTCGTACGTCGGAAGTGAATGATGACAATATGCGATTCAGCGAGGACGTGCCTGCTTCATTGTTGTTCGAAAAGTGGCTCGAGAAAATTAATTCGATCGACGACCCATGTCTGGAAGTTGACGCAGAGAGTGACGCGATTTTCGAGTACTGGTCAGTCATACGCGTCGTTTTTGAATGACCAGTGGAAGACGCTAAACGTCGCGTAGGATATTTGGACACCAGAGAATGCTGGCCATCTGGCCGTACCTCAAGGATTCCCCGGTAGCAACGCAGTGGGGTTGGTCGCCTTTAATACACGATGCATACCGAAGAAATCGTCACATCTTCGTGCCGGGTGTGAAACCTACTCTTCTCGGAAGGTTATTAGGTTCGACTCCCTCAGAAAACTACTCGGACCCGATACCTGGCCTCCTAGCGCTCCATGTGCGGCGGGGTGATTTCCAGGACCACTGCGTCCACCTGGGTAAATGGTCATCAAACTGGAATGCGTTCAATATGTTCCCCGAGTTCTCAGACAAGTTTCAAAGGCCTACTGATGGCGGATGGGGCGAGACGTCGGACAAGAACATGCAAATGTATATGCAGCGGTGCTTTCCTACAATCGAGCAAATCGTCCAGAGAGTCATGCAAGTACGCGTCGAGTCGGAATGGCCGCTGACGCATATCTATATCATGACCAATGGCGCAGTCGCTTGGGTCGATGAACTGAAAGAAGCGTTGGCGATATCTGGGAATTGGGACCAGATTCGGAGCAGTCGCGATCTCGAAATCACATGGGAGCAGAAGTTTGTGGCGCAGGGCGTTGGATATGTTTGTGGCTCAAAGAGCAGAAGTGTTGATCGGAAATGGGGTAAGAACTGCTGTGGCTTGTCTGCTGGCGCAAGACTGATGAACTTCTTGTTACAGTGGTCGAGTCTGACCTCGAACGTTGTAATGCTGCGTATGGCGCGGGGATTGCCCCCGGACAGCAACAGATTCTGGTAGCGACGCCCACTATCATTTACGTCCTACGGTAGAGGCTCGGACGCGTGATCTATAGTTTTTATTATTGTCTGCTTGCGGTTAGGGTTGGTATCTCGCTACACTAATTCACCGTCATATTTGGCCCCAGGATACATACTATGTTGCAGATACCAAACATCATTTACCAAGACGATACAAGAATTCCCCGCACTGATCGCATTTCAGACTAGGTTGAGAAGTACAAGTCCGTCGACCCACATGATGGCATGTGTGCAATTTGCGGACACCAAAAGAACGGGCTTTCGACGTCTAGTACGCCTGCTCAGTCTTCAGCTTGCCTCGACCAACTAGAACCGTATTTATGAAGATAGTCTAAACTCGTTAGGACTGGTCACAGTCAGCAGTGAGTATAGGACGACAGCATAACAAGCATCCATTGCGGGGTATGACATAAATGCAGTTGGTAGGGAGACACCGTGGAATATGAGTAGAAAGGGCCATATGTGCATATGGCGGGTACCATGAAGGTACAAACAGTAACTGCTCGCTGCGAGGGTAGCATGTCCGTTGGCAGTGTAGAGTGCGATTCATTCTTCATTAAGAGCTGAGGGAAATACGAGTGAGGATTGTAGCTCGGGTGACATTACTGAAGACTTGCCAGTGAAAAAAGAGAAGAAAATGGCCTTCGTGGGTTCATCACTCATGTCCATCATGTATCGGTACGATTCAAGGGCTGCTCCAACTTGACCTGCCCGAAAAAGTGCAACGCACCGTTGCTTATTTGCGGTTTGCCACAAGGACTTGAGGTCCCAGCCGAAGAGCTGCAAAAGACGCGTAGTTGAGCAAGAAAAGGATTAAGTCGGTTGCATCATATCAAGGTACCACGGTAAATTCCTCGTACTTGGAGTGAATCGCCGATTTAGAAAAGGAAGCGCTAGCGTTGACAGCGGCAGTGAAGTGGTTAGCAGCTTCTTTGTGACGCGCACTATCGAGGGCAATGGTTCCCAGTTGAACTCGCAGATACGCCTGGCATGTAACGTGCAGAAAAATCAGTGAGCACACGAACCTCTTGACTGAGTGCATGGTCTGGCTCACCTCCACAATATGACAAGCAAGAGTATCGGCATGTGGAGTGGCAGCTAGCTCTTGGACACGCATGATTGCCTCCTCATGTTGATCTGAATTGAAGAGTGCGATCGCCTGAAAATCATAATGAAGCACGAAATATGAATGAAAAAATCAACTTGCCTTGATCAAGAAAAGGAAAATCTTTGAATCTCCATCTGTGAACGTGAGCACGACATCAAATGCTTTCGTAGCGTCCCAGAACTGCTGTTTCCCGCATAGAGCAATGCCCTTGGACATATAGCCTGCCAGCGAAGGCCGAATGCTGACGGACTATGTCACGATAAATGTTAGCCTATACTAAGGGAGCGTGATCGATCAGTGTAAGCACCTTACTTGCATCATGAAGCGCACGGTCCCAGTCGAGTTGTCGCGCCAAAACAACAGAGCGACTGGCATAGGCGGTGTAGTCGTTGGCATCTGCGTTGATCTCTTACGTGAGCAACCCTTCGACGGTGGGCAAGTTCCCAGTTATGCATGCATTGCGAGCTGTCGTGTTTGTAGCGAGAATCTAGATAGATCATGCTCGCATTGCGCTCAATGTTTGCAGTCTTTGGCACCATTGGAAGTCGTCAAGACACATACGCATAGGGGGTCGCGCCGACTTCATAAGTGCGCATGATAACGTCGTGTAGTTGTCCGAACTCCATCAACACTGTACGTGCACGCTTGGGAAGGGGCTGTGTGGTTTACGGTCTGGTGTTAGACTCGTGACTACAAATCTGTTTCAAAATGCACATTGAACTGCTTGCTTCTCGGACAGCATCTCCGCTGTCAGCGTAGAGTGCGCTTCATTTCTCACTGAGAAAAGTACAGATGAGGATCATGGCACGGGTGAAATTAATCCAGTGAACCAAGCAAGGAAGATGACCTTCGAGAATCTGCATGAAGCATGCTCAGAATAGCGTTATACAAGTCAATGATGGAAACATGCCTTGGAACCCGAGCATCGGGCCTTTGAACCCAAAAGACGCGAAATAAGATGGTGAAGGGGCGGGAAATCAACGGGAAAGTACCTTTGACACCTGTACCTCGGGAAGACCCGCCAGAAAAACATCTCTGGGTACTTCCCACTCTGAGATCTTCTTATCACCACCTCCGCTGAGGATGTGCTTGCCATCGATGGAAAACGTAACACAGTGCACCCACTGAGAGTGCGGGAAGATGGCAATGGTGCGTCGATCCGAGAGCCGCCAGAGGCGGACATCGTTGTCATTAGATGCGGAAGTGATGAGCGTGCCGGTAGGATCGATGGTGATGGCATTGATGAGGTCAGTATGGCCTTTCCAGAGATGACCGACCTGTTCCCAGGTCGACACATCCCACTCTCGTATGGTAGAACCAGAACCATGTCCCGTTGAGAGAAGGCGTGTGCCATTGGGCGTCCACGCAAGTGAACGGCAGTATGACGAATCCAAGTGTGCGACGCAGTGCCTGGTCCCTTGTATTATAGATTTGGATACAGCGGTCTAATGCAATTGCAAGAAATTCGCTAGAACGCAGCGGACGCAATCACCACACTTGATTGGATTTCCTTGGAGCTGCCATGTTTTAGTACTCCACAGTTTTGCCGTATTGTCGGATGAACCAGTGGCCAGCACTGTTCCATCAGGAGAAAAGTCTAGCGAGAAGATTGCGCTGGAGTGGGCTTTCATGGCTCGGGCGCCGAGCGATTCTCCATTTTCTTCATGCCAGATGGTGATCTCTCCGCTGTCACCACCGCTTGCTATTGATTGCCCATCTCGTGATACCTCCAACGCCATCACCAAGTCGCAATGCACTTCCAGCTTCTTCAACACAACACCTGTCTTCAAATCCCACAGACGAAGTGTCTTGTCCTGTGAACCAGTGACCATACGTCGTCTATCAGGGAAAACGGCGACTGCATTTACGGGTGCTTCATGATCTTCAAATGCTCGAACGGGTGTGGAGCTCCGAATGAGCTGCGCCATTTTACTGGATGCTGGTGAAGTCGAGCACGCTCGAAGTAGACTTGATAGAGGGGTTGTAGGTTGGGTATCTTGCTCTACGCTGCAGAGGCGCCTATACTTGACATTTTTATCCTGCTTCATAGCACCAACCTATCATTAGACGCCCGAAACTGTGAGGCTGTTATCATGAGCGCCTTGCTGTAAGCGCCTGGGCACATGCATCCAACGTGCATCGTCGCAGCTTTCCAGATCACTCAATGATGACCGACTATCACTGCAGGTATTGAAAGACACTACCTAATCCTTCGAGAAGCCAATGTCCGATCGTGGGCGAGCACAATCTTATGCCAGCTCAAAGCCTCAAATCCGGCCGGCGCAATAGCAGCCTTTCAATCAACACCATGTCCCAAGGCAGGATTCTTCTTTCCCATGTAGTGATGTACACGGCCCGGCTTCAGGCCGTGGGCCAGGCCAAGCTAGGCCTGAACAGGCTAGGGGCAGCGCACAGAATCATTCTCCCGACGAGCCCTTCATGTTAACGAGGCAGCCACGACAGTAAGGTACGCATCGACACCAGCGCGACCGCTCATCTGATGGCACTTCTTCGAATGGTGCGTCGATGCATTATCATATCATATCAGGAGGTATTTTTTTGACGAGTAGAACACGGGCTGGAGATGCCATTCAGTTGGTAAGAGCACCCCACGAAAGCCGGGAAAATGCACTTACACGCCTCCGCGACACTCCTAATACAACAGACAGCTTCGTATTGTCTCCTTCCTGGAACCTCCACTCTGTTTGGGATGGGAAGATGACGCGCCGTAAAGAGAGAGACGCATTTTGCCACGATTGACAAAGTGAGAACTCTAATGGGCCCGGTGTAGTCCATGTGCGTAGGTGAGAAGTCGGGCGCAGAAAGACGGTGAAATGCGCCGAGAAATTTGAAAGCGCGGCTAGTAATCCTTGGCACCGAAAAATAAAAGACCCGAGAGCAGCATCTCCATGAGTTATCGGATATAGGTGAATAGAAAGACACTGGTGTGAGTTGCGTAGAGCTCGAGGTCAATACCTTCAAGTACGGCGAAGGGATGTGCATGTGCATGTGAACGGGGAGCTAGCATCGGGCCATCTGCAGTAGAGGGAGCGTGCTGGTAGCTAATATTGGATGCTGGTATATTGCAAGCCACGTGATGACGTTATAGTGGGAAGCTTATAATGTACAGGTGCCGGGTTACATAGCCTGCCGGAGTATATATCCCGGTACCACACGTCCAGCCGAGCGGTTGCGCAATTTTTCCGCTGCATTCATTCTTCGATCATCCAACAACGTCGAGTTCGGCATAGCTCGCGCATCCTCACTCGTACTGACTATCGTTCTTTGCTCCCACCCACCACTCCCCTTTATTACGCACCGTAGTCTCTCACTTCGTTTAAACTCGTTGTTCATGTGATATAGATATCTTGCAATTTATTAGTTGCCCTGACCCGTCACCCAAGAGTCAACGCACGATCGAACCCGTAAGCAGGTTTTCCCGCCCTCCCAGCGGCTCCACCTGCTTGCGTCCCACCCCGAGCTAACGCTCGGACCAGCCCAACACCTTTAGATCGTGTAACCGACTCTTTATAGCGCCAGACGAAGCTGGACGGTGAGCCAGCGATAAGTTCGAACAGTTCACCGTGGAGGACCCGTCGAGCCAGGAACATGCAGGACTTGCGAAGAGTGTAATCTAGCGCAAGGTTATTTCCAGTAGGGCGTCATAGACTCACTGGTAGAACGAACTGGAACATGGACGACGCACATTTGGAAGGTACTTCACACGCTCTTGAGGTGTATCCCAAGTATGATGAGAACGGGAAGCTCAAGCAGGAGATGTGAGGTCGTGCTCTTCCTCAAGAAGCAGTTGCAGCGGACACAGGAGCGGGAGTTTGAGAAGGTTGATCTCGCAATCCTGCAGACTAATCCTGGGACAGGCCCCAGAGTACAGGCAACTTCTGATTCAATCTATCCACGTGCTAGCGGTCAAGTTTTCCGAGGTGGCCGCAAGCATTGTCCATGCGCTCATGGAATTCCTCGAAGACTCGAACAACCCATCTGCACTGGACATTGTCGCTTTCGTCCGGTTTGTTTTCCATCCCTCCTAATCCCTCACGTCTTATTTGACTAACGCGCCAACAGCGAAGTGGTCGAGAAGTTCCCACACCTCCGGCCGTCTATATGCGACAAGCTCACTCAAACACTCACAGAGATTAAATCTGGCAAAGCCTTCCGCGGCATCCTCTGGATCCTGAGCGAGTATGTCGATGGCCTATCGGATATCGAAAGCACATTCCAGGAGATCCGAAAAGTGCTTGGAGAGATCCCGATTCTTGCGAGCGAGCAGCGGCTGCTGGACGATGCTGAGGGAGAGGAGGATAAAAGGAGGATAAAAAGGTCGAGGGGAGTGGGCGGCCAAAGGTGCTTGCCGACGGAACGTATGCGACGGAGACGGCGTATACAAAGTGCCAGCTCAGCGAGATTGGAGGCAGTCAAAGCTGCGTCCAAGCTGCCATTAGGAGGTGTGTGGCATGCGCGTTCATCGCGTTTACAGCACTTAAAGATGTGATTTCAGCCCTCATATTGGGAGGCGACTTCTTCACGTGTGCGGTGCTCGCTGCGACACTGACGAAACTTGCGCTGCAGTTTGAGGACCTTACCGACGATCGTCCAAAGGCTAATGCTCTTCGTGCTGAGGTGTGTACTATTGTTAAGGTTCGTATAACATTCGCTGACATGGACACAGTCTATGTTGATCATGACGTCTATTATCCGAGTTGGTCAGTCGAAGTTCGTCACAGTACCAATCGACGAGGATTCCGACGAGTGTATCCTCAACTGCATACAAACCCTAAGCTAGCCCCAGGAAAAGACCATCGTCCACGACACATTTTTGAAGGACACGAAGGTAGTGTACTCCAAGATGCTCGTCGCTCAGGAGGTGCGTGCTTAGTTCACTTCAAGTCGTAATATTACTGATGAGCGGACAGAAAAAGGCAGCGGAGAAGAAAGAGTTGGAAAGCACGCAAGAACGAGTCGTGCAAGTAGATGACTTGCTCACCTTCCGACAGTTCTCGAAAAACTCAGCGGATGATCTCATTGATGTAAGTTTTTGTCACCCGTTGATTCAGTGTCACCCATGTTTTTTTGCAGTACGTCGAGGACTTAGGAAAGGCAACGGGAGTTGCTGAAGTCTGGGAAGACTTTATATCCAACGTCACTCGTATATCACAGCTCACAGGTAGGTTTTGTCATAGCGTGGGCACCCCGAGTTCCATTGCTCGTATCATCTAGATTTTTCGGACCCCATATGCAGAAGTATACATCAAGATGCACGGATTCGACATTTTGCTTGGTTCGTATACTTTCTTGTATGCGCTATTTTATCAGCAACGTCTGATTGACGGTACTCAGATGTGCTTCTGGTCAACCAGACGCCTAACATGCTGCAGAATCTTTGTCTTGATCTTCGCAACGCTTGGAGACCTCAAGCTGGTTGAACGACCTGCTGTATATACTATAGCGCCTCATTGTTTCCAGAGCATCAAAGCTACAATCAAGGTAACAGCCCATGATACTCCCCCATTCATCCATGTTGATGATCCGTTGTAGGTCTCGTCGACAGAGACAGGCGTCATACTTGGCAGCATCCTATGGGAAGGCCCTGCCCTGGCTGAACGCTGTGTTATCTTGAACGACATCCCCATCGATATCATGGACTACATCAAGCCCGCATACTGGTATGTCTTTACTGCTTGTCGTAGCCGTCTAGACATTTACTGAAAACCCTCGAGTTCCGAAGCATGTGGATAGAGTTTGAGTGGGCGAACAGGGTGAACGTGTCGACGAACATGTCGTATGTCTTCCCTGACTCTCATATTGACTTTCTTGTTAACACACTCACGTAGCGACCCTCGCAACTACTTGAAACACGTCATGAAGTCCACGAACATGTCTTGTCTCACGCCAGAAGGAGCCATGTCGGGTGATTGCGATTTCCTATCTGCCAACATGTATGCTCGAAGTCTGTTTGATGCGTTTTCTTCCATATCGCAGCGTCAGCGTCGTTCTTACATTGCGAGGACACAGACGAGGATGCGCTAGCCAATCTCAGCATCGAGACAACAGAAGCTGGCATTGTAGGTCACGTTCGCATCCGGAGCAAAACGCAGGGCATCGCTTTATCACTGGGCGACCGGATTACGATGTGTGAGTGTTCACTGCGTTTGAAGTTGATGTGTCATAATGATTGATGATTGTGTATTTGCAGCTCAAAAGGACAGCAAGCTATCGATATAGAAGGTATCGGACATAGAAGCACGGTTGTTGAATTGTCGTAGTGTTCGTATGTAATATTGGCACGGTGGAGCTTGCAACCTTTCGAGATACTTGGAGGGACAGGTACTAGTGTGACTTGTAACATCGTGATTGAACTTCAAGCTCTAAAGGGTCCGGAAAGATGCTTGTTTACCCATTGATCGATCGCTTGGTATGCAGGGATCGATGCAAAATTCGTGCTCCAACCTCCCGGTTCAGACTTCACCATGGGACGTAGGATATTTGTGACACCATGTGTTGGAGACATTTACTGAGATTTGACTCGTCTTCTAAGTATGAACTACGAGACCGCGCCGCCGGCGAGGAGACGCATCACATAAAAGACGAGGGCTGCAACATGCTCAAATGATGCCGATGGTTTCAAATATAGGACTAAGGATAACGAAGCACCTGGGGCTAAGTATGACTAGTCTGATCAACCACAATACATCGAGATGAGTCTCAGTAATAGTATTTAATAGCAAAGAAGATCGGCAACGGATGAAAAATCCACACTTAATATGCGTCATGTATGGCTATCTGATATGTCCACGAATCAATGAAATCATGGGGTAGGGCTAGGCGCATTGATTTAGCAACTGTGAGCTTAGGACGGCTAGAAAGCTGGAAACTCACGCATCTCGGCAATTATGCCAGTGTTGTCCATGCTTCATGCGGCTCAAATCAAGCTCGGTGTGTCCTCTGGGTATCACCAACAATGTCCAAGGAGTATAGAATGCATGTCGGGAAGCGGGAGGTACCCAGAAAAGGAGTCGATCATCAGGTCCAACGATCCATCCATCATCTCCGAGTACGAAAGGAGTTGAATTGGAATCATAATGAGAGGAGCTTTCGAGCAACTCGGCAGGGTCATGCAGGTCATGGTCCAAGCTGGGTGAGAAGTGGATGACATGATGTTTCCACGTATTGGCTGAAGTGATGGGGTTCTCATAGGCGTGAGGGCTAGTGCAATTTCTATCCAGAGGTGGTGTGGGGGAATTGGTCTCAGGGTTCTCCTGGAATGACTGCATGGTTGCTGCATTCCACAGCCGCACTGTGTTATCACTTGAACTAGATGCAATGTGAGTCCCATCCGGCGAGAACGAGACTGACGAAACAAAGGAAGTGTGCCCCTGCAAGGGCTCGCCCAATGGCTGCCCTTTCACTGCATCCCACAGCCGCACTGTCTTATCCCAAGAACCAGATGCGATGTAAGTCCCATCCAGCGAGAACGAGACTGATGAAACCGAGAAAATGTGCCCCTGCAAGGGCTCGCCCAATGGCTGCCCTGTTGCTGCACCCCACAGCCGCACTGTGTTATCCCAAGAACCAGATGCGATGCGAGTCCCATCTGGCGAGAACGAAACTGACGAAACAAAGGAAGTGTGCCCCCGCAAGGGCTCGCCCAATGGCTGCCCTGTTGCTGCATCCCACAGCCGCACTGTGTTGTCCCTTGAACCAGATGTGATGCGAGTCCCATCCGGCGAGAACGAGACTGATGAAACCTCGGAAGTGTGCCCCCGCAAGGGCTCGCCCAATGGCTGCCCTGTTGCTGCATCCCACAGCTGCACTGTCTTATCCCAAGAACCAGATGCGATGCGAGTCCCATCCGGCGAGAACGAGACTGACGAAACAAAGGAAGTGTGCCCCCGCAAGGCCTCGCCCAATGGCTGCTCTGTCGCTGCATCCCACAGCCGCACTGTCTTATCCCAAGAACCAGATGCAATGCGAGTCCCATCCGGCGAGAACGAGACTGACAAAACCTCGGAAGTGTGCCCCCGCAAGGGCTCGCCCAATGGCTGCCCTGTTACTGCATCCCACAGCCGCACTGTGTTATCCCAAGAACCAGACGCGATGCGAGTCCCATCCGGCGAGAACGAGACTGACGAAACAAAGGAAGTGTGCCCACTGATCACCGTCTGCACAGCCGCCCAGTTCACGTCATGTCCAGATGTAAGACGAAGACTATTTGGAAACCTTGCCGTGAATTTCGTGGCCATGGTGGAGTTGAGCGGCGAGAATGGCAGCGCTGATACATACAGATGCGGCGTGCTGTGCAAAATCGTGCCGGCAAACACTTGAATGAATCTCTCCACGTCCATTGCAGCGGACAAGACCTCCTTGTATCCAGAGTGGTCCTGTGGTTGTGTGTAAGCGCTCCATCTGACACCGGGAATCATGTGCTCACCTGCAGCCACTGGGCCATGAGCAGACGTGCGGCAGCTGCGCAGGTGAGTCCATCCAGAAGGCCGAGTGCTTCAATCCAGAAGAGCAGTCGCTCGTGGTTGAAGAATGATTTGACTTCTTTTGCGAGCTCTGCGTCGAAATTTGTGGCTCGTACATGCGTAGCCCAAAATCGACAGGAATAGGACAAATGTGGGGGGATGCATGATTCGACTCGTTGAGGTAGCCCAGTGTCTTTGGAATTAGGGAGGTATGAAGACTTTAAATCGCAAATATTGAAGCGAAGGTCATGCTCCATCACTTGAAGTGACGCAAACGCAAGGTCCCGTGGCATGTTCGACATCTCGACGAAAAATTCTCCGCTGGATGATTTGTCTGTCAGGAATTCGTGGAAGGACGCGTGAAGCGGTCGGATGGGGGTAGATGACTTTGTGGTGCCGCTCAAGAGGGATCCCATATGTTTCACTATGTCCATGTTGTCATGCTGGCTTTGGTCTGGAAAGTATCTCCGCATGGAATTCAGTGCATCGAAGGGAAGGGGTTCAGTCGTGCCAAGTATCTGTCCCATCACGGAACGAAACCCTGCCAATGCCTCTTCATACTCGTCTTCATCGTCATACCGATCCCTCTTCACGATTTCTGTCAAAATGAGCCGATACATGTTATACAATAAGTTTTTCCGCTTCCCAGCACCGCTGTTTACGACATCATTGAAGCGAGACATTGGCTTTATGTTGGGAGGGGTTTCCTTGATGTATTTGCAGGCAAGACGCGCCCACTCGAAAAGTCCATCGGCTTTCGCAGCGAGGATTGCAATCTCTCTGTCCCCAAACACCAAACACCCTTTCAGCTCGTCAGATATGAAAGTCCGGATATCGCGCTCCGCGACTTCTGTTGGAATATCGTCCATGGACAACCGTCGAATATGCTGAGCGTCGTGAAACTTCTCATTGATATCGCATAGGGGGCGAGACGTAATGAGAATCCGGAAGTTGGATGGAAGTTTGGTGATTTCGGGAAGACCCTGCTGCTGAAGTGTACCGGCAAGTATCCGGAGAAGATCACGCCGCGTCTCAATTCCGCCGCTCTCGTCCAGTGCTTCAATCACGATCAAGACAGGTCCCACACTTGACCCGGAGAGCTTCCCTAGTGGTGCCATGAGGAGTTTGTGCCACTGCTGGATGATATCCGTTGTATTCTTGAGAGAATTTGCATTCTTGACTGTATTCGCCAATGCTCGTCTCATCTCCGGATCACGGTCAGCCAGATCGCGGGCGATGGTAGAAAACACTTTTTCATGACGCTTGTCACCTTCGAGTTGCCGGTCGAAGCAGAAGCATGAACCGAGCCCTCCCATCTCGTCGAACCAGTTAGCGATCGTGTGAGCGATCGCTGATTTGCCTGTGCCGGCAGGGCCAGATAGCCATAGCACACGCTGAGCAGCATCTACGCTATCATTGATCCAGTCAGTGATCTGGGAGAGAATCTCCGTGCGCGTCCCTGGTAGGCATTGTTTCCTAGTATCTAGTCCTGCGCCCTTTGCATAAGCCATATCGCTGAGATCCGGGGTTTCACCTGAACGGGTGTAAGTAGATGCAAAGTCAGAAGCGCGTCCGGATACTTACCCGTACATTGGACGAAGATGGGTACATCCCCAACAGCTTGGTCCCGAAATTGTTGCATAAGACCATCCAAAGCGTCACTGTACTGTGCGATGATATCATCCGTTTCCGAGACGACGTCGTTCCCAAGTCTCTTCCCTGTAATCATGGCGTAAGATTGTGAATGTGTGAAGTGCAATAGCTCGCTGACTCACAAAACTTGCTTGTCACCGAGTAGTCCCTGATGAAACGCGCGCACTCCTGAATCTGCTGAGCGACCCGTCCTACGATACTGTGCATGGATGAGATCTGGCTAAGAGTGTCGTCTTGGATCATGAAGCGATAAACTTCATCTAATTTCTTGACAAGACGATGCACCGATTTGTCGTGATTCGCTTGAGCGACAAGAATCTGCACATAAGTGATAATTGGTCAGCAGGAGATGAAGCTCAGGGTGAAAGCACGTACTTTGGATGCAGCAGACAGCACACCCAGCGCCATCTTTGCGTATGGATGTACCTATGCAACTCGATTAGTTCGCTTCCAATCAAGGAGAATGGTCCATACATTTTCAAGCTTCCCAATGGCAGTATCGAAATGTTTGAGGGGTTCGAGGTATGTGGTCTGGAAATTGTCTGCAGCATTGAGCCTTGCTGGGGCATTGTTGGACGCCGCAGATGTTAGGTGTTGCCCCAGGAGATTCATGCTCTCCACACCCCGAAGTACATCATCAGCCGATTGAGGATCGGTACCTTCCTGCACCGCAGAAGGGGAAGCCTGAACCTGCGCGACCACCGAAATTTAGCGACCAAAATGCGGATCATTGAACCAAAGTACCTGCAAACCAGATTCTGCGTACGGGCCTTGATTGACGTAGACATTGTAATTCTGAGACATGGTAGAATGGTGGTCGTCTGTGTCAACATCCATAGGTGTGTCCTGGGCGCTTGTGAGAAAACTGAAAGACCGTGATAACAAGTTGCAGCACATACCTCAATAATATTCTGATTCGATGAAGCACCTTCATGATCGATGTTCTGGGCAACGGAATCGCGACGGGAACGCTTGGAGGGTCTCTGCATGATAGCAGACTTAGTCATTCCAAGAAAGCTTGCCAGTTTTCAAGGCTACGCACAGAAAGTTCTGCAGTTAAAATGTTCTCAGATTTCCGCTTACTAGACTGCCGGACTTCGTTACGGGGTGTGCTCTGGATGAAGAACGGGTCGGAGGCAGCGATGGATTTCATGAGAGCTCATCGAAAGTGATCTGATGAAGCCACGCACCGAGCTTTCACCAGCGGTTGCTTCGCTAAATCCGCGGACTCCTGGAGGGCTTTGATTGTAGCTCATTACGAGTGGTCGAAGAATTGGAACAGTGGACGCTGGGCAAGACTTGAGGTGGTGTGAGAAGGGATTGGGCTACTCAGAGCCAAATACCCTTGCAATGACCACTGGAAGCTTGGAGGCGGCAGTGGCTTCCACGCTGTCACTTGAGGTGCTAATCATGTCGGCCATTTCCATCACCCGCTAGCCTCGAGGCGTTGCCGTGAACGTGCACACTACACGCTCATGGCACACATTTCGCAGCCCTACATCCAGGAGTTTGTCATTTTAATATTGCCCGATCCATGTACAACTTGTTGACGACCCTAACGTACGCCGCCATTCACTCAACGTCAACCTCCTCCGATCCTCTCAGTATTTCCCATATCAAACCACACCTCCGTCCTCGTCGACAATTCGTAAGTCCCACAGTCTGCTCCACTCTTCTACTCGCCTACATTGCAGGTATGGGGAGCATACCGGCGAACAGTCAACGTTAACCTTAGGGCTCCGTGAGCAATGCAGTTGTTACTAACTCGGTTAGTAACAGCTGTTATTAACTGGTTAGTAACCAGTCCCCAGAGTGGTGTCAGTTTTGCCCTGTTAATAATTGTTAGTAATTGTATATCAATAGGCTAACGACAAGCAAGGCATATGGCAAGCATATGTCGTCAGATTTCTGGCAGAATTACCTAGTATAAGTACACTCACTAAAGCTCCTGGTACAGTCGAGTGACATGTGGTCACAAGCGTTACAGGCCGTGGTTTGAGAATTGAGAATCGATGCGTCAAATTTGAGTGTGCTACCTAGCCCTGTTATCGATTGTATGACATTACCACACCCTCCAGTCGAGAGCTTGTCTCCCGAAGAATTCTCTGCACTTCTTGATAGGCTCAAACACCTCCTTGCTAATTTACCATCACAAATGCCTTTGGAAAATGGCTCCGACTCTCTATACGGCTCATTTCTATCATTTAATTTGGACCCTGATATACTTGACAAGACTGGTGACGAGGTAGCCACTCTAGGTGAACAACTCGAACATATATTTGGCTGGAGGACCCGAACTTCGGGTGACGGCATCCTCCAAATTCGGGAACGAGGGAAAGCCATTCGTGCCTTACATCCAATATTAAAGGAATACTACGAGAAATATCCCTCCAACAATGTGCTCAAGAAATGGGTAATTGATGTCATTGCTGGGGCCGAGAAGGCCTATGAGACACATGGTATTGCTGTTAGTACCCAGTTCACATACTCCTTCGAGTTGCCCATAGTAAGCTAACACATGAGAAGATTCCTACCGTGGAGACCCCTACAAAGCAGTCTGGCACCAAGCGGACGGTAACTAGCATCACTGTTGAAGAGAATGGCAGTGGCCGTAACAGATTGGTATATCATATTCAGTTCTCGTGCGACGTACAGATTTATCACATGTATGATACTTGCA